>CM031235.1:237570286-238155286 GCA_018340775.1 Taxus wallichiana var. yunnanensis | reverse complement strand
ATAGAAAGGTTTTGGTGTCATCTAAAACAAAAAAATTCCACTTTGCACATGTTTGAAAAAAATTATTTGGAGGAGCATCATTTACTCGCCCACCCCATAATCCATTTTCAATTGTTTATTGTGTTAGTGGGTTAGATATAAAAGTGTGCAAGTGACTATTCAAGTTTTGGTGAAATTATAGTTTTTTACGGTGCTTAGATATAGTGTGTTGGAGAATCTCAGTTATACTAGCTCACCCCCTTTATATTTTTGTCCTGAATCTAGATCCTTTACATTACCAAGTTCCCACCTCTTACATAGATCATCTAATTGATCCACTCTCTCCATTTCTACATCGAGCTACCTTGAGGTCCTATGATCATGAACTCCCCAATATCATCCTCATACCATGCCTAAGTTGATATTTTTGAGCTTGTTACACTTCATCAAATTGAGCTTGAGCTTAGGATTCCTAGCATGAACCTCTTCTAACTTATCCAATCCTCATTACTCCTTCGCCTTGATTCAATCAAATCCACCAAGCTCAACTATTAAATTTCCCTTGTCTACATAGAAAATCATTTCTCTGTAACAATGTTTCCATGTTCAAATCCATAACTCACCACCAGAAAAGAGATGGAATACCCAACTAACCTAGCTCAAATCCATTTCTACTTGCACATATACATTGAGATCTCTGTAGGTAATAAATTTAGTAAATTTATTTTGTATGACAAGTAAAAAAGAGGTTCCTAATTGGGTTCTCAAATATGTGGATCTAATCTAAGGTAAGTGATATTATGTAGATACAAGTGTGCTCAAGGAGCACTAGTATCATAATTCTATAAAATAGTAACCCTAACCTTAGGATATCTTTAAGTTTCTATTGATGAGATTTCATTACACCCACATACAAAAACATGGAATTTTTATGCTCCCTACTCATTTTATAGCCTATAGGGGTAACTCAATGCACGAGTTGGAGGTATGCATTTTTATAAATAACCAAGTAGTGGAATAGTTGGAATTTGTCTTATTAACACTTGTATATTCTCATTGTACTTTACAATTCCCATATTTTTATAATATTCCCTCAAAAGGTTGGTTTTGAATTTTATACGTTGTCCTCAAAAACCCGTAAAAGGGGTAAGGTAGATTAGGGTAGAAAATATAATAGTTTATAAAGCACTTAATATTTTTATATCTCAATATTTTCATTGCATAATTTACCAAAGATACATATATCAACCTAATCCTATCTCTTTACAAAGCTTAAGGTGGCGAGGGAAATGAGTTTGTGGATTGATTATTTTAGTAAAAACTCGTTAAAAAACTCCTCTTATTCCTAGTTTCTTGCATAATATTGTTAGCACACATCCATTCACCATAAAATATTTGAAATAATAGGTATTTGAATGTTAGTTATTAAAGTTTTTTTGCACAATTCAATTTTATGCTACTAAATATCATGAAACAACACATAGACAATCGGTTATACAATGCATTAGGAAAACATATAATTACATTTATGCATTAACAATCTACTAATCAAGATGAAACCAATTGAACCTATGATTATGCAAGTAGCTACTACACACTTACAAATTCCATGATAAAGCAAACCATACAATGATTAATCAAAATAACTGATCTAAGTAATTTACCAAACAATTGAGAAAGTAATATGTAGAAAACACTCACTGAACAATCCTTAGACTTTCAAAGTGATTCCTTCATAAAATTATTCCTCCTTAGAGGGTATATAACTGATGTGATTATACATAATTTTCCATTGCTTGGGGATTGAAAATAGCCAATTTTAAAAATAGAACAAATTGTTCTCAGGTGGATAATAAAAACAAAAGACAAATCCTTTCATGCAAGAAAGCTTGTGTTGCCTATTTTTAAGATTGAATGGTTTTACAACAACAAATCCTAAAAATAGCAAAGCAAATCATCCAATATTTTCTTAAATCTCCCACTTTTAGTTTTTTTTTTTACTATTTCTAATTTCATTTGATCTCATCTAAGTATGATTTGGATTCATTTTCTATATATACAATGTCCAAAATAGTTTGCCTCACTAAATCGGGAACTTATGGAATCGACATTGGAACCTTGTAGTAAATATACTTAGCATATTCACTTAGAAGTGAACCTTTCTCTACTTTACTATTTGCATAGGTAACCAATGCCATGATTGTATATGTCTTCCCAAGCATATTAGCTTGTGCAAAATTAATGGCTAGAGTAGAAATGAATGCTAGCAAATTTTGTTCAAAAAGGATCTTGAATCAACTCCCCATTAGGTTGATACATTGAAGTAATCTAATCTTCATCTTTAATCTTAGTATCCTTATTTTTTCTCCTTGCAATTCATTTAGAAATCCTTCTATTGTATCCTCTAATCACTTAAATCCTTCATAACATGAACCATGTAAATCTTGCATATAATCAAATCCTTGTCCTTGATGTTTAGCACATTTAGGCAGAGATTTCTATTTATGAAAATTAGTAATTTATCCATCATGGAGCTCATTATGGTCATATGCTTATTTTTTCATGTTCCTAAAGTAGCCCCTAGTTTGTTATATCTTTATGATTTTTATAGCTATCAAAATCTCATAAAAAGTCCTCCGAGCCATTTGTACATTAGGAAGAGTATTATTTAGCATTGTCGGCTTCTTCTAGGCATTAAGAGCATCCATCCTAGATTGCATTCTCTTCACTAAATCAGTTATCATCTACTAACTAACATCAATGATAGATTGGGGATCTACTTCCATGACCTCTTTTCATGTATGATCTCTTTTGGATATCCTTAAAATATCTTCTCCAATCTCTATGCATAAAATAATTATCCCTTAGGATAGTTTCCTTTTGGTTACCCTTTTTAGAGTGTGTGTAGGAGAATCATATTTAAGAGCCACTTTTTTATCTTCACATTTTTCATAGAAAAATTCATTTCTTGTTGTCCACTAGGAGGATTCCATGTTCCCTCTGGGGTAGAAGATGCAACTTGTAGTTATGGAAGGAAAAACAAAGGGTGACCTCATCACTTGTGGTAAAGTTTTTGGTGTCCAAGGAAATTTAGGTTGAATAGGTTCCGGAGGGTCCAAAGATGGACCATGAAACTTTAAGTGACCATGGGAGTTGGGGAAGTGGAAATAATAATTTATGAAAGGAATAGGTTTGGCATAAGCATGCCTTGTAGAAAATTATGAGGAACATAGGGAGTGATGGGAGGAAGACATGGTGGATTGAGAAATCAATTAGATGATGGAGAAATTAGAGGAAAGTCCTAAAAGAGAGAGAAGGATGCATAAGTTCCTTTAATTTGGCCTTGGAGGATATTTTAACAATGGTTTTAGAATAATTTGGAACTAAAGAAGACAATGTGGTGAGAGGAGGAGACACAATGGCTATAGGAATTGCAACTATTGATTTTGGTGTTGTTATAGTGGATACAAATGGTTGAGAAGGTGCTACAAAAATTATTTTAGGGGAAAATGAAGAAAGGGGAATTGTGATTTATGGAGGAAAATATGAGGACATTGGGAATGAAAGATAAGAAGGTGAAATATTTGAATAAATGTGTGTATAAGAAGTAGGAATGGAGATAGAAAATTGTGCTAGAATATAAGGTAGAAGAGAAGGGGAAATAATGGGGATAGTTAGAAAAAGGGAGGAAAAAGGAAATTGAAAATCAATGGGATCTAAATTCCCATGATCACCCCTTCCTCGTATTCATAAAAATAATTAGTATAAATGATAATATTAGTAGTAGATGGGCTTGAGGAAGATGAAATAGAAGAGGATGTAGTCCTAACAAAAATAACAACTACCAAAGAAATGAAATTAGGAGAAAGGGAAACGTCTACAATTGTCATGGTACTTACCAAAAGGTAATTTGTAGTAGGACATTCCACTATTGTACCTACAAATCTTGGTAGTTATGTTCTCAAATAAGTTCTTAGGTGATAAGGACCGACTCTTTTTAATATGCAGGAGGTACTCCAATGAGAAGTTTCTTAAGCTACCTAGGGTTTTTATGCTTCTCATATAAATATTATTCCACTAGCTCTAGTAAACTACCTAATAGGTGTATAGGTGACCTTAAAATTCCTCATGTTGATTTCCACAACATGATCATTGGTCCCATATTTATATATCAAGGCATATTTATGTGTTTGGTGCCTATAAGTGAAAGTGTGCATACTTGGGATGTTTTTACAAAATTATGCAACTCTCCTGTTAGATAAAAAATCCTTGAAGTGTGGTACTCCAAATGAAATTATGGCATGTGTGTAGCCACCCTCTTATCCTTTTTCCAATCATTGAGGATTATAGAACCCAATGGGAAGAGAAGATTGGGAAAATTAGATTTTTCCTTCTTTCCTTCTTTTTCCACATGGATGATGCTATGAAAAAATTGACATGTAATTTCTTGTTCCACCAATATTTCTAGAATAAAATTTGGAAATATGATAGGGATGGAGAGGATTCCCCTTTACCCTAATAATTATGAAATTTGGATATCACTAGAAGGCTCCCCAAGTACTTTATGTGTTTATTATTCTTTGACTAACCCTAGGCATTCGGGTATCATATATAACATTAAACATTACAAGGTAGTAATGCTAACAAACTACCTCAATGATCTTTTTAAATTTTGCATATGCATATTATTGAAGACCCTAGAAAATATGTGTTGTTGTTGTGGTGTTCAATTTAGAGCCCCCTAAAATTTCTAAACTACACATAATGCATCCATTTTGTAAGACATCATATAGAAATTTTCCCCCTTCTACTTCACTGCTACAAGTTTATTGTAGAGGTTGTAAAGATAAAACTCCATCCAAAGTAAGAATTATTTCATCATTAATTATAATATATAACATGGGCACCCAAGTCGATGCACATGCACACTATCTCTATGCTACACCAAAGAGTATTCATTAAGGAAACTCCAAACCTAACTCCTGTCTAAAAGACTTGATCAAAATTTTATTAGTGAAACTGTGGACTTGAAATGAGTTTGGTCATATAACCACTCCTTAAGCATGTCTTGACTTTATTCTTCTAGCCCCACTTCTCCATAATCTCTTGATTATTAATATTATATGGAGAAAGGTGATAGTAACTACATAATGCATCTTCAAGTGATTTTTCCGATTATATTTCCTCCTTTCAATACCATGACTCCACCCTTGTAATCTACATTTGTACCTATTATGCCCCAAAGTAAATCAATACATGACATTAAATTTGGTATTCCTACTAGAATGTGTAGTCTAGTTTGTTGAATAACCACTAAGTTGGCCATAAATTATGATTTATCCTAATCTGCTTCATCATCATCACCTATTAATCTAGCCTCTTTATCCTCTATTTTCAATGCTCTGTAATGGCCTACACCAATAAATTTCTTATAAAATATTGTGTCTCTAAAGGTCTAGTTTAATAATAAAGTATGCGGATTGCAATATTTTGTTTTCTCTCACAATTGTTTGATCCAATTTTTAGATGCTTTGTAATAGCTCGCATATAACGGGATTGCTTATGAAATCTTTTGGCCTATTTGAATTTTTATAATCCATGTTAAAATTTTAGTATATCATTGTAACATTCTAGTCTTCTTGGTCATTTATGTGTTTTGGCATTGAATTAAAGATACTCACAACTTTACTGGTTGGTGTGGCTTTAATTATCCACTTTTCATGATTTTGCATGTCTCCTATAGATTTTTTTAGTATTTTCACTCTAAAAATCCGATAGTTGTCACATGGTGAGATTTGATAGTTTTGCATCATGTGTTCCCTATAAGAATGATGTCGAATATGAAGAGATAACCCATGATAGAGCTCCATGTATGTATGAGTTTCAGGATTATCAATGTCACATAGTTATCTCTATAAAGTATGATAAAACTTGAAGTGCAAGCTAATGAAAATATATGTGTTACTTTAATTTTTGCATGTCATACCTTATCTAGACCTTTTCAGTTGTGGAACCAATAAGAAAACTTTATGCTACTTCGCAATTCACAATGTTAGTCTTTGCTAAAAAAAATGTAGTCATTGTTAATGGCCAAAAATAAGAACACCCCACCCTCTTTAATATTTTTCTAGGATTTTATCAGTAGTCGGTCATGAACTAATGAAAACACTCCACACTAGTTCATAATTCTTAGTGGTAGTCTTTGTTAAATTTTTATGTCTTTAAAGGAGTGATGTGAAATGCATGTGAATGAGTGAGCTCCACATAGTGTAATACTTTTGAAAATTCATAGCTGTTATACCCCTAAAATACTTTTCTAGTTAATTGGTGATAGGTGAATAAATAAGTAATTTAGACATCACTTCATAATTTCCATGACTTGTTATATGAACTACATGATTATCTTATAAGATACGTAATGAATGGAAAAAATACCACCACATCACTTTGGAAATAGTATATTATTTAAGATAGAGTGTAAATAAACATTGACAGTTTGATCACCACTACGGTGACAATTTGTTGCATGGCATAGACCAAAAATACACATTTTTTTACAAAGTAACATCCTCATGACTTCATACTTAATACCATAGTTTTGTTAAGGCATTGTTAGTCCAAAAAATGTAATTTTAACAAAATAATGTGACAAAACTGCAACCAAATAAGAAATTTATTTAACCATAAGGTGATATGGTTATTGAATATTATGTTAAAAACATTAGAGGGACCCATCCTTTTATGCTAAAGCATGGGAGGTATTTTACAAAACAATTTCCAAGGCCTACAACTAAGATAAAGATATATATCCTACTAAGATTTAGAAATAAGAGTAACTAAGGAATAGATAAGCCAAGGTTCATAATATAATAAGACAATTCAATAGGTTATAAAAAGAATGCATCTACTCTAGTTTATAACAATGAATGACCAATATACAACATGCACATACAAAATAAGAGACTAAAGAGGGTTATAAATACTTATATGTAGCATGTGTGTGACCATTGATGCATAATCATCCCCATAGACAACAACACGAGAGAGAATAATTAGGGGTCGAGAAGTGGAAAGCTCAACAAGAAATTCTCCAGTCCTAACTCACTATGGTGACCCAAATGCAAAAGATGTAAGATATAAGAGTCCAAGCTATTTAATAAGTTTCAAATAGTGCAATCAAGGTCAAGTACATGTATGAGAAAATGATCAAAAAATTGGTTGTATGGTGGTAGTTTATTCAATCATACATACATCACAATATCTCTCATGGGTGATGGTGTATACTATGGAAAATCCAAACTAGACACCATATCCCATGGGGATGGCTTCATCCTTGAGCTGAACCCTAAGGTAAAAGAGTAAAATAATAGGGAATGGGGGACAAGAAGAAAATTAAGGTGAATGAAAAGGTCTAGGGTGAAAAAAATAAGTGTAATAGTGCTCAATGAGAAGAAGTAGATGTGATGGGACAAGTATACATAATGGGTGTGATGTGTAAATAAAAGGTGGAAACAAGGAAAAGGTAGGGTGACTAAGGTGAATAGAAACATCTCTCAAATTTTATGGTCTAGTGCACATGACCAAGTCTGATCGAACCCCAATTAATACAAGCTCCTCCTTAAGGCACTCTCTCGGGAGGAGAATGCATCAAAACCCCCGCACAAAATAAATGGTTAGCAAGCATTAAAAATATGGTGTATACATATACTCCGACCAAATATCATCTCATTTCAAAATATTGAAGCATGATATGGTCATTGAAAAATGATATATGCAACACGAAATTGAAAGAAAGTGTTAAAAGTAAACCTGAAATGAAAGTATTGTAAAGAAATAATGAGCTCCACAAAACTAAATATACCCACCCCATACTTACCTATTGGTTTCATTTTAATTTCCTATGGTGGGTGCATTAGCAATAAAAACTTTTTCTATGTTTGAATCTTATGGTATCTAATGCCCAATCTTTCAAATATTTAAACATATTACTCTCTTCCATATGGTCTTTAGTAGTATCATAATTGTAAGAAATAATATAAGGGTTTATTTTATATTGAAGTTCTAAATCATGTAGTTGGGTACATTTCTAGGTCCCGATCACATACCCCTATTCATATTATTCCTAAGCAAGAAAACTAGAAATTGACATCTATCTTTTGCCTCTTTCTTTGCTTTCTTGTTTTCTTTGTCATCTTGTACACCTCACCGCCCGGTCTGGATTTCACTTGTTTTATCTTTCTTTTCTCTAGACACCAATGCCTAGCCAAGACACCAATGCCAAGGTGCCCCTAACCAATTTGTAGCTTACTCTCCCTTTTGGGCCTCTTTTATCTTTTGGGCATCTTAATCTCTTGGTTTTCGAGTTTTAGATGTTAATTAAAAATTAGAAAAATGGAATCATATAAATATAAAACTATGTGATCATAATAAGGGACCAAGTTGTAGCATCTATTACTATCACCTAAGGTTGCACCCAAAGGAAATTCAAGAGCATCAAAGAATCCATCTAGATTCATTCAAGGGACAAGGGATTTCATTCTTCGCATACACTTCACAGGATGGGAAGTTAATTTTGACATCCACACATCTATTTACATTTATACTTCTAAATAGTGCTTGTTATTTGGTGCATCTTGCATAAGTGCTTCCTAGAGCATGATTCTATACACACACACGTAGAACTACATGGATTTTGGGATGTAGTGCAGCTCTCGGTTGTAATTTGACTATGTTAGGTGACCATTGAGGTCATTCGATTCCCCATTTACACATTTTTCTTTTTAGGATTTGATGTGTTTTGGTGTTTTGCAGTTAAAGAAAATTTTGTGGACATCCAGCAACATAGGGATACCAACAACAAACATTAGCGAACATCTTGCGACACTAAAAATTCATTTTCTAAGGTTTTCATGATCACATGCAAGCACCCAAAACCAATCTCCAATTCCTAGGTTCCCCTTACCCAAGTCAAGTACCCTAGTGCCAAAATTTCTGACATTTATGTGGTTTTATGGGATTGGTTGCGATAGCCTCTCCTTCTGTTCCTTCAGCTTCCATCTTAGCACTCCTCAGATTTGTTTGTGAAATTAGATAAGTCTCTTATTCCATCTCTTGCACTTAGGGTTTCAATTTCCATTTTCTTATTACTTAGGTTAGATTTGTACTTTATTTCTTATCATTTCATTGTGACTCTATAATTAGGGTTTTATAAATTTAAATATTTGTTAAATCATTTGGTGAACCCATTGCTCAAACCAACCTTACTTCTAGATATTTTATCATCTTTTTATCATGGCTCAATCTTATGGCCCATTTACTGAAGCCCACCTTCAAGATCTCAATGATCATCTTGATGAACATCCTCAAGATCTAGATCTTATTTTATTCACTTCTCATGAGGAGGCCACCAATCTTTTGGAGCTTAATGTTCTTACATCCATCCCCGCTTCCACGCATATTTCTTCTTAACCCCCACTTCCACTCTTCCACCTACTTCTATTATTCATGTTTATATTCCTACTCCCACCAACCACTTCACTCCACCTCTTGTTTCTCACATGTGGAAATTATCTTCTGTTGGAACTCAATACCTAGCCTCTCTTTATCAGGATCTTCAAGTTCAAATCCATCAATTACAATAGGCTACTTCTCATGCATCTCCATCTCTAGATTCCACATTGCTACTTCATACTCCTTTCACACCCACCATTTCCACTTATGCACTTCCTCCTAATTTCATCACTCCCAAGATTCCCATTTTCAATGGCCATGGTGACCCTCAAGAGCATCTCTAAGCATTTCATGTAGCATGTCTAGATTATGTGGATGATCACACTTTACTCACAAAGATATTTCCTAGAAGTCTTCAAGATTATGCAATGTGTTGGTTCTATGATCTACCTGTCCACTCGGTAACATCTTTTATGTATTTAGTCGATGCTTTTCTCACTCATTTCTCTATTAATATTGTCTCTAAGATATCATATGCTTAACTAGCACAAATTAAACAAGGATCTAATAAGAATCTAGTAGATTATGTCTTACGATATAAGAATAAATTAGCTAAGATTTCTAATGTACTTGTGGACTCTAAACTTCAAGATCTATTCGTCCAAATTCTATTACCGCTTTTTTCATCTTCAAGACATCTCCATCATTCGATCATTTATGTCATACTCTTAAGCTATGTGAAATTAAACTATTATCTATGGGAAAGCTTAAGTATCATGAGCAGATTCATCTTTTACTCACTTTCAAAGTAAATCCACTTTCAAGCCATCTACTAAACCTACTGAAGCTAAAGCTACTATCAACAATGTCTCTAATCTTGAAAAGCTTCAATGGAAACCACCTAAGCATACATTTACTAAATTTCCTTGTGCTCTGCATATTCTATTTTCATAACTCATTGAGAGAAATCTTATTACGCTTCCTCCTCTGCTCAATATGGACCCATATCATCCTAAGGTCACAATTATAATGAAATTTTTTGATGTGACTATCATCAATGCATGGGACATTCTACTTATTGATGTTTCAAACTTTGGCATATTATTCAAGATCTCATCAATAATAATGCAATTAAGATTCCTAAGCCTACAACATCTATGTCGATCAATGAAAATCACAAGCTCAAGATCTTCAACAATCCTCTTCCTAAACATGACAAGAAAGTTGTTGACTCTTTATCCAATCATACATATCATGCAGTGCCTCCTCCTTCATTGGGGGATCTTGATTTTATAGTTTCTCACGTTGATGCATCTCCACCATTCATTTCATTATTTGACTATGACTATCACGTAACATTATACTCTAACACATTACATATCAATGATTATATTGGGCCTCACACTATTAATAATATAATGATTGATCCATTGATTCATATGTGTGTGTGCTCTATTCCACTTCTCATTGCTATCGACTATCCCCTATTGCATATTTCATATCTAGTTTCTAAATCTTATGGTTATGTCAAGCTTCCAGTCATATTTGGTCCTCTTACCATGCTTATTCCATTTCTTATGGAACCTTCAATCAAAGGGTGTGACATGATCTTAGGTCTTCCCTGGCTCCGTGTTACTCAAACTATCATTTCCATGAATCACTTGTGTCTAAATTTCATTCACAACAAGCAAGTCATTACTATCAACAATGTTTCACCATGCACACTATGGCTGTAACCTCCTCTTGAGGTTTATATTGCACTCACTAGAGAATCTAGGTCAATGTAAACTCTCAAATCTATGATGCAATCTGCTCCTAGCTCTCCTATTCACACATGACCTAATCATTCTCATCGGTCTACTAGTCCATCTCATAAGTCTAGGTCCACCACTTGGGAGGATCCTTCACATAGGTATACATCACCCCCTCGCTTTCCTTCACATATAGATGTTCATCACATCCTCCTCTCTCCTTCACATAGGTGTCCATCATCTCTATGCATTCTCCATCACATAGGTTTACATCACCTCCATGCTCTCCTTCACATAGGTGTTCATCACCTTTTGGTCTCCTTCACATTGGTGTCCATCACCTCATGGATATCATTCATTAATACATCTTTTATCTCATACATTACCAACCTTAGAACATGGTCACACACCTTTATCTCCATAATCATTGGGTGGAGGACATTTACGCTTTAATTTTATCAGATAAAATATTCATTTTCAAGCACTTTGGGGCATCATACTTATTCTCCTCCCCCTTCTAGAAAATTATCAGTTGTCTCACATTTCTACTCATCTAGTCTTTCGCATGCATATTACACATCTTGATATACTTGTATCATCATTACCCTATGATGTAATCTCATGCTATGGTTCACACTTGATTGTTGAGGGCATACTACATTCATGAACCTCACATCATACACACATGACACATTTCACACTTGGCGCATTCATGACACATATTTCTAGCATCACATTATCACACAACACACTTCCCGATGACACACTCTAGTTCCATGGTTCATACTCAACTGCTAAGGTTCTAAATCTGAAATGAACCTCAACACACTCACTCATTATCTACACTATATTCTTTTTCGATCATATCTTTCTAGAACACACAATTCAAATCATTTCCTCGATGATGTAGTCTTGTTCTATGGTTCATTCTTTCCTATTGAGGGAGCATTTATAAATTAAGCTCATCTCATGTATACCCATTCACATTCACTCGGGGTCACACTTTGCTCCTATCACACTCACTTTTCATTCCATTCCATTCACACTCACAACATACTGCATATCTTAGTTTCCCATTGTTCTTGTTTACTTATGCTCGCATGTTACACTTTGCTTATTATGTTAGACAGATATTTTGTATGTCATTATCATTTCTATATACACAAGCATGTTCACTTTCCTTATAGTTGTGAATGCAGAATTTACATAGATCGGTACATGTAGCATGACGATATTTGGTGATGTACCTCTTACCGTCCCACAACAGATCTTGGGAAATCTACTTTCGTACACACTACAAAAAGTTATAGTTTTGTTTTATACTATTTCCTATTCATACTAGCACACTACTATATCAGATCATACACACTTTGACATACTTTTTATCTTTCTAACATGCTAACGAGTGCTTCATGTGCAACATTTTCTTTGTAGGAATTATTTCCCACCATGGTTTTATGTTATTTTGATTGACATTATTTGTTGGTCTTCTATTGTATGTCATTGTTTGTTGGCTTTTCCTTATGTCTTGTTTTTCCATTTCTTGTATTTTTTTGGCACTTCAAGTCCCTAATTGTCTTGCTACATTATGAGAGATGTCTCATGTTTAAAACCTTATTTTTGTGGTCTACATTGTCTTCTTCTTTGTTAGCTTACACTTTTTATTCTATATGCATATTTTTATTTATTGCACTAACACATGTTTCTAGCCAATTTGTTTTCATGTGCCTTGGTTTATACCAAGCACATTCCCTCCCCCGTAGGGTATCAGTTTCAACATATTTTCTAGTCCTCTCTTTTGGGACATGTCCTCCTAGCAATGTCCCATGCACCCTAAATGAGGAGGCATGCATTGGATGAATCATTCATCCCATTCAGATAGTACACATTCACATTTTAGACTTGCACAAGTACATGAACATCATAGTCTTCAGTCATAGAAACATCCCAAAAACTGACTTGGTCCTAAGCACAACACGGACGTCAATGCCCAGATATAGACATGAGTGCCTAGTGCCCTTGACCTTCTAGAACCCTATGACCAGGGGAAATTACAAATTTTTCTCATATCAACATGGTTCACATAGTAGTCTACAAAGCATTTTTCTCAAGATGAGACACACGTCCTCCAACAATCGAAATACTTTCTAACTTCATTTTCTACTTATATCAAAGTGGATTGAATTCTAACAAAGTAGGATGACATCATCAATAGTGGTGTATAATTTCGTGAAGTAGTCGAGGATGAGAATGATACTAGACCTTTCTCCCCAAAAATTCTTCTGTCGTGGTATGATATCACCCAAAAAACTCGCACTTGGTGTGATATCACCCAAAAAACTTGTTCTTGGCATGAGATCACCCAAAAAAATTGTTCTTCTACAATATTTTCAAGATCCTTTCTATCCTTTTCACTCATCGCGGATCAAGTGCACATGTTCTTTTTCCTAATTTTTTGCATTTTTACATACTTGGATCGCATTTTTCATATACACATATTTGACTAGTCTTTCTCTCTTATTTTCACAAGTCCGTATGTTATCATGAAATTACCACACCACCGAATGGCTTTAGATTTGAATGGATCATTCGGTGTAATTTGTGTAACATTGGATCATCTCTCAAACTGTAGGACTTGCGAGCTTGAGATGACCCTCTAGAGAAAGTTGGTTCTCTCTAAACTACTTGCAATCTACTCTAATGTAGGCAAACTATCTAATCCTAATCTAACTTTCCAAGGGACCAGGGAGAGAGAGTGCATGAAAACAAAACCTACACTAAAGCGGTGATACACCAGAAAAGGAGGGTTGTTGATCAAAATCTCAACTACCTGAAGTGGAGAGGGTGAGAAATGGAGAGGATGGACAAGATGCATCACAAACCAAAGATAAAGTTCACATAGAACAACACTTCAAACCCATTAAACATAGCTCCCAAAACCTATAATAGACATCAAAGATATGTACAATCTTGGTATATACCCTACAATGGAGAGATAAGAAGAGACAATAAAATAAGCAAAGGATGGACAAAATGCATCACGAAATGATTTTATTGCTCCATGAGTTCACATAGTACATCATTAGTGGGAAAGAGGAAAGAAAATGTCATTATAAAGAAAAGAGAGGAGGCTTAAGCTCCATATTCAACCCTAGGGAAGAAAGAGAGAGGGGGGAGAGAAAATGACCAACTCCTTTACAAATGAGCCCAAGATTACAATTTATAGAATTGAGAAGGAGAGAGAGAATTGTAATCCCGGATTTGTTTTTTCAACCACTTGTAAGTTATCATAAATGAGTGTAATTGATGGTATGTTTCTTGAAAAAGGCTCCCATGTTGTCCCATGTGCTATAGAAGAGATATAATGATGACCATGCCTCATTAAATGCATCCCAACTACCAATTAAAACACTATTCTGAAACTGGACATGTTTCCGAAACATCAAAATCAAAAATTCATCAATTCATTCATTTATTAGTTGTTTTGCATTGTTATTGGAATTACGATTCCAACAATACCAATTTTTACATTATCATTGGGAATTGCAAAAGATATGGCATTCTGAGTGTAGGCAATTATTTTAGGTCTACCAGGAATTTCTTTCATTTAACGAGACTTAGGTCATTTAATTCATTAGATATGGAGATGTTTCCCTTATATTCATATACCTACCCTCATTAAAAAAATAAGAAATCTAGATTTTTTGGCATAGAGGACGTCGTGCCCATTCAGAAAAGTCAAATTTTGTGAAAAACAAAGCTCAGGGTCAAAATTTATGACTGTTTAAAGTTTGGGGAATCATCGTCAACTTTTCCTTTGTATTGATTTGGATATTACGGGTTTCAGGAACTCATGTCCCACACATAATTGAAATTTCAGGACTCCTTTCTCAATCACCCAATTCAGCTTCCTTGTCCCAACTATCTCGTCGTTATCGGCCATCAAGGTTGTTGACCTCCGATTTTGCCACATCCCACTTGCCTAGCCCTTTATGCGAGAGATTTTAGATTTTCACGTCCCATGAAAAACATGCAATGCACTAGATCCTTTTCAAATCGAACTGAACTGGTACAAACGAACCTTGGTACCATCCGTAGGCTTCGGACCCACAATGCATTAAAACAAGCCCTTTTCGGATTTTTGTAATTTTTCCAACTCCTTGAATTTTTGTCTTGGATAGGGAAGTTAGAGAAGAGCCAAAGGGGTATCCAAAAATATGATTTTTTTCCTTTCACCATTATTTCCCCTCTAGATCTACATAATTCATCTAGGTTATCAAAATCACCTTGATGGGTGAATTTTGATAACACCGTCCTTATGAGAGAGCACTAGTCACGTCATCAAACACATCAAGCAATAATGACAAATACGATGCAACATAACACATATGCTTTCACCCCTAGGGTCACTTCCTCTTCTTTAGCTTCCACACTTCATTTTATCACTCCACACTTTTTCTTATCTCCTCGACACACTTTCGCCATTGATCTACATGGTTATTCGAAGTGATAAAATCTTATCAACTTTATCTTAACAAGTATTCACTCAACAACATAAATTGGGGAAAATGTAGACACTAAATCACGCACTTGGGTACATTTCTAATTCCTAATCACATACCACTATTTATATGATTCCTAAGTGAGAAAACTAGTAATTGACATCTATCTTTTTCCTGTTTGTTTATTTTCTTATTTTCTCTCGTGATTTTGTACACCCCACTACCTACTCTAGATTTCACCGCTTCATCTTTCTTGGTTCAAGACACCAAAGCAGCCAGAACCCTCATCTTCTTGAAGTTCCCCCGACCTCTTTATATCTTACTCACCCATTTTGGGCCTCTTTTATCTTTTGGGCATCTTGTTTTCTTGGTGGTCATCCTTTTAGATGTTAATTACAAAATTCAAACAAGGGAATCATATAAATACAAAGCTATGTGATCATAATAAGGGACCAAGCTTTAAGAATTTATTACTATCACCTAAGGTTACATCCAAAGGCACTTCAAGAGTATCAAAGCATCTATCTAACTTCATTCAAGGGATAAGGGACTACATTCTTCCGTATACACTTCAAGGGAAGGGAAGTTCATTTTGACATCAATACATATATTTAGATTACTACATCTAGCTATTGTTTTTATTTGGTGGATCTTTCACAAGATCTTCATAGGTCATGATTACACACACACACACACACACACACTACATGGAGTCTAAGATGTAGTGCAATGCTCGATCTTAAGTTCACTCATTTTGGGTGATGGCCGGGTCAATTTGACTCCCCATTTACATATTTTTATTTTTAGGATTTGATGTTTTTTGGGATTTTATAGGAGATCATTTGTTTCAAAAGTTACGTAGAAAAATTTTGTGGACATCCAAATGACGTATAGTTGACCAACATTGAACATCTTGTGACACTAAAAAATTCAGTTTCTAAGGTTTTTCGCAGTCAGAGAAACTAGAACTGTCTCCAGCCGCTTAGGCACCCCGATCTAGTCTAAGCACCCTAGTCCTATAATTTTTTATAGTTACGTGATTTTGGGGCTCGGTTATGATAGTATCTCCTCCTGTTCCATCGTTTTCCAGCTCGGTGCACCTTAGAATTTATTAGGAAATCATTTAAGTCTCTTATTCCATCTCTTGCACTTAGGGTTCCAATTTCCATTTACTTATTACTTGGGTCATAGTTTTACTTTATTTCTTATCACTTTGTTGTGACTCGTAATTAGGGTTTTACATATTTAAATATTTAATAAATCATAAACATAATGTTACGAGGTTTCACTAGTTTTAAGGAAAATGGCTTGTTGAGTAGCCTAAGAAACAATGTACCCATTCTATAGAGTGCATGTATGTGCAAAAGCATCTCCAAATAGGTCTCCACTTGGGATAACCTCTAGTTTTACATAGAAATTGAAGCTTAAAGACTTTGATTAACTAAATGTCTTCATAATAGATTTGATCTTCATCTAAAATTTCCTTACCTTTATAGATTATGTCACAATCATTAATTTCCTAAAACAAATCATTATAATTCTTTATTCAAGATGGTGATCCCTTAGTGAACTAAGCATCTCTAAAGTATTTCCCTACACATCGAATTAGTATCATCTTTCTTCGGTTTCATGACTATGTTTTCTTTATTTTTTATTCAATTAGAGTATTATTTCTAGTTGAAATCCAATTTTTTCAATAGCTCTCTATACATTAATTGACAAGTGACTTGTATTTATTTAAACCTAAATTTGTAGGAAAAGGCATAGACTTTACATCTCTTTAAATTAAATGTGAGAATTTTCAATATTTTCTCAAGTTTTTTGGTTTGTGTGAATGATCACATTAATCAAATTAAAAGAAAATTAGCATTTGAACTTAGTGACTCATCTTTCGATAAATTCCTCAAGATCTATGTTCTCCCATGAAATTTCATACTTTGTTATAGATTATGGACACTTGGTAAGTAGTAGTGTCATCACTTCCTGAATGGATTCTCACCCTATGGCTTAGATTTTTCTTTATAATGCGAATGTCAATCATCGATACTTGCAATCATCATTTATTCTTCACCCCTGTAGAGACCCTTGTACTCACTTTCATATTTACTTATTATATGAATCAATGACAAGTAGCACCCATCGACACCATGATCAACCTTGAGATTTGTGAACTCTTTTATAATGGATCTCCAAAACGTGTTCTTGATTAATGAGTTTAATATCTTGAGACTTTGAATATGATTAATCATATATTGCCAATATGTGGCCTTAATTAGTTCCTACACTATCTTGGAACATATATCTATGTTTAGACTAATCTTATCATTTTTTAGAATGTCGATTGATGACACTTGGAAACCATCGGTGCTTTGTTCATCTGCAAGAAGCCTTTTAAGCATGGTTTTTGTTTAGACTTGCTTTAGATAATGAAAATAAATGACACTTAATAACCATCAGTATAATGTATTTCTTCAAAACTTTAAACATTTATCTTTTATATCCATATTCTATTGAATGACATAATGTCAATCAATCACACATGGATCCAATTGTTGTGATTTAAACCTTTCCCTAAATATTCTCATCAAACATAAAAACAAAGAACTTATTCATCAACTAAATATTTTAGAGGAAATGTTTTACTCGAGAGATCATCAATATTTTTCTATCTTTTCTTTTAATATATCTTGTACACAATTGATAACTGGCATACTCATGAAATCTTTGTTTATAAACAAAACAATTAATCATTTTTAAAATATTTAAATCAACAATTAAAAACTTTGAATGTATCTAGATCATAACAAAGTAAAAATTTAAATTCTTGTTAGCATGGTGCAATATCTCATGGTTTACTCTGAAGATAAGGTCAATATATTTGAAAATTATGTTGGAAGTTTATGACTTAGTTCCATAACTCATAAAAAGGGGGATCCATTTTCTTAATTAAGAGGGATTTTTGGCTACAAAAATTCCCACACATGTAATGATTTCATTGGTACCACTCTGCCACCATAGACATATAAAACAAACCTATACATATCCATGTACAAATGGGATATCTAGCAGCCCCACACTCCTCTTTAGCTTAAAAACCTCCTAGAGTCTATATAAAATAGACATGCCACCTCTTTCAGATGTTGCAAAAGATTTCAATAATACACTATACACACATGGAATCTTTGTAGTCACTAGAATGCTCCATCATACTATCAAGTAGGTTACTCCTCACTGACCCAACAAAAACTTTTGTGCCCATCCCATTTGTAATGGTACATTAGTAGGGAGCACCTCTAGTCTCTCACCAACTATGGAAAATCTTATAATCCTATATATGTACTCCAAGATCACAATCATCTCCCTATTGGGACCTAGAATGTACATGTATTTACATTCCACCTCTTACAGAGTGTGGTGAAAAAATTCATATTAGGGGAACCTTCCCCAACCTAGTTTGATGCGGGAACATCACTTCTAAATATTTGAATTTTATTTTTTTAGGTTTCTTAGGTTAGAAAGTTCCAATTAGATATTTTGGGATGTTTCAAGTTCACTTGTACTCTTTCTACGTGTAATAAGTGGTCTTTGATATTTTCCCATAAAAAACCATAGTTTAAATGTTTGAATTGCCTTTGTGTGTGTGTGTGTTAGAGGTTTAGAAGATAGACTCGGTTGAATAAGTGATTAAGTGAGGTCATAAAACAATTTTACACTCTATTCTAGGTCCTCATAAACCTCACATGGTTTTTTAAATCATTATCTTCCACCATGATAAGTTAGTTAATGATAAAATCATAACTACCTCTCTCTTCACTTCATTAGTTTGTGAGAATTTGAATTGAAGCATTTCAAAGTGTGTGTGAGGATTAATATAGGTTTTATAATAAATCGGTTGGCCTCAAAGCCAAAGAGAACTCAAGGAGTGTCGTGAAATCTCTTGGTGATATTGATAATAGACGTCTTGACTCATACTTGTGTAATTTGGATAATGGTGAAATTATGAATGATTCTAGTTTAAATATTGGTTGTAATTAAATTACTTTATATGTTTCTTAAGTTGAAGAAAGTATAAATGGAGCATGTGAATTTTATGGAACCTTGATTAAGGATAATCTTAGGTAAGTAATAGAGAAAGACTTCTTGAAGGTAATAAAACTATGTTTTGATGGATAGTTCAGTAGTTCTTAAGGTTTGGTTCTGAGATATCACATTTGTATGGACATAGGGAGAACAAGAGTTGTTCAAGGTCCTCACTTACTTGATTATACATGTGCTCAAATGATTAGAGAGAATGATTTAGTATATAAGTGTGATAAAATATTAATACATGTGAGTTATTAAACTATGTATCCAATTATTTAGTCTAGTGTGTGATTATTTGATGGAATATACTATAGATCGTTGAGTATAAGAATTGTTAGAATTGAACAGTGATCTATAAAGAATATATATGGTCTTGAAGTATTCTAAAACACTAAACAACACAAGTTATTCCTTGTTGTTATATTCCAAATTATACCACTCTCTGAATCTTAAGAACAAAAAAGAAGAATTAGTATATTGATAAAATCGAACTATAAAATTCAGTTATACAAGTTTGAAAAGATGGTATTTGGTGAAATTAATATGAAAGTGATGTATCAAGAATATTGGTGGATTATTTCTAGTTTTAATTTGTGAATCTCAGTTCTAACTGTGTATTCCCAATTTGAGGGCTTAGAAGAAACATTCTTAGTAAACTAGAGCAATTTGTCCTGTTGTGGTCTATGGATATTTTATATGTTGGAAATAAATAAATAAGGAAGAAAGCATTCTTGAAAGCCATCATATAATTTAGAACAATAAAGATTTATAAGGAAAGGAACTATAAGCATAGTTTATGACCTACTTCTTGTGATGATCATGGCTATCTTGGGGAAACTTTTGTCTTAACAAGAAAATATTTATAGGCTATAGTAAAATATGTTTGTGGGAGTGGTTAGTATGATGTAAATCCTTGATAGGTGTGGAAAGTTAGTGTGAAGCCATCATCTTGAAGTGTTTATGATTATCCTACTATAATACCATTAAGAAGTCTAAGTGGAACAAATGAGAATTTCATAGAATATTTCTCGAGTAAATGAAACTAGGTGTATAACTTGTGAGGTTTGATTTATAGGTGTAGTGACAGGTGAAAAGGTGAATAGATAAGATAACTTAAAAAAACTAAAGAAAGGATGAGAACATGGGAAAATAGGCTATATGGTGTTTAGAGCAAGAAGCCTTAAGAAGATCAAAATTGAAAACCTAGCATGATTGATGATATAACTATAAAATGTATTTATGCGAGGTTGTTATCGGTGATGCAAAGTGGATAAAAGATGTAAAAAGTGGGGAAACAATAAAACCCTAAGAAATCCAAAGTGAAACTAGAAGGAGACCTAATAACCCTAGTCAAGAAAAAAGGAAATAGGTGTTGGGTGAGTTGTATTGGGAGTTGGAGAATGAAATTAAGCATGAAGCTAGAAATCCTTAATGGGTATCTAGAAAGATAAAGACTTCTACATGAAAGTTTACATATTGTTCAAAACTATGAGCTTTGGGTGATTTGAGGGCTAGAAATTAGGCCTAGGAGAAAAGAGAAGGAGAGAATAAAAATGAATTGGCTTATAATTGAGTCTTGAAACTTTGGAATCAGTTTAAGTGCCATAAAGGGTATCTGAATATCTTGACAGTGAAGGATAAGTCTTTGTATTTTGTTCTATTCATAAAAAAATTGTCATGTGGAAGGGATAATAGCACTTTTGGAGGTCTAAATGGTAAATGATGATAAATGATGGTTTGTAACTTCTTGAAGTGATTGATCATGTTTGTTAGGTGTATTTGAGTAGGTGGAAAGCATTCTTGGCCCTTGTTTCAGTTTTGAAGTCATTTTGAGGTTGGTATGCAAAATCGGGCTTCTTAAGTTAAGAAATTTTTGTATGGTTTTGATAATCTTGAAGGGTGTTGATGGCTAGCTTTGTTGCTTTAACCAAGAACTTGATCCTTGTTGCTATCATCCACATGAAGGAGCCCTACCTATCTATTATATCCCACTACTCATTCTTTGATAGTTTGGTTCATACTTTTGAAAATTATAAATACTTTTAATTTTAATATACCATAATTATCTCCTCTTCTAAATTAATTCAAGATACATTAAAAATTTATAAGAGGAGGATCTCAAAATATGAAGGTGTCTTATTCTAACTCCTATAAAAAAACTACACCAAAATATATGATTTGTTCAAACAACTCATGACACTATATTAGTATATTGTTGTACAAAGACATTAATGTATCTTACATTATTATCCACAAACTAGCAATAATTAAACCCATAAAAATTTAATAGAGCACTAACATAATATATTCCTAACATTCCCCTAGTGTGAACATGGTAGATGAATTATTAGACTCCTTCTACAGGTGTGTTGTAGACACAAAAATATGCACTTATTACAATCACATTATGCCTCTAGTATGGCGTTATATGCATGATTCCTAAGTAAGAAAACTAGAAATTGATAACACCTATTTTTCTTTATTTTGACATTGTTTTATCTTTTTATTCTTTCATCCTCTTATTGTTTAGAATTATCCCTTTAATTTTGGACATCACACAATGTGTTACTCAGTTGAATGTTTCTGATTTATCTTTGGAGCTTTCTAGACATAAGCACCCAATAAGGGATAGTAGCGGTCAATGTTATTGTCCCTATGTGGGTGCTTCTATCCTTTATCTTAGTTCTTATATTTTTAAACTGACCCATCACTTGTTTATCTTTTATAATATAGTATTTATCATTTTGGGTTAGCTTAGTGTTGTTAATGTCAAAATTCAAGCAAATTAATCATATATATACACAACCTACTAACTATTATAAGGGGCACATGGTTACGATTTTTTATCTAGTACTTGGGAAAAAGGAAAAACTTAAGGGCTATATTTGGGTCACATTATTCACTGCATAAGAAGGGAAATTTCTGAATTCCATGACACACATTATCTTGGGGTGAAAGTAGTTGTAGCACATTATCTTGGTGTAACTTGCACAAGAGAAACCTAGCTTCAAGGACATGATTTCTATCACTTGTGCACGCATGCACACACACGCACGCACGCCTTACGCACGCATGCACGCACGCACGCACGCACACACACACACACACACACACACACACACACACACACACACACACACACACACACACACACACACACACATGTGCACGCGCTAGAAATACATTATGTATGGAATGTAGTGTCTGCTTGGTGACAATCACATTGGGGTGATCAACGAGGTTAGTCGACTCAAGAATTTACATATTTTATTTAGACTAATGTGTGCTTGAGTATTGTGTAGATAAAGGAGTTTATTTTTAGGTACATGTGTGAAAAGAGAACCCTACGGTGAAATGGATGTGACACAACAAATTGAATCTATCAAACACTAAAATAACCATATATGTACACCTCACCTAGAAACTAGTGCCCAATTTAGACATAATCTCCTAGGATATTTTTTTCCTTGTTAGGACGAGGATTATAAATCATATTTAATCATATTAAATTAACATTGACCAAACATAATGTAAATGTATAAATAAATAATCAACAAGGTAAATAAAATTCTACAAGGGATTTACATGGAAAACCCCCGAGGGGGGAAAAACTTGACAAATGAGAATTTTCCATTAATGTGAGAAACATTACATAGTCTAGTAAATCTCCTTTACCTCACTTCTCTCCAAGCCATTCACCTGAGGTGAAAATAATATGATCCACGACCATATTTAAATGACCCCACGGGTCATGAACATATTAAGTGACGAGGTATGATTAAATCATACCCCGATTTAATATAAATTAGTTACTAAATAACTAATTAACACAAACCTAAAGTTTATATTAAATAATTAAGAATATAATCTATTATAAATTATTTAATTATAAACTAAAGTTTATAGGCAATTAATATTATGTTCTAACACTCCCCCTTAATATTAAGTGGGGAACCATATGCCAACATTACCTATTTGTACAATAGGATTTACAAATCCATAAACCATTAGTGAAGGTTTAGGCTAGCATATCACTTTTGAAGGATTCATAACTTCATCATGCTAAACTTACCTTTTGTACAAAAGGATTTGGAATCCATAAATCAGAAGTTATGATTTAGGCTAAACATGATTTGTGAGACTACATCTCACAGTTTCTCATGGAAAAAACTCAAACCGCATCTCTATGAGAATTTTATAACACAAGGACCTCCTTTACAAATAGATGTAACACACTAGACTATACACCATAAACTTAGAGTTATAAGTTTACAAAAGATCATAAAGATAATTTTTTTACAATGCTTTACAAATGGAGTAGAAGTATAGAGGAGAAGGAGATATCAACTAGTTGGCCATTAGGAGGTGACATTTCCATGCACACTCCCCCTCAATGGAAACTTTGAAAGGCCAAGCATTACACAAAACTTACATAATTTTACAACACACAATGGCTTCGTAAACATATTTACAACTTGATCTTTAGTTGGGTAGTATTGGAGATCTATATCACCACAAAGAACCTTCTCTCGGATAAAGTGCATATGTATCTCTATATGATTTTTCCTTTGATGTTGAATTGTATTCTTAGCAAGAGCAATGCAACTCTAGCTATCACATAGAAGAGGATTACTTCCTTTAGCTTTCATATGTATCTCTTCCAACAATCACTTCAGCCACATGGCTTTTTTTATGCTTCCATTGCACTTCTATACTCTGCCTTAGTAGAAGAAATGGAGACTGTTGGTTTCTTTTTACTGCTCCAAGTAATGGCACTCTGCACCAAACTTGAACACATATCCAGTTGTAGATTTTCGATCTATCACATCACCAACATGGTCAAAATCACAATATCCATATAAATATGCATTGTTAGAAGAAGTATAATGTAAACCAAAATTAATTGTGCCTTTAATATAACACAATATTCTTTTGGCTAACTTCCAATGATCCTAATATGGATCTTGCATAAACCTTGAAGCAATCCCTACTGCATAAGCAATGTCAGTCTAGTAATAGTTAGATAAATCAAACTACCTACAAGTTTCCTGTACAAAGTAGGATTAGATTTTTCACATGCATGTTTAGGATCTAGTTTACATCCAACTTCTATAGGAATAATAACAGGTTTACAATCAATCATATTAAAACTTTTAAGAAAATTAGTGGCATATTGTGATTGAGATACAATAATAGAATTTTTATCCTGATAAATAGCCATGCCTAAGAAATGATGCAATAATCCTAAATCAGTCATTTCAAAGTATTGTTTTAATTTAGCTTTAATTTTCATAATTAAATTGTTAGAATTACTAGTAATAAGTAAATCATCAACATACAATATAATGAGAATAATATGATTTTCTTCAATTTTTACAAATAAATCATTATCAAAATAACATTAGACAATCCATCTTGATTGAAATATATATATATACATACCAAGCTCTAGGAGATTGTTTTAAACCATATAGATATATTTTCAATTTACAAAAATACATTTATTTACTTGAGTTCTTCAAAGCCTTTAGGTTGGGTCATATAGATTTCCTCTTTTAAGTCACCATTCAGAAATGCATTCTTGACATCCATTTGATGGATTTCCCAACCATATTGAGCAGCTAAGGAAATCAAAATTCTTACGGTTCTCATTTTTCCAAATCATACAAAGGTTTAAACATAGTAGATACATGGTTTTATAGTTCCCTTGAGCTACTAACCTAGCTTTGAATTTATCAACACTGCCATTAGCTTTATATTTAATCTTGTATAGCCATCTAGATCTGACTATACTTCATTTTTTAGGAGGAGGGACTAAATCCCAAGTCTTATTTTTAATTAAGGAAGTATATTCATATTTCATTACATCTACCCATCTTTTTTCAGAAGAAGCTTCTTCGAAATATTTGGGTTCAGGTTCATGCATCGTCATCAAATCATGATATGTATGTTGACTTCTAGTCATTTTCTGAAGGTTTTCATGATTAAAGCCTTGAATAATAGACTCAGCCCATCTAGGTATTTTGGTTATAGAGGAAACAAGAACTAAATATTTTTCAAATACAAGTTCATTACTAACTTCATTATCACATAACGCTCATTTCACTAATTAAGGACATATTCTAGTAAATATGCACTCCAGTATTTCAAGTATTGGAAGAAATCCATCTCCGTTTTTGCATATATTGGATTCCATTTTTATCTATATTGGATTCCATTATTACTATTATTGATTCCATTATTAACAATATTGGATTCCAATATTGTCATTGATGGGTGTCATTATTCCCTTCATTTAATCAACTCTCTATTGGTGTCATATTCAAACCGGGGTGTGTGTCTAAAGCTATATGCAACAAGAAGAATCTTGGCCATCTAGTAATTAATTGTAGGTATTTTTGTATTTTATGGGGTATTTTCAATGTCTTAAGGACTTATTGGTTAAAAACTTATTGGAATCAAACTATTGAAACATGTTGGAAGTAAACACGCTTTACGTAAATCAATTGCTTTGAAATAAACACACTTAGTATAAATGAATTGATGGAAATAAACACACTTTATAGAAATGAATTGTTGGAAATAAACACACTTTGCAGAGATGAATTGCTAGAAATAAACACATAATTGACAATGCTTGGAAAATAACTGCAAAGAAATAAGAACTTAATCTAGAACACCTGCAGGGACAAGTCTACAACAGATTTTAACTTAAGGAATTGAAAGTGATATAGAATTAACAAATCTAAACTATTTGCTAAAAATATAAATACCAATAAAAATGAGGATCCTGGTTCTTGGAGGAGTGGGCCCTTGCTCCACCTTGAAATAGGATTGAACAACTTAATTTTCTCTCAAAACAAGAATGGCTATTTTATTGATAAAATGTTCTGCATTACAAAAACTTGTTGGATATGTGTATCAATCTATCTCTATCTCGTCCTATATCTCTATAATCCTTTATCTTTTCTTTATATATTTTAATATATCTGTAGGTCTATATGTATATACTTCTTCCAGGGGTGAATTTATGGCCATAATTGTTCCACTGACATGATGGAACTAAATCGGACCCAGAATAGATGTTGAATTGGAATATGGTTGGACATACAGTTGTGTGATAATTATCCTGGATCTGTAAGTATGAAGAGTCGGAAGTCTTCTAATCTGCTCCTGATTGATATGATCATTGATTTGAAAAATCGCCAACCGTTTGGAGTAGATTCTTATCGGTTTGGAACTCTAGAGGATTTATGGAACTAAAAGAAATTGTTCCAAGTTTAACGAGAGGGTTTCGAGCTATCTTCGAGGAGTTCGGAACTAATTCCGATAATTCGGAACTAAGTCTCGGAAGTTCCTGAACTAGGTGATAAAGCTTGTGACTATGTAATGGAGTTTTGAAACTAGTTTAGAAGTTCTAGAGAAACAAATGCTCTCCAAAACATGTTGACCGCTTCATACTTCATTCTTCATCTGACTGTGACCTGCTTTATTACAAAACTGAGTTTCCAAAACACTTTGTTAGGAATTACAGAGATTTTACATGTTAGAATCATAATCAACAAAAGTCACAAAATGCAGTCAAACTTAATGAAAAGGAGAGTAAGATAAGATCATTTATTTTATATTTAATGGGCATATTTTGGCCTCGTTGTTTCCCCCATACTTACTTATTTGTAAGTCCCTTTACAAACTTTACTCTTCAAATTTGGGGTTATATATTTTACATTCCATTTGATTGCTTAGGTCAAATGGCTGATACTAAATATCCCAATGCTTTAATTCAGATGTACTATACCCTACTCCTACTTCTACTTTCCTTTGTCATGCATCAAATTTAGTGGGATCTTGTGGTTCTCTATTTTGCCATGGTGACATGGGGGTGAGAAGGAGTGGAGGTCTTGTTCTCATTCCTATCCATATGCCTTTGTTCTTTTCATTGATCTGAGGAATTAGCATACATAAGGCTTTTGCTCTATGCAAACTCTAGATTAAGTTTGTGGGAGATATTACTTCCCTTCTTCTCAATGCCACCATGAGAAATTCCCATCTTTTCAAACATGCCTCATAAATATCTTCAAAATTTTCCTCTTCATAAGAGGTGAAGGCATTAATACTTCTTTGAAAATTGGCAAGATAAGGTTCCTTGAACCTTTTATCAAATGCATGGGATCTGAAATGTGTAGCAAAGGTAGATGGTTTACCATAATGAATTCTCATACAGAGACCAGATGAACTAGCCTTTAATAGATTCTCTAACTCCCTTTCCTTCCATGCAATCTAATTTTGGAGAACAAAAACAAATGCATTAAGCTAGCTCTCCCCTACATACAAATTGATCATAAAACCTGAGTTCTTTTCCAACATGAAATTACAGAGATAGAATTCGTAGAATATTTTTCTACTCTGCATTGGCTAAGGAATAGGTTGTTGTGAAATCAGCTTCATCTTTTATTTCATGTGGAAGGCCACATGCTATCCTTGAAAACTACTAGCGAATGAATTTTTCCTCCAAAAACACACTATATGCAAAAGAAGGTCTCCTGCATGCAAGTAATTTCTCACTCATCATGCAAACCATTTGTATTTTCACAAGATATTTAAATTTGTCATTTTCTTCCCATTCTTTTCTTGCTTTCTTCTCTTCTTCTATCTTTCTTTTCAAGTCCTCATTGGATGTCTTAGCTTCACTGAGTTCTCTACAAGTATCATCCCATAGCTATCTAAGTGGCCAATAAGTTAATTTAGTTTGTGCAGAGACTATTGATAGAGTAGTTTGTTTTCTGGTAATTTTGACATTCCTCCTCTTTCTCCATTATCGATGTTTAGCTCTTATCAATTCCTCAGTCTTGTCAGTGAGTTGAGTTGTTAATTCCTCAATAACCATTTCTCTTTGTTCTAATTTAAGTTTGAGAAAATTCAACTCCTCATCCTTTTCTTTAATAATGAGTTCTTCTCTAGACAAAAACAAAGCTTGTTTAACCTATTTTTTTCTTCTTTCTCTGAAATTTCTTGGGGAGTTGAGCATTCTTCTTCTACCAAAGGAAATTTCCCTTTTCATCTCCAAGATGCCAACTCTTCTTCTTCATGTGACAATGTTGTTGGTTCACCCAATTCTTGAAGAACTTGTTCTTCAAATCTCTCATCTTCTTTTTCTATCTCTGTTTGGCTTGGTCCAGGAGGAGTCATGGCCATGCTACCCAAAATATCAATAGCTTCCTTTTCCAGCTCCCTTCTTGATCTTTCATTTCCTCTGGAATTTCTCTAGACTTTTTATGAATTTTCCTTCTTTGAGGAGCCTCAAAATGTATAGAAATGGGTCTCCTCCTAGAGCTTCTTCTGATTTTCACCTCTTGCTCTTGCCTCGGTGAACTGTCACTGTTAGAGACAGATATTAGCTCTCCTATAGCTACTGCAGAGGAAGGAATTTCTTCAAGAGGCATAGTAGGTTCTGTAGTTTTAGTTCTTCTTTCAGATCTTCTTATTTTTGGTATTTCCTCTCCACCTAGTTCTTTCTTTTTCTCTCGGTGGCATCCATTTCCAAATTAATTGTAGGAGCAGAAGGAGTTGCTATTACTCTCTTGAGAATATCAGGGCTCTGCTTAAACTTGCTAAGAAATTTCTCCCACATTTCTTCTCCATTTTTCTTCAAAAGGAAATGGTGTTGGCACACTAAATGCACTAACCCATGATGTCTGATTGTTCCCACACCCCAGGAATACCTCTGGGCCATTGTATGGATGGAGTCAAAAAGAAACCCTGGAAGGTTTACTATATATTCTAGTTTTGTAGCTCCATATCTAAGGTATATGAGGATCTTTAGAACTTCTCTTCCTACCGACCCAAATTGACCATCATAGGTTAAATACTTGACTACCCAAAATGCCACTCTGTCAAAGGGTTTGGGAAAGCTGGCCCTTCTAACCCCTTTTATGATTTTATTTGTGTTGTAAATATATTGGGGTTCAGCTTCCCCTTTTTTAGCAAGGTTTCAACCAGGTCTTTTAATGTCCCTTTGGACATGCACAATTGGCACTCCAGATACATTACTTATTGTATTCACAAAAAAAGGAATAAAAAATTTTCTAACCTTTTTCCTAGATTGCTCTAAATTTATAATGAATTCTCTTACCAATTCATCATTATACTTGGGAAACTTTCTCAGAAATTCCAGCCATCCTTCCTGATGGAAGATAGCTGCCACTTCTTCATCTGCAATGAGTTGGGTATCATCCTCTGGTTCCAAATTCTTCTTAATCCCCATGATATAGAGGTGATTCAAATTCATTCTTCTTTAATCTTGTGTGGGTTGGCTAAAGAACTCTTCTCTTAGTTTATGCGGAACTCGACAAATTTTACTTTTGTAGAATTACTATACTTAGTTATGGAAATTTTGTGTTGTAGTTGCGGAATGCAAACCTAATTTGTTGCTTCTTCCTTGAAGCTTCTCTGTAACTTAGTTTTCACTTTGTTTGTTCCACACTAATGATAACTCATTATAACTATGCCACTGATTTATTCCATTAATATCTTTCTCATGATTACTCACTTTTAATCATGATGTACAATAGATGACTCATCATATCAAATTTTAAATCAAATCTAATCACACATGCAAACTTTTAATCTAACCTTTAATAATTTAAATATATAATTACCATCCTTGATGATGTAATCCCTCTATCATGATGACTCATCATTCCTAAAAAGTGAAACAAAAGGAAAATGGTTATAAAAATAGGCGGAGTTCTATAGATTTTTGAATTAGCCATTTATTTGGGAAGATCAACCACCATTGCTAGTTTTCAATTGATCTCTGAGAGAAGTTTTTTTTTTGGAGGAGAATGTCATTTACTAGTTTTCACTCTCTTCCCTTGTTTTTCTTTTATTTTTTTGGAGGGAAGAGAACATCATTTATTGGTTTTCATTCTCTTCCCTTTATTCTGGATCTATTCATCTGATTATTTGATCATTTTGGAAGAACTGGGTTCTTCCATATGATCAAATTCTCTATCTGCTTCAATCTTCTTCAAGAATTCATCCTTAGTAGGCGGCTTCCTATAAATATTTAGCCTATGTCCATTAACCAAGAGTGTTCTTCTGCTGCCATCAATGGGAAGTAGTTGAATAGAACCATTGTCAAATATTTGATCAATTTGATATGGTCCTAACCATCTAGTTCTCATCTTTCCTTTGAATTGTTGGTACTTGGAATCAAACAATAATGCCCAATCCCCTACCTTGAATTGTCTTTTCTTGATATGTGTATCATGCCATTATTTCCTTTGATCTTGGATTATCTCGGTCTGCTAAAGTGCTTCCATCCTCAATTCATCCAACTCATTGAGTTGAAGGATTCTCTCCTTTTCAGCTGCATTCAACTCAATACCCACCTTGAGTGTTATCCTTAATGTCTGTAGTTCAAACTCAATAGGCAACAAGTGATTTTTCCCATAGAGTAACTCATATGGTGAAAACCCTATCGTAGTTTTCCAAGTTGTATTATAAGCCCAAACAGCTTCAGGTAGTCTCTTTACCCAATCTTTTCTTCCTGCTTCAACTATTTTGGTAAGGATGTTTTCTAATTCTTTGTTCATTACTTTAGCTTGTCCATTTGATTGTGGGTGATAGGGAGATGACTTCCTATGATTGATCTGATAATACATTGTGAAAGCATGGATCATATTAGACATAAATTGTGGTCCCTAGTCTGAAACTATGCTCCTTGGTGCTCCAAAATTTACCATAATTATGTGCCAAAGGAAATCAACAACTACTTCTTTAGTGGCATTTGTTAAAGCTTGCACTTCTACCCACTTTGTCACATAATCAGTACACACAAGAATATGTTCCTTCCCTTGTGAAGAAGGACTAAAGGGACCAACAAAATCCAACCCCCATCTCTCAAATGGTTCAATCACTACTTGAGGTTGTAGAGGCATTTCATTGGTAAAGGTTGGTTGTCCCATCCTTTGACAAGGATCACACCGCCTGATATATCTCTTCACATCTTTGTATAGAGATGGCCAATAATAACCAGTGCCAAGTATCTTGTGAGCTGTTCTTTTCACTGAATAGTGTCCTCCACTTGGTTCATCATGACATGCCCGAAGGATGTCAAATATTTCATCTTCTCTTACACACCTGCGTAAAACCAAATCAGGACCACACTTAAATAACATTCCATTTAACCATTTGAATTGTGCACTGGTTTTGATTAACTTCTTTATTTATTTTTTGGTGAAAGAAGGAGGAAACTTCCCTGTTGCAAGATAATTTTCCATATCAGCAAACCAAGGTGTATTAGCTGAAATAACAAATAATTGTTCATTTGGAAAGTTGTCCTTGACAGATCTTGCTCCCCTGTAGTGGTTAGTCTTGACAAGAAATCAGCTACCACATTAGATTTACCTGGATTGTCCACAATGGTAATATCAAATTCTTGTAAAAGCAATAACCATCTAATTATTCTACCTCCAACCACTAGTTTGTTCATTAAATATTTAATTGTTGAGTGATCTCATTAGGAAATAAGAGATAAAATATACGGAATAATCCCTTACAGAATAATAGCTGTAGAAACTAATATGCGTAAAATATTACAGGATCTCAAATAAAAGTGCAGAATAAATAACACAACACAGAGAGACAATATTTAATGTGGTTCACCCAATATGGGCTACATCCACCAAGAATCACTTGCTTAGATTTTATTACAAGCCTCCACTCTCTCAATACAATACCCAGATCTGTTTGGAGCTATGCTCAACAAACTCTACAAAATTCACACCCGAATTCAAAGCACATCTGTAATACCTTTGTTTGTCTATCTATCATATGCATAAGACCATATAAATAGACAATTGCTTAAGCAGTTTGATACAAAACCGTGGGTATCAAAACCATGGGAAAAACCATGGGTATCAAAATAATGGGCAAAAACCGTGGGTATCAAAACAATGGGTACCGAAAAACCATGGGCCCAAAAACAGCCCATAACGTTTACCCATTACCCATGGGTTAATAAACCACCCATGAAAATTTGCTTGAGGGGCTTCGCCCCTGAACCCCCTGACCCGCTCACTGGCAAGCAGGACCGCCGTAAAAATACCCGAGTGTAACACATAGAAGGTGTACCACACTCTAACATAAAAACAGGCTCCACAAACATAACATGATCTGTATGTACAAATATTTTATACCCTATAATGTAATGTCTAAATTTATTAATTGCATAGATCACAACAAGAAATTATTTTTTAGTGGTGGTGTAATTTCTTTCAGTGGGAGTAAGATTTTTGCTAAGGTAATAGATAGCATACATTTTCCCTTCTTCATCTTTCTGTCCCAAAACTGCACCAATGGAATTATTTGAGGCATCTATTTGAATATGAAAAGGTTTCTCCCAATTAAGCCCTCTCAACATCGGGGAAATTATTATTTTCTCTTTAATTTCTTTAAAAGCATGTTGACACTTTTCATCCCAAATAAATTCACAATCCTTGGTAAGAAAATTAAACATGGGGGCAACAATTTTACTAAAATCCTTGATAAAGCATCTATAGTACCCAATGTCCTAAAAATGACTTGATATCTGTGGGGGTTTGAGGAATAGGTAAGTCTGAAATAATTCTAATTTTGTTTTGATCAACCTGAATTCCTCTTTTTGAAATATGGTGTCCTAATACAATCCCTTCATCAACCATCATCAAACATTTTTCATGGCTAAGAGACAAGTTGTGTTGCTCACATCTTGTCAATACTTTGTCCAAATTTTTCAAGGCATCATCAAATGTATCTCCATACATAGTGAAGTCATCCATATATACCTCTACACAGTCATTTGTTAGGTATACAAAAATTGCTAACACAACTCTTTAGAAGGTTGTTGAGAGCATTGCATAATCCAAATGGTAATACCCTGTAGGAAAAGGTACCCCATGGACATGTAAATGTAGTTTTATCCTGATCTTTAGCAGCAACTCTGATTTGATTATATCCACTAAAGCCATCCAAGAAGGAAAAGTATTGTTTACCTGAAAGGTTGTCTAAGACTTGATCTATGAATGGTAAGGGAAAATAATCTCTCAGTGTGGCTTTGTTTAGTTCCCTATAGTCAACACAAATTCTCCATTTTCCATTCTTTTTAGGGACAATTACAAGAGGAGACACCCACTGGTATCTGAGATAGGGTAGATAAAACCTACTTGTAATAGTTTTTCAATTTCTTGTTTGACTATATCCCTTAAGGCTGGATTAATCCTTCTCTGAGGTTGCCTAACTGGTTTAATGTTTTTAGTATAGATGTGATGAGTGTAGATACTTGGGTGGATTCCTTTCATATCTTTGTAATCCCAAGCAAAAATTTAGTATGATCTTTCAGAACATCAAACAGTTTAGCTTCTTCATCATTCTTCAACCAACTATTAATATTCAAAATTTTACCCGGTTGAATCTCAACATGTTTGGTTCCAATGTATGATGAACTAATTTGTTGAAAGGGTTCCATTAAATTATTTAGTGGACATGCATGTGGCAATAACATATGATATGTAGTAACATCTCCAAAAGTTCCTTGAGACAAAATGTTGGACAAAGGACAATAAGAAGAATTATGATACTTATCTTGTTATAGGTTGAACTCTTCATCACTGCTGCTTTCTAGAAATTCTTCATCATCTCCTAATATATGTGAAGTTGAAGCTACAAATTCTTCCTCTCCCCAAGAGAAATCTCATTCCTCCGGAGTGAAATTATCTTCATTTGCAGGGAATTGTTATTGGTGTGGTTCTGGAACTAATTGTGATGGTTCGGAACTAATTGTGATGGTTCCGGAACTAATATCGTGGTTCCGAGCTATTCCTGATTTCTCTAAGGATGATTGGTGTACATTCAATGGTGGGTTAATCATATCTTCTATCTCTCATACATGATCCTGCAATGTGATCATGGCCAACAAAGACAAATTTTTCTCATTAATATCAGGATTATCAACCCATAATTGCTCTTGATTATCACTAAAAGGTCGTGCAGAGGGATATAATGAAATTTTCTTAGAATTCTTACCATTTGAAATAGTCATATCACTTGACCTGTAATCAATTAAGGCAACAATTATAGCTAACCATGGTTTGCCCAAAATAATGGGATAACCCAATGTTTTACCTTTCGACCGTAATATAAGGAAGTCAACTGGATACTCACATGACTCCACTATAACCGCCACATCTTCAATAACTCCTTCTATTTTTGCTACAGATTGATCTACCTTCTGCAATATGGTGTTAGTAGGTTGTATACCTATTAACGGAAATGTTTTCAGAGTTTCCACTTTGCCATTACATTTATAGTTTCTCCCAAATCAACCAAAATGTTATGTATATCTTTATTCCCTATAGAGACAGAAATAACAAGGCTTCCAGGATCTCCATATTTGGGAAGTAGGAGCTTACCTGCTAATAAATCAGCAAGTTTCCCATCTACTTTTATAGTCCTGGGGTACTGCTTCTTCCTTCTAGGCTTTTTCAAACATAGCATTTTGATTAATTTGTTCAATTATGGAATGTCCTTAATTGCTTGTAGCAGTGGTATTTCAATATTTAGTTTCCTAAGTTCCTGCACCAATTCAGATTCCTTGATTTCTATAGCTTCTTTGAACCTCTCTGGAAATGGAGTTTCAGTAGAGTTTCTTTCTAGTTCCTTATCTCTTTCTTTTTCATCTTTGTTGGGGGCAACTAGACTAGGGGTTTCAGTTTCTTTTGTCATTTCAGTGATGATAATAGGTGGACTACCAACTATTTTACTGGATCTAGTGTGAATATCCTTACAATCCATGGCATTAAGATCAACTGATTTTTCTGGTTTTGTTCCATAGATTGGAGTTTTATTTGTTCTTTGGGTTTTCTACTAGTTTGTGTTGGCATTTTTATTTGGACTACATTCTCAATTTGTGAATTTTGTGTTGGGGCACCCATTATTACTTATCGATTCTTATTAGGATATTTTTTCCCTTGAGTATAATTATTAGGGCTCCATCTAGGTTGTGACCAAGCATACTTGGTTATTTTGACCAGCCTATGGTTATTGATGTCCTTGTGCATACCAAGATTGTCTGCCCAATCCTAAGGATTCCAAGTTGGCTAAGGGGCCCAAGGTAGTTGTCCCCAACTTTGTGGTACTTGTTTGAGCATCCCATGGCATCATCCAAGGATTAGGAGATGACCTTGGCATGAACTATCCTTGGGTAGGTTGTCTTTGGACAAAATTTAATTCTTCTGATGTGTTGGTTTGTTTGAGCTAATTCTTTATAAATGGAAGAAGAGAACAAATATTACTCTCATGGTCCCTAGATTCACAGATAAGGCACATTTCCATTTTATCCTAAGGACAATCTCTTAATGCATGATGTTTCCTACATCTAGGAAAATACATGGCTAATGGTTCAGTCTTAGCATTTGCTTTAGATTGTAATCCATCCATAGTAGAGGTTAATTGAACTAAAATGTCTGTTTTAAAATTTTCTAATTCATCCATTAGTTTGTTCATTTCTGGATTCAAAATTTTCACTAATTTTCCCTTCCTATGTACACCTTTTGTTCTAGAATAGCTTCTACAAATGTCTTTAATTTCATTCATCCTTAATTGATCAATGTTTTCACCTCCTATCAAGTTAAGAGCTTCCCTAGATTTATCTTCTAAACCTTTGAGAAAGATGGTTTTACTTAACTCTTCTTGAAGTAAAAATCCACATATTTTACTCACAAAGAGGAATCTGTCTAAATAATCTTCCATATTTTCATCCTCTTCCTGTTTGATTTTGAAAAATTCTTCCTTCCTATTTTTTCCTCTACAGTAATCTTGATATTTGTCTAGGAAGGCAGTTTCCATTTGTGCCCAATTGGTAATAGAATTAGATGTTAATCCCATAAACCACCTCATTGTTGCATCCTTCAAGGTAGATGGAAACAACTTGAGCTTTTGATTATTTGTCTTGTAATCATAGGTCTGACATAGTATTTTAAATTCAAATATAAATTGGTCAAGATCCTCATATGACATTCCTCTAAATGTGGGAAAGTGTGCAAGTGAAATGTTCTTCATAGTGGTTTCATCATCCTCCAACTAAATGGGATAGGTAAAGGTCCTATCAGGTTCTCTTTCAGCTTCTCGTTCCATCTCTCTAGTATTCTCTAGTCCTTTCTCCCAATCAATGTGGTATGTGATTTGTTTTGGGGATGGTGAAGAGTCAAGAGTAGGAGGTTGACTACTCAATTATGAATCAAAACTTGCTCTAAATGGATCTTGAGAAATAATATTTTTCTTGAAGGCTCTACTTCCCTCTGGTGATTGATCCCAGAATTCTAAAGGTGGCAATTTTGCTTCTTGTCTTACAGTGATAATGGTGCCTCCAATTCTTAGTCAAATTACTTATTTAAACTAAAGGATGATGGTAATTCTTGTTCGTATATTTTTGGGAGAAATATACCCTTGGAGTCTCTTGGTCTACTCATAAATTTTGTGATAGCTTAGGGAATATTTCTTCAATTACTAAATGTATGATTGTTGCTCTTGTTGACACCTAATTAGAAAATTCTAACTAGTGGTTCTGTCGACACTAAAATTTTCCTCCGTAATTTCTATTTCATTAATGTATGTATTAGGAATAGGATGTTGTTAAGTATAATTAGTAGTAGCGTCGATAGAAGATAACGGTGCCATCGATGCAGTCGCATGCCAATAATGTGGAGTACGGTAATACAGGTCAAAGTACAATATGAATGTTGTAAAAAAGTAAATATTTGTCGTAAGTAGTCCTAGTAATGTTAAAATGTCAAAGTTTGGGTAATTAGAGAAGTAGGGTCTACATGATTAGGAATTAAAAATATTATATTGGCAATAAAGACAAGGAGTGAGGTCATAAATATTTTGTGTATTTTATTTGTAAAAAGTCTAAAAATGTGGAACCCATGTAAAATGATAAGGTTTATCTTATCTTAACATATAAGCTTACATGTACGAGATAAGAGTTAAGGTATGGAATATGATTCGTCATAGTGGATTTCTTATCCTATCTTAGAGATAATATGGATAAGCTGGAAGTTCTATAAATAGAGAGGTCACCCCCTCATTTAGCATAGAAGGAAGTAGTGAGAAATATTGTAGGAAGTGTGCGAAGGAAGCCATCGGTTTAAAGGTGTGTTGAAGAAGCCACTAAGAGGTGTAATTGTAAAGTTTCTCCCATAGTCTTGGTGAAAGGCAAGTGAAGTCAATAACACTTGAAGTACCTCATGGGTGAGATTAATGATTTTATGTTAATATTATCATTTATTTTGATATTTCAGATTTGTCATCATTCTGTCTTATCATAGTCGATGGTATTCTTGTGTTATGTTGTTGTTTTGTTTCAGTTTACATCCACCAAACTAAAGGTCATGCATTAGTAAATAATCATAGCACAAGGATTTCCCGGTGAAGAATTATCATAGTGCCGGATTGGTGTTGACATTTTGGTTCCGTTGTCGAGACCATTCCTCGTTGGTGGATTTTCTGGAGAGATATTCCCACTTAGTCAAAAATCAATTAGAGGGTAACCTTGTTTTTACTTTGTGCATAGTAGTTACCATGGTAAAGTCATTTTTGCCATGAATAGTAGTTACCATGGTAAAGTCATTTTTGCTGGAATAGTATTTACCGCAGTAAAGTCACTTTTTACCGTAAATAGTATTTACCGCAGCAACTTCACTTTTTACCGTGTGAATAGTATTTACCGCAAAGAACTTCACCTTTTACCGTGAATAGTGTTTACCACAAGAAAGTCGGGCTTTTACTACACATAAGTCAAGTTTTACCATAGTTTACCGTGGTCATTTCTATTTTACTTTGTAGGAAGGTGTAAAGTCACTTTCTAGTATAGTGATTTCAATTATTTGTGCACATAGGTCTTGTTGATTGTACTTGTGGGTTGGTATTTCACGGTGGTTACTTTTGAAAATGGGAAAGATTCCTGTTTTTCAGCCCAATCTAATGAAGATGCTTCCTCTTTCATTCAAGAGTTTAAGCGATCTTGTATTTGTAATGGCCTTATAAGAGGGGAACAATGGACTGAATTTTTCCTACCTTTTTGGATGGTTCAAAGACTTAGGTGGTTTGAAACACTAGGTGATAATGTGAAAAATTCATGGGATTTATTAACTGAAAGTTTTCTTGAAGAATTTGGTGAACAACAGAAATATGCAGATCTCATGATCGAGATCACAAAGCTATCCCAAGGAGAGAAGGAGAAGATAAGGGATTATCATGCTCGTGTTCTAGAGCTAAGGAGGAAGCTCGATGCCCAGATCCGGAAGGAAGGATTAACAGATGGGTTGATGAATGGCGTGGATAATCTCCTATGTAAGCACTTCATTCTTGGGATGAAGCCAGAAATTAGACAACGAGTGAAGTATGACCACCTAGCTACCATTGAACAAGAAAAGGAGATTGCAAGAAGGCAAGAAGAAAGCATGGAAGAGGAGCCCAAAGAAATTGTTGCTAAAGTAGAGCCTACACCAGCACCTTTGGTCCAAAATCCACAACCACTCCCGGTGAGCACAAATATTTCTCCTAGTACATCTACTAAGTATGAAGATCTGCTCAAAAAGATGGGTTAGTTAACTATTAATCTTCTTCAAGGAAAGGAATTTAGTTCTCAGGGAGGAGATAGAGGTCCAAAAAGAAATATTTCTGAAGTTATTTGTTATGGTTGTTATAAAAAGGGTCATTATAAGTATAATTGTCCAGATAGAGCTTCTACATCTGGTAAAGGAGATAATGATAAAGGAAAAGCACCTGTGAATTCTTTTGATGTAGTAGATAAGAGCAGAAATAATGAAGTAGATGTGTTTGTAACAAAAAGAAAGAAAGAAAAAGATAATCAAGATGGAAATGATCCTAAGAATATGAAAGAATAAACTAGTAAGAAACATAGGAGAAGAAAGTTGGGTGTGCAGGATTTTCTCGATTTCACGAGGCAAGGACCATACTCCATCTTGGAAGATTTGTCCAAAAGGCTCGCAAATATTATATATGGTCAACTCTTGGTGTCTTCGAGAAGAGGCGGGAGTTGCGAGGTGGACTCAATGCTCGAAGAAGGAAGGAGGTTGAGGTCCCTATTTTGGAGGCGAGGCAGATCCCTATCCTCCACAAGCCGAGGTATTATGTAATGGTATTTAAATTCATGATGTCTTAGTTGATGGAGGTGCTACAGCTTAATGTAATGATCGAGTCTGTAATGAATATGTTGGGTTTAAAATTGATCGCCCTTCAACACTTATGTTAAGGTCATTAAATAAAGGAAAAACTAAACCGAAGGTTTAGTTTCAAATGTGGCAATATCTCACATTATGGGTGTGGTATGTGTGGTAGAATTTTAGGTGATGAAAAACGCAGTGCTTGTGCGTACCTAATGTTCTTTGGGAAGACCATGGCTAAGGAGAGTTCATGCAAGAAACTACCGGAATGAAGGTTTCATGACACTTGGACGTGGTAGAGAGAGGGTGAAGATAAATGTGATCCTCGACATCATAAAGGCGAACACTCGTGGATTTAAGTGATGAAACCGATTATTGGACATCCTCTCGATTACTCTAGTACCGTGAAGTGGACACCGAAGATGAAGAAAGCAAGGTGGATGTTTCATCATGGATATCCTTCCACCACACCAACTCATGACCCCATAAAATTATCTCAAGAAGAAGTTGATGATCGTCTCCAACAAATAAAGATTGGTAATCTTTGTGATGGAGAGTGAGAAGGAATCCTACCTCCACTCTTTCAAGATACATACACCTATTCACTTTTGATTACAAGAAACTTCGTCAAGTAAGTTGGGTAGAACATTGTATTGAGCTGGTAGATGGTGCTAAGCCCATAAAGCAAATGCCATATAGAATGAATCCTAATTTTTCCAAGACCGTAAAAGAAGAAATAGATAAGTTGCTTGATGCGGGATTCATATTTGCTTTGTGGAGAATTCAATGGGTTTCTCCCATTGTGATCTCAATAAAAAGAATGGGAAGCTACGCATTTGTGTTGATTACAGAAGCTCAATAAGGAAACAAAGAAGGATCATTACCCTCTTCCATTTTTAGATCAGATCTTGGATGAAGTAGCTAGCCAGAGTGCTATAGTTTCTTTGATGGAAATAGCGGCTACAACCAAGTTCGTATGGTAGAGAAAGATCACCAAGACCATATTCACCACTCCTTGGGGAACGTTTGCTTATAGAGTTATGCCTTTTGGGTTGTGTAATGCTCCAACAACATTCCAGCGTTTGATGAATAGTGTGTTTGAACCCTACATCGGGACCTTCATCGAGTATTTCGGATGATTTTTGCATCTATGGGAGCAAGTTGGACTACCTGCACCAAATGGAGACAAAGATTTCAAAGGTTAGATGAAGCACAAGCCTCACTAAACCCTACAAAGTGTGTCTTTGGATGTTCTAAAGGCGTTTTGTTAGGGCATGTTATATCAAGAGATGGTATTGGTGCGATCCCGATAAAGTTTCAAAATCAAAGATTTACCATTTCCTATGAATAGAATTAAGTTGAGATCATTTTTAGGCCATGTGGGTTACTATAGAAGGTTCATCAAGAATTTCTCAAAGATTACACACCACTAACCCAGCTTCTTGAAGAAGGATGTTACTTATGAACCGGAAATAAGGCGCATGAAGCTTTTGGACAATCAAGGAAGCCACGTGTCTTCACTGTTTTTGAAGAATCTAGATTGGAGCAAGCCATTCATTGTGTACACCGATGCCTCGCACTAGGAAGTACTTTGAGCCAAAAGGATGAAAATGGGAATGAACATCCAATTTACTTTGGGAGCGCATAAATGAGCAAAGTCTTGAGGTAAATTATACCAGAATCAAAAGAGGCTCGCTATCATTTTTACTGTAAAGAAGTATAGAAATTACTTGCTAGGGCAAAAATTTCTAGTTGTAACATATCAAAGAAGCCACTTCATTAATGATGTGGTAGAAGCCCTAGTCAATAAGTTTACTATTAAGCACATGAAGGAAACAACATACAAGCCAAGCACAAAAGAGGCAGTAAAACGAACAAATTTTGTGTTGTGTCAAATTATAGCAAAAGATGCAGCCTTGCAGTACATAAATGGAATAAAAGGATTCATGCAGCATTGTGGGCATATAGGGCAACATCAAAGTCAGCAACAGGATACTCCCCATTTCAGTTGGCCTATGGCATTGATCCAGTTCTTCCTATTGAGTTTGATATTCCCACTGTGAGAGTTATGAAAAATGAAAGGATGGATGAAAGTGATTCAATAAAAGAAAGGTTGGTACATCTTCATTTGTTGGAGGAAATGAGAGAAATAGCAAAGGATACAAGCCATAAGAAGAAAATGAAGCAGAAGGAATACTTTGATCAAAAGATCTGGTGGTCTCCATTTCATGTGAATGACTTGGTTCTAGTATATGATTCCAGATACAAAAAAAGAAGACAGAGAAAATTTCTTCCAAAATGGATGGGGCCCTACAAAATAGCAACTGTGCATGAAAATGGTACGTACCGACTGGAGGAATTGGATGGCACTCCCATTACGAAATGGGTCAACCACGACAAGTTGAAGATTTTCCACGCACTGAATAGTCTCATGCGAGGATGGAGTAGAAGCTAGGAAGGGGAAGATGTCGACACTAAAATTTTCCTCCGTAATTTATATTTCATTAATGTATGTATTAGGAATAGAATATTGTTAAGTATAATTAGTAGTAGCGTCGATAGAAGATAACGGCACCGTCAATGACAAAGTCTGTGCCGCCAATAATGTGGAGTATGGTAGCAGTCAAAGTACAATAGGAATGTTGTAAAAGTAAATATTTGTCGTAAGTGGTCCGGTAATGTTAAAATGTCAAAGTTTGGATAATTAGAGAAGTAGGGTCTACATGATTAGGAATTAGAAATATTATATTGGCAATAAAGACAAGGAGTGAGGTCATAAATATTTTGTGTATTTTATTTGTAAAAAGTCTAAAAATGTGGAACCCATGTAAAATGATAAGGTTTATCTTATCTTAACAGATAAGCTTACATGTACATGAGATAAGAGTTAAGGTATGGAATATGATTCGTCATAGTGGATTTCTTATCCTATCTTAGAGATAAGATGGATAAGCTCGAAGTTCTATAAATAGAGAGGCCACCCCCTCATTTAGCATAGAAGTAAGTAGTGAGAAATATTGTAGGAAGTGTGCGAAGGAAGCCATCGCTTAAAGGTGTGTTAAAGAAGCCACTAAGAGGTGTAATCAAAGTTTCTCCCATAGTCTTGGTGAAAGGCAAGTGAAGTCAATAACACTTGAAGTACCTCATGGGTGAGATTATAGAATAGCTTTCATGTTAATATTATAATTTATTTTGATATTTCAGATTTGTCATCATTCTGTCTTATCATAGTCGATGGTATTCTTGTGTTATGTTGTTGTTTTGTTTCAGTTACATCCACCAAACTAAAGGTCATGCATTAGTAAATAATCATAGCACAAGGAGTTCCCTGGTGAAGAATTATCATAGTGCGGATTGGTGTTGTGAGTTCCTAGAAACAGCACCAAAATGATGGGTGTCGTTATTCCCTTCATTTAATCAACTCTCTGTTGATGTCATATTCAAACCAGGGGTGTGTCTAAAGCTATATGCAACAAGAAGAATCTTGGCCATATACTAACCGATTGTTGGTATTTTTGTATTTTATGGGGGTATTTTCAATGTCTTAAGGATTTCTTGGTTAAAAACCTTATTAGAATTAAACTATTGAAACATGTTGAAGTAAACACACTTTACGTAAATGAATTGCTGGAAATAAACACACTTTGCATAGATGAATTGTTTGAAATAAATAGTACATAAATAAATACATAATTGAGAATGCTTGAAAAATGATTGCAAAGAAATAAGAACTTAATCTATAACACCTGCATGGACAAGTCTACAACACATTTTAACTTGAGGAATTGAAAGTGATACAGAATTAATATATGTAAACTATTTGCTAAAAATATAAATACCAATAAAAACGAGGATCCTGGTTCTTGGAGGAGTGGGCCCTTGCTCCACCTTGAAACAAGATTGAACAACTTAATTTTCTCTCAAAACAGGAATGGCTATTTTATTGATAAAATGTTCTGCATTACAAAAACTTGTTGGATCTGTGTATCAATCTATCTCTATCTTGTCCTATATCTCTATATTCCTCTATCTTTTCTATATATATTTTAATCTATTTGCAGTCTATATGTATATACTTCTTCCAGGGGTGCATTTATGGTCATAATTGTTCCACTGACATGATGGAACTGAATCGGACCCAGAATAGATGCTGAATTAGAACATGGTTGGATGTACAACTGTGTGATAATTATCCTAGATCTGCAAGTATGGAGATTCGAAAGTCTTCTAATCTACTCTGATTGATAGGATCATTGATTTGAAAAATCACCGGCCATTTGGAATAGATTCTTATTGGTTCCGTAACTCTAGAAGAGTTTCGAACTAAAAGAAATCATTCCAGGTTTAACCGAGAGGGTTCCGGGGCTATCTGCAGGAGTTCCAAACTAATTTTGATAATTCAGAACTAAGTACTAGAGTTCCAGAACTAAGTCCGGAAGTTCCAAAACTAGGTGATAAATCCTATGATCGTAATGGAGTTACGGAACTAGCTTAAAAGTTCCCGAACTCTGTTATAGTGAAACATATGCTCTCCAAAACATGTCGACCATTTCATACTTCATTCTTCGCCCGACTACGACTGATTTATTAAAAAAATGAGTTTCAAAACAATTTGTTAGGAATTATACAGCTTTTACACGTTAGAATCATAATCAACAAAAGATGGACAATTACATCTTAACTCATATCGATCAAAAAAGTCACAAAATGCAATCGACTCAATCAAAAGGAGAGTAAGATGAGATCATTTATTGTATATTTAACGGCATATTTTGGCCTCATCACCATTATTGGACTTATTCTAGTTCCAATTTCACTATTATTGATTTCAATATCGCTATTATTGGATTCCAATTTCGTTAATATTGGATTCCAATAACACTATTATTGGATTCTTATTTCCCACTATTAAAACCCAAATTCAAAATTCTGGTTTTGGATTTCAATTTCACTATTTTAGGATTATTATTTTGTTCTTTTTTTATTCCCCTACATAAGCCTAGTGGCAGCTAACTTACATAAGTGTATAGGTTGTTAACTTATATAAGCCTAGCGAACATTAACTTACACAAGAGTAAATTCCTCTACATGAAATAATCCTAGTGGCTGCAAAGTTACACCATCCTACCGGTAGCAAGTTATAGAAACCTACCCACCACTAAGATACATAAGCCTAGCGGCTGCTAACTTACATAAGCCTAGCTACCACTAAAAAGTTACATCAATCCAGGGGTTAAATTTGATAGCCACCTATTCCCTGTAAAACCATTTTTAGATGACATCAATTTTGAAAGGAACAATAAGAAGATTGTTCCAAGTCATGATCTCGAGATAATAATAGCACACCACATTAGATTTGCAAAATAAAAGAACTAAAATACCATATATGGAAATCCATTATAATCCATAATGTTCAATACATTACAATACAATGACTTGGATTACTCAATAAGAAAGATGTACATATACGAAGAGGGAAGTGCAACTACTACCTAAGTTAGTGGTGAAGAACTACCACTAACTCGATACTAGTAGTTAAGTTAACTCCAAAAGACTAGTAAGCACAACTAGTACACCTAAGCAAGATAACCCAACAAGTGTAGGGCTAACACAAGTGTAACAATTATCATAATAAATAAATAAAAGGATAAATAATAACCTACACTAACACCCTCCCGTAATCATAGCTTAGGTGGGTGAAAAAGAATGTGGGTCTTGGCAACAAGGTCCGATGAGGTACCCACATACAATAATTAGGAAAATTGGACACCGTAAGGTACCTAAAACCAATAATAACAAAGTACAGAGAGAAAATTCCTACTACATGATATCCTCATAAGCTCGACTCCAAAAACTCATACAATACTGAAGAAGTGTGGTGCATACTGTGGTCTAAATCCACTGCTCGATCATAGAACTCAAAAACAACTAACACTAGGCTTCATAAGAATAGATCCATAAAAAGAGACTATTAAAGGAGTAATGTCGAAAATGCAAAAAATCACAAAACATAATTTGACCAACTGCTATAAATAGGTGTGCTACGATCCAAGAACAACCAAGGAAACAAGGTAAGGACATGAGATCCAAATAAATAGGAGTTTCATGATCCAAGAAAATACAAGATAACAAGGCAAGGACTCAAAATCTAAAGAAACATGATCAACTACTATAAATAAGTATGTCACGATCCAAGAACAATAACCAAGGAAACAAGGCAAGGACACGAGATCCAAATAAATATGAGTGCTATGATCCAAGAAAATACAAGGTAACAAGGTAAGGAAACGAAACCCGAAGAAGCAATATCAACACCACACCCTCCCATACTTTTGAATGAGTAGAGTGATACCACAAATCTGTATGAGTTGCCAAAATCAACTACTCAAACACTGAAAAACTAACACTGGGCTTCACTAGAATAGCACCCCCATAAGAGAGACTATCAACATGCTAATAAAAGTGTCAAAAATATAGATCCAAAATATCTCAAAAAAAAGAGAGATATAAATGTATACACCCATAGATACAAGAATGTAAAATCCAAAAATTTAGGACGTCAGGCATAATCAAATTATGTCCTCAAGTGATTACAACACCCTCCTAAATTTGGCACTTTATAATTGAGTGCATGTAAATATTATAATGAGTAACAATACCTTTTAAATTTGAAATGTGTGTATAAAAATTTCACCAATTTGTAGATCTTGAAAAAATACACAATTTCAAAAAAAAAATCACCTTAATCTGAGCTACGGATCAAAAGTTATGAGCTCTAGAAGGTTTTGCTATTAAAATAATATTTTAATGCTGATTTTTTAAAAGGTACACATGACACCCAAATGTCCAAAGGGTAAAAGAGTGCATCCACATGATACAAGCTTGCGACCAAAGGATAAAATTCTCATGCTCAAAACCTAAATGTCTAGAGGGTAAATCATTGCATTCAAAGGGTACACGTCAATATCCAATGGATAAAAGAATGCACTTAGAGATTACAGATTTGCATCCAAAGGGATAAAAGACTGCATCCAAAATAGAAATATCCATAGGGTAAAATAATGCATCTAGAAGGTACACACTTATATCCAATGGATAAAAGAATGCACCCAGAGAGTACAGATCTGTGTCTAGTGGATAAAAGACTGCATCCAAAATAGAAATATCCAAAGGGTAAAAGAATGCATCTAGAAGGTACACAGCTTATATCCAATGGATAAAAGAATACACCTAGAGGGTACATATCTACATCCAAAGGGATAAAAACTACATCCAAAATAGAAATATCCATAGGGTAAAATAATGCATCCAGAAGGTACACGCTTATATCCAATGGATAAAAGAATACACCTGCAAGGTATAGGGTAAAAGAATGCATCTGAAATGTACACACTTATATCTAATGGATAAAATAATATATAGAAATCCATCATAATCCATAACGTTCAATACATTACAATACAATGACTTGAATTACTCAATAAGAGAGATGTACATACATTGAAACTACTACCTAAATCATTAAGAACTACCATTAACCGACACTCGGTAGTTAAGTTAACTCCTCGAAGACTAGTAAGTTAACTCCATATAACCGAGAAGCTAACTCAACACAACTAGTATTAACTTACATTGATAACCCAACAAGTGTAGGGCTAACACAAGTGTTTACACTAACAAATTTTATAATATTTCCCTTTAAAAATAGTTATTTAAATTCTTCAAATTTATATTTATTTAATGTTTTATGTATCTATATAAAAATGATGGTGATATTGTAAATATGAAAGTTACATGTGATAAAGTCAACTACTTTTATGCTTTTCCATTTTGTAAATCATAAAGAACAACAAAGAGTTAAGAATTACGTGTTAAACAAGTTGTTTTGAAGAAATGGATTTGAAAATGTATTTCCATAGGCAATCAATTCTTTGGGAAAATTACATAAGCATTGATCCCTCACAAGGGTATTAATTATTGTTCTTGAATTTGTGCAAGGTATGCTAGATAGCTTCATGTCCCCAATTTGGTATTTTAATTTGATCTCCTTTCCATATTTTCTTAGACTCCATGCCCAGATGACGTTGTCTATATCAATATTTGATGTGTCCCTTGATTTTCACCACCATTTCCTTTTCTTTAAGCATTCTTGGTACCTTTATTTTTCTGGTATTTTCTTTTCCTATGGGTTCCCACCAACATACCCTTATCTTTTGAGCCTTTGTGTGAACATCTATATTAGAATTCATTCTTCCTTTCCCATCCATATAGGTATGTTATCATCATTAGTCTTACTAGTATCATCTGCTCAACATTCACATCCACTATCTGGGTTGAATTCCTCTCGAGGTCTATCACAAATAGGCCCAACATATATATCCTTATTTGAAAGGACATTTTTACTATAGTAGTTATCCATGTCAAGACGTGGTGCACCCACTATCTAATCATACATTGCATTATCCTAAATTATTTTTGGCCAAAAAAATCTCTCCTCGTCATGCTACAATTGAAAAAGGATTCTCTAGGGCACATGTAGAACATTTTTCCAATATGTAATCTTTAGAACCCATAATGCTTCTCCACCATCTGTTGAACTCTTTTCCCAATGTGTGATGTATTCTAAATGCCTCTCTTTGCATCTGCCATCTCTTTTAGTTCTTTTAAGGGTGCCAATGGAGGATCCCCTTCAGGAAAGAAAGGTTTCCCATCACTTTTTCTATATCTCAATTGAGTGTGACCATTTGGAATCCATGATTGATGCTTTGTACTCCATGATGAGATGTTGTTGATGACATGGAATTTAAACATCTTTGGTTTTTGATACCCATGATCTTGTGGTTACCATCTAGCAGTGTGGTTCCACAAAGGCCTTAAAGTTCATAGACTTCCTCGATAAGGTATGAAGTGAATGTGTTGGACTCCTCTTGGCATGTTTTGTAAGTGTCCATTATTTTTGGCAAAGAGAATGTTTCCAATTTGCACAAGGTTGTTGATAATCAGTCGAATGTCCCATCTATGTCTTCATGTGTGACCCACTGGAAGGAAACTCATGAACATTGTGTTGAAAACCCTTCTAGCTTGTCGCATGGATGCAAACAAAACAATGTGTGATTTTTGTTGTCACTTGTATAGCATTATCTAGTTGTAAGTAGAGAATTGGTGGTTGTTTTCTAAATGAACTTGAACATTTGCTTATAGTATTAGTTGTATGAGCACACTCATTTTTCTTCTTGTATTCCTTGCACTTGTCATATGCATCATTTTGTAACAATGCATCATGTAATGGGTGTTTTGACATCCCACTACTATATAAAAAATCACCATACTGATCTGTAAGTGGTTCTTCTAGCTTCTGGATACATAGTGCCAATGATGTTATTGTGAAGTTTTCTCCTCACTCAACAAAAGGAGACCAAAGTGCCCAAAACCCCCATTTTGTGCCCATGTGTCAGCATACCAGTCAAGGTGATGGGAGATTAATAACATTTCTTATTGATTTTTCTTTTCTACCCATCCTTGGTATTACATTTTCATCTTGTCCATTTTTCATGCACAATGCTCAAATAACTATTAGGATTTTGTTGTGATTGCACTCTATGTGCATAGTAATTTGAATGAAAAACTTTGAATGTAATCATTGTGCCATTTCTGGTGTTGATCTATTTGTGCTAGTGTTTCTAGACATGAGGTGGTTACACATTTGTTCTTAAGCTTTGTGCACTCATCACATTTGGTGAAAAGAAGTTGTTCTTGGTGATTGAAACATGGGAGAAATGTTCTTGCCATATTTTTCTGAGATTTGACTATGACGTTGGAGGAAGGTCCAACAGTGAAAGGCCCTCGTTACACTTTTGTAGGATGTAAGAAAAACTATAACATGCAGTAACAATCTCATTGTTACTTTAGTACCATCTTGTCCCACTTGAATGAGACATGTGTGGGATATATCAGAATTCCTCTCCACCATTTTGGATATCAATGTAATAGTTGTGACATTGTTTGGCATTTGTTTTTTTTTCCTGTATTTCCATTTACTTCCCTCCTCTCACCATTAATCCAAGATTGTTTGTATCCATAATAGGTGCTTTTTTTGGGATTCCATGACATTTGTACCATGCATTCTGACATACATCCCTTCCACATAACTTCAATTTATCTATAGTATGCTCAAAAGTTTGACCTTGATCACAACTACTAGCATTTGTGGTGAATGTATTAAGTACAAAGTTTTTGATGGTAGGTTCATTCATACCTAGAGTTAAATTCCAACTATGTGATTGAAAGCGCTTAGAGATAGATTAGAGACATCCTTCCTTGCAAAAAGGTTTTTCTCAACTTTAGACATAAATTGTTCTCTTGTTTTTCATCATTTTCCCTTGCCTTTGGTGTACTAGATGGAGTAGAATTTACCTTTTGGTGTTTGCAAGCGTTGTAAGGTATTTTTATCAAGTTTTCATTACTACTACATATGGAGGATTCATATGAATTTGGGTATACCAGTTGAGGCAATGGATCTTCAAATGCACTCCACATTTTTACTCGGAAAACTCTTCTAGAATTTCTTTTAGCCTTACTTCCATAACGGAACCATCTTGATGGGCCAACTAGGCTAGTAGGCCATTGGATGAGAGATCCTTCTGATATGGAGCAACCCTTGCAAAAAGGCCTAATTAATTTATCAATATGCACCCCAAATGTATTTCCATCAATTTTTAAAGTGCACCATGTCTCCTTCATACATTTGTAATTGTTGCTTCTCAAAAAATTTGTGTTCTTTTGAACAAAAATGTATCAACTTCACAATAAACCCCTTGAACTTCAAATTGAAGTTCATGTGTTTGATGTGGTAGTTATTTCTTGAGTTTAGAATTTCCATTCACATGAAGTGCAATTCTTGTTTCTAGATAAACTAGGTTTTTGATTGGCTAGGAAACTTCATTGTTGTGTTGTAGACTTGGATAAAATCATTGCATGTAGTTATAATATTCTCCACAAAAACACCAAACTGTGTGGGTCCCAACACTACTCCCAAAATCACATGTTGTTCTTGTACCAGGATATAAACCCTTCAGCTATGTCACCTTCTTTTTAGCACACTTATGTTTTAGCACCACGTAGGTTGTAGAAAATTCATCCCTATCTTTAGGAGTTGTGAAACAATGGCTATCACTATTAGAATTCAAACCCTCATCCTCATTAAATGTATCCTCTGAGTCACTTCTCATGATGTTTTGAATGCCATCACCCCACATGTGAAAACTTTTGAAATCACATGCTTAATCATTTGCTTCCTTTCCCATGGGATAAAGTATCCCTTGTTTTTAATTTCTACTAGGGTTTCACAATCATCAATTGTGTATGGAAGTCTCACTCTTCCATTGAATACAATACTTATTGTGACAACAAATAAGCTAGACCCCATGTCTCTACAATGGAGTGTATCTTTGGATGGATAAACTAGTCCCTCCACAACTTTCACACCTTTGGATAGTAAATCCACATGTGCTCCATCTTCAAAAATAGAGTTCATTTTCAATTGTATCCACAAATAAAAAGATAAAATTAGTACTGAGGACACTTAAATCTTTAACATTAGTATGGAGAATTGAAATCACAATGAGAAAATAAAAATATACATCTTATATGAACATCTTTAAAACCTCATTTAATCCAAATCTTTGAACATATAACACATTGTATTACACCCTTAGATCCCACTGTTGTGTGTATATTTTTATCCATAAAACATAGTGTATGGATTTCAAAAGTTTGTATAGCCTAGCGGCTGTTGGGACTTAATTTTTTTTACACACAAAAATTCAAATATTGACTAGAATGGGAGGTCAAATGTTGGTGATCACACTTCAATGTGCTGTGAGCAACAATTCCAAGTTTGAAAACTTGACTTGAACTTGGATGTGTGAGTGATCACTCATCATAGTGTGTCTAGCAAGTTGTGGCCTCACACATCTCTAAGCAATCACTGCACATGAAGTGTGATCACTCGCACGTCGAAAGTGTGATCCCTCACACATGAATAAACATGTGATCCTCACACGAAGAAGTGCCATCCATCAACATTTTCACCTCATTCATGAAAAAATGTACGACATTCACAAGACAAAGTGTGAGCATTCACACTTGGAATAGTGATCACTCATATCAAAGGGCCATCACTAAAATTTTCACCTACCATTCTAGTCAAATTTTATCTAGCCTAGTAGCCTCTTGGACTTAAATTTAGGGCCATTAATATTGTGTCAAAGTAAATCATTCATGTATTTTATTCTCTAATTGTATAGCTATGTTTATTTGATGGTATAGAGTTCAAGTTTAGTCTTTATTTGATTAATGATGGTGTTATATGCTTTGATTCAATTATGTGTATTAATTGTTTCTAAGGTTTTTATATCTTACATAATATTTTAACAATATAAGTTTATTTTTAATAATTGTCTATAATATTGAGTAGAAGTAACCCATGCTACGTAGTTTATTATTAATAATTGTCAATATTAAAGACTTAATTTCAATTAAATTTATGTATGTCAAATTTAAGTTTCAAACAATGTTGAATTTTAGTTTTCATACATTAAAAATTATGTTATAAAAATCTTACCTTAATTATTTACAATAACAATTACACTTTTTTGTAAGGTCAAATGTTACCTAATTAATATTGTGCTTCCCTAAACATTAATTGGCCATTAAACCATATAATGTAAAATCCACCACTTGAGAGTATTTTTTTATTTTTTCATACTATATTTAATGTTAAGTGGTACAATATTAAATTTTAATCCACACAAGCTTTGTCAACATTCTTTATTTTAATGCAATAAAATGGAAAATTGTATACTCATTTCGAAGGCGACAACACCAAAACAAGGAACACATATACAAATGGGGAAGAACAAAGTTACAAAAAATTAAAAGAGGTAAAGCATTGTTATTTTATTTTGAAGAATTTCATTTTATACACCCATTTCACAGTGATTGTAAATATTGCATTTGTTATTAGGTACTTAACCAATTTTCAATGTTTCTCCACAAGTTTTGATTCTATGAATTTATAGAGCACAACACCCATTGTATATTTATTATTAGAAAATGAAAAATGAAATTAAGTTTAGATAAAATATGGAGTAAGAAAATTGTTTCATTTGTGAATGTTTATAGTAACTAATAAATTTGTAGGACATGAAAAAATCACCATTTTCCTTGTTTTCACATTTTGAATCCCAAGGTCTCAAATCAACTCCAAGAAACTATGAAGACAATATGGTTTTTTCAACACAACTAAGAAAATTTTCATGAAAAGGACTTTTGTGCATGTAAACTTTGATGGAAATAGTGTCTCAAATTTGCAAGAGAATACAAGGGGCACACAAAATTGGGTCCTTACATTCCACATTCACAAATTAATCTAAATTCTCCATATATTGTTGATGATGTTGATGATTCAAAATGGAAGAAACATTTTCAATAACCCAAACATATGAAAGAGATATAAATAATGAGGAGCTGATGAAAGAATACAAAGAAGAGATTTGGTCAAAATCTGATTTGTGAAAACATTTATTTCAAAATATGAAGAGGTGTATGAAGATTTAAACCATGGAAAACTCAACAAGAAACATTGGGATAATATAGTAGATGCTTTGAATCAAGTTTATGGAAAAACATTCACTGGGATGCAATGTAAATACAAGATGAATAGGTTGAAGAAAACCCTCAAGAAGGAGAAACAATTGGAAAACACAACATTTGGAAACACATTCAACATGGAATTTCTATGAAGATATGGATCACATTACATAGAAAACACACAAGGTTATTGGTTTTAATGGAAAAGAGAGGGTTAATATAACCACTTCTACTTCTAAAAAGACATGAGAGGGAAATCAAAAATCCCTTCTATCAACATTGAAAATTTGGAAGGAGAAAACCAAGAAACCCTTTGAATAAAAATGGAATTCAAAGCAAAACATGTAAAGAGAAAAATAAACTCTTATGGAGATTTGAAAGAGGTAATCAAAAATAACATGCATCTATTCAGTCAGAAAATGAAATAAATTGAGGGGAAGACTTCAACTTGAGCGTGAAAGAATGGAACAAGAGAGAAAGCTAATGGAGAAAATATTGATGTACAACTTCAAGTCACAAGTCTTTTTACCTAGGTAAATTACAATTTTTAACCATAGTAATATAGTATTGCATCATTCATTCCATTATAAAATATGGTATACATTATGTAAGAAAAAATATCATGCATTGGAGTTAGCTAATACTTCTCTATTTTGCATTCTTATTTTTTATTTCAAAACAATTCCAATGATCAACATCATGGGCACCACCAAGATCATTGACACACACATCCCAAGATATTGTTTGTGTAACAAAACAATTTAAAAATGATGTCGGTAAACATGTATATTTTTATTGAGGACAATATGATAATTCAATATGTGAGACATCAATTGAACCACATATCATTGGTAGTATAGTCAAAGTATGGAATACTTATATACTCTCTATGTAATTTATAGATGATAATATTTCCAATGATCATGGTGGTGTTATTTTGTTGATAATGTTGATAATATTGATAATATTTGTCTTGTGGCATATATGGTTAATATTTGTGTGTGTCATTAAACCAAACAATGTAAAGTTTGTGTACGATATTTGAAATATGATAATTCAATATGTGAGGCATCAATTAAACCACATATTATTGGTAGTATAGTCAAAGTATGGAATACTTATATACTCACTATGTAATTTATAGATGATAATATTGACAATGAGCATGGTGTTTTTTTATGATAATGTTGATAATATTGATAATATTTGTGTGTGGCATATATGGTTAATATTGTGGTTCCCCAAAATTAATTGGGCATTAAACCGAACAATGTAAAGTTCTAGTGGTATTCAAAATATGTGCACATTTTTGATAGCCATTAATTTTCCATTAAATATAAAGAAATTTAATGACATACGTGTGTCTTTTGTAATTCATGTGTGCTTGAAGAAAGTGGCGGTTAGAAGTGTTGGTTCCATGTAACTATAGATTTTCATTTATTAGTATATTTCCTAGACACTTAAATTTGTGAAGCTTTTGGCGAGAACATTGGCATAAGGGAAAAAATTTGTAAGTGTAATCATCCATCGAAAAACTGATCATGGTTTGATTTCCAAAATTCTTAAGCAAAGTTTTTTTTCATGAAAGCGTCAAAAATTGGTATGCGTTCTCACCTTTATTCCTTCAAATTTTTGAAATTATGTAAATGTAGTTTTTCCATAGCCTTTTCAATGAAACCCTATTTTTCTACTTCCAGTAGTCAATCTATTTATTCTTTAATGCTCTTTTACAAACACTTCTCAACTAATAGGGTTTGACATCATTTTTCATTCTATCTGGTGATCCCTAAATGATTTGTGAAATATGTGTGTACCGTGTTCTTGAGTAATGGAAAAAATGTTATGGGCATTTTTTTTGCAAGAGGACTGAGAAATGTTTTGTAAAATACCTGACATGGACAACAATGATTATTGGTAGTGAAAAAATGGGTGTTGCTTTGAAAATGCTCTAAGAAATTAGATTTTATTCACTAGGGTTGTTATTATTCATTTAGGGATTTTGGACCACTATCGACTGGTTTTCTATAGACATTTCATTTTAAATTAAAGTAATGAAATAGTGATAGTATCTTCCAGTAGATGAAATAGTAATAGTAACACAAATAATTGTTTTCTTATTTATAGTAATTTTTTTCTTGCATAAGGAAATTGTGGGAAATATAATGTTATAAAAACATATATGTGACTGCCAAAGGAAAAATACAAAGAGTTTCCGTCTGTGTAGGTTCCTCCTTGAAAAATAGTGAATCGAGGGAACTATAAAACCTACAATTTGAGAATTAGGCTAAACAAGATTTTGAGTAATGTTTCACTTACTAGATAGTTCTGGAAAGACATATGTTGTAATTACAAATTAAAATTATAGGCTCTGTTGTTTTAGTTAAATAAGCTAATGATATATCGACGCTAAAAATTATAAGATGTTAGGGATTTTCTTTCTTAATATAACAATAAGCATATGGAAATAGGGAGATGTGATATCTTGGGAAATTGTGATATTTAATGACAAGGGAGATTATACATAGGGTTCGAGTCTATATGTTCATACTAACACTATAAAGAGTGTGCTCATTATATTTATATTCATTATACCATGGCCTTTGAGACTTCATTTACTGACTAATTATAGACCACCATGGCTTTTGAGATTTCATTTATCATTAAAATGTGTAATTTATATATTCCTTTCAATAACTTATAGTAAATAGTATGAGAACTACATAAGGCTTGATCCCTCTCGAGGGTATGTAGTGTGGCACTTGGCTCTGTCAAGGATAGTCCAACCAATATAGTATAATTATAAATAAGTAAAGATGTTAAGTATGCGCCAAATCTAAGACCAAAATGATAAGTCAAATTGATTTTTTCATGTAATGATGCCTAGTGCCCACTAAGTTTTTTTTCCTAGTTTACCCTTGATCCTTAGAAAAACATATTTTTTAACCCTCAAGATATTTTCATGTATTTATGTATTTTCTCTTTTCATTAATAGTTTTACTATTAATGATGCCTAGACCAAGAAATAAATATATTTTGTTGTATCTCATCTTAACAATCATTAGGAACCAAAGAATGTATGCCATGACCCTTCGTTATTGCATCTATTACCACACAGAGCTCATTGCATTAATAGTTTTCATGTTAATGTTGATTAGATCGCCAAGCTCTAAATATTTCTTTGGGAAAAACTATGCAAAATGAAATCCATTTTATCACTTCCCAATTATTGATATTCTGTAAAAGTAGAAGTTTCCATAGCCTTTTCAACAAAACCAAATTTTTCCCTTCTAAGATAGTCAATTATGTCCATGGTACCATATTATTTCATGCATTTTAACAAAAAATTCTCAATTCAAATTTTTTTGTCATTTTTGTCATTCAATCTGATGATCCTTAAATGATTGTGCAATATGTGTATAACGTGTTTGCAAAGAAATGTACAAACATGTTATGGGATTTTTATCGCAAGAGGACTGAGAACTATTTCCTAAAATACTTGACATAGACAACAATGATTGCTTGAAGCTAACAAATTGGTTTTTCTTGAAAAGGTGGAAGGAAAATAGATTTTTTTCGAAAAGGGCTATTATTCATTCAATGATTTTGTAGGAAATTGAACTAAAGCTAATTTTAGGACCACTATCGAGATGTTTTCTCTACACATTTCGTTAAAAATTGATTATTGAAATTACTTTGGTGGGTGGAAGCATATGGAAATTGTGATATTTAATGACCAAGGAGATTATACATAGAGTTTGGTGTCTGTATCTTCATACTAACACTAGAAAGAGTGTGGTCATTATATTTAAACTCATTATACCATGTATTATATGGATAAATTGATGCACATAGGAACATGGTCATAGATGTTTTCATTTCTTTACAATTTCTCTAGTTTTAAAATTGTAATGGTCACAAAGGAGTTATAATTCAAGATCACCTACGATACCAAGAAAATATGTATGTATCCAAATTAAATCTTCTAAATAACTTGTAATATATATTATAATAACTACATAAGGCTTGATCCCTCTCGAGGGTATGTAGTGTGGACTTGGCTCCACAAGGGAAAGTCCAACCAATATAGTACAATTATTAATAAATAAAGACATGTATACACATCCCTATAAACAAACTAATCAGACCTAACTAAAGGTTGATCCCTTAAGAAAACATGTATTACAACTATTTTCTCAGTTCAATAAATGATTTCCATTGAATGGTGTTTAGATAACACTAAGTTCAAAATATTTTATCGAGGAGGATCTTATTGGCCACTAAGATTTATATATTTCATTATGGCTTACTAAAGTGAACTCTAGGAACAAAATTATGTATTTCTTGACTCCTCAAAAATGGATGTATTACTAAATTTTCTTGTTAATGTATTAATAGTTTTTATGTTTATGATGCCTAGTGATTGCTAAACTATAGATATATCATTGTGGATGATCGTAGTAACAACTAGGATAAGAAGTACATATTTATTTGTTAATGATTCCTATCCACCACTAAGCTCTAAAAAATATGTTGTGGCTGACCCTAGTGACCGCTAGGATCAAAACTACTTATTTGTACCTCTCAGTAGTGGAATAATTGGCATTCTTTTTCTCATAAAAATAATAGTTGTTCTTTGAAATAAGCATAGATACGGTGAAGTTATAAATAATTCATTGTGGCTAAACTTTGTGTCTACTAGGATCAACATTATGTATATCTTGACCCACCACCAAGTGTAAATATTGGTAAAAATTTTCTCATTCTAATAATAGTTGTCCCATGAATAATTCCTAGATACGGAAATCTCTAAATATTTTGTTGTGTCCAAACTTAGCCAAACGTTAAGATTAGCATTACCTAAGTCTTGAAGCCTCGAGAGTGCTTGTATTGGTGGACTTTAGACATTGTATTTATATTTTACTTGCGAGTGTTTCCTAGTGAACGCTATGATTAAAACTATGCATATTATGACCCCTCGTGAGGTACATATACTATCGCGCTTTTCTCATTGTATTAATAGTAAGTCTCTGAATGATGCATATCAACCACTAAAGCTCTAAATATTTAGTTATGGTTGACTCTAGTGACCACTAGGATCAACACTTCTTTCATTTATTTGGAAATTATTTTCTAAGCTTACCTAATATTCAATAAGGGACATATAAATGTTGCGGATGTTATTGACCACTAAGTTTTATATTTTTCTCGTTAATGCATAGGTAGTTTTCATGTTAGTGATTCCTAGTGATTGCTAAGCTATAGATATATCGTTGTGGCTAATTGTAGTAACAACTAGGATAAGATGTATTTATTTGTTAATGATTCTTATACATCATTAAGCTCTACAAAATATGTTGTGGCTGACCCTAGTGACCGCTAGGATCAAAACTACTTATGTCGGTACCCTTTAGTAGTGCAAGGATTGGCGTTCTTTTTGCTCATTGCAACAATTGTTGTGCTTTGAAATAATCCTAGATGTGGCGAAGCTCTAAATATTTCATTGTGGTTGAACTTATCGATTGCTTTAAGATCAACACTATGTATATCTTAACGTCCCACCAGAGAAAAGATTACAAAATTTTTCTCATTCTAATAATAGTTGTCATGTGAATAATACCTAGATACGACCAATCTTGAAATATTTCGTTGTGGCTGAACTTAGCAATGGCTAGGATCATAATTACAGTAAATCTTGAATCCTCAAGAGTGCTTGTATTGATAGAATTTACTCATTACATTATTTTTTTTTACTTAGAGTGATGCTTAGAGAATGATATGGTTAAAAATACGTATATCTTGACCCCTCAATGGTGCATGTACAGCCACACTTTTCTCATTCCATTAATATTAAGTATGTGAATGATGCCCAACAATCGCTAAGCTCTAGATATTTAGTAATGTTTGACCCTAGCGACCACTAGGATCAACACTTCTTTCATTTATTTTGTAATTATTTTCCAAGCTTACCTAATATTTATAATAAGGGACATGTGAATGTTGTCATAAATCAACTACGTCATTTGTCTTAATAATTGTTTTTATTGATGATTTATGTAGCGTTAAGTGACCCTTTAATTTTTTTACATGGTGGGAGAGCTAGTAATGTTGATGGTAGATGTTTATTTATATTCCTATAAGGGAAAAAGAGTAATTAGAGATATTGTGTTTGATCCATCTGCCTTATATGACGAATTTCAACATTAATCAACTCTATTTTCCGTAGTACGGATGAAAGTGTCGATGTTGATGTCATTGAAAAAAGGGTATACCAAAAGATTAAGCACTATGGTTCCAAGACATAAAGGAGATAAAAAGAGATGGTCTCCATTTAATTGATGCTAAATCAGAGGTGCTTCCATTTCCAGAAGTGGTCGCTTCCTATCTAATTCATGCCAAGTCCAAGGAGATGTCCTTATTTTCCAAATCACGGAAAAATAGAATAGGTTTTTGTTGGGAATGCATTCAAAAGTTATTATAAACTTCTAGATCAGGAATCCCTCTACAACGGAAAAATAGTCGAGTCATGGATGGCCAAAAGGAGAGAAAGATATGTTTTACAAAGTTAGGTTATCAACCCATTACATAATATGGATGATTCCCATCTACTCAATATCCTTATTAAAAGGTTTAGACCAGAGTCCGTATTGGCATGGCCCTCATGAATAGGCTATATGGAAATTTGTCTATCTCTAAGGTGGATGTTTCTTGGATCCCTTTACTTTCTTTTATTATTGATGATGGCAAGATTCCCTCCTTAAGGAAAGTGCTCGGTTTTAATTTAGTGAGACAAAGAAATAATTTTGTCGACAATCGGAAATCATTTTACATGGTTTCCTATCTTCTCGATGTTTTCTGTGGTGTTCTCAACTGTTTAGATTTATATCAAATTTGGTATCCTTTGAGCCCTTTGAAGGTAAATGAAAAATATTCAGACTTGTATGCCCATCATTTCATATTACATATTTAATATGTATGCACTTATTTGTATCCTGCTCTCTACCAATAATTACATGAAACAGAGACACTGAGAATATTTGCTGAAATCCTCACTTCCATAAGGCAAATGGGAGCCATATTCTTCTATCCATAATATACAGTTCTCATGATCGAGGGGCTCTTTACACATCCTTTTCAATTACCATATTATGTGTAGAAAAATTGGCAAAACAAGAGGTTTCATATCATATTTACAACGATATTGTTATAAAGTGTAAGGAGAAGAAGCTTAAAACACATCCCCCTCCCAAATTCATGTGGGATACGAGAAAATTTAATAGGTTTCCTGATTTGAAGGCAAACTCAGCCCATATAAATTCATTTCATCTTCCTAAACACCCTCTAAGGAAATATGACAAAATGAAAAGTGTTTCCCAACACCTTATGTTGTATAAAGGACAATTAAATATATTGTATGCTCACATGCTTGATGCCAATGATTGGGTATGGATTACTAAAACACAAGATAGCCTTGTTAAGAAAAACATGAAGGAGATGGGGAAGTTCCATCTTGAAGAGAAACTATTAAAAGGAGGCTATATAAAGAAAGGTAGGTTTGTATTCGAACATTCGAAAAAAGCCCAAAGTGCTCCCTTATCTCCACCAATTGAATCTCGATCTGAGTTTCGAGATGTCTTTCCTAAACCAAATGAAGCTCCAACTTTGGTGGCATTTGTCTTAACATCACTAGATGTAGAACATGAGACTATGTAAACTGAAATTTCAGCCAGTGCAACCCCAGTGCAACCCTCTCAATATATTCCCTCCACTTCACATGAAGTGAGAAAATATAGATAAATTTGTAATTTCCCACAAAGAACATCCAAATTAGGACGTGCTTGAAGAGCCCTTAGTAAACATTGAATTCAATCCAATGATGGGAACCTTGAAAAGGGTAACCAAAAGAAGATGTCGAAACAGAAGCCATTTTTTGTACGAAACTTCAAAATATCTCTTCACTCTTACAAAGAAATGGAAATTCAAAGACTCCCAAGTGGTGTAATATGAGGAAGATCTGGACTCCTTGATATTAAAACCCTAAGTGCAAATGAGGAGATAAAATCACTTACCTAATTCGCAAATAATCATGGATCGTGGCTCAAGTGATGAACTCGATGAATAGAGAAGGAAAATTATCTCACCAAGCCTTAGAAAATTGAGGAGCGTCGTGAATTCCAAGACCGTGGAACCTATGGAGATTAGGGGGTTGCTTGGGGTGCAAGATACCTGTTATGAGCACTTGTGTCTACTCGGATGGTGTAAAAATCTATTTCATAGGGTCGCAAGATGTTCACTATCATTCACTTCTTCTCACAAGTATGTTGCACCACACCTACGGATGTCACCTGTAACCTATAATGAAGAAATGACTTGCAAAACCCTTAAAATCTCATCAAATACCAAAAATAAAATAATGCAAATGATGGGTGAAATGTCCTCGGTTATCAAAAGAGTGATCTTATGACTAGTCATTGCACTATATTTCAGACCCAATGTAGTTCTATGTGCATGTGTGCAGAATTGTGCCCTAGGTGGATATTGTGTGTGTCACACTTGATAGTAAGCAAGTTTCTAGATGTAAGAGATGTAAATAGATGTGTGCATGAAAGAATGAACTTTCCCTCCTATGCATGTATACAAAAATATTAGTCCCCTACCCTTGTGTGTGGATGCTAGATGGATGCTTGAATTCTCTTGATAATGGCCTTTAAATACAACCTTAGGTGGTGATAGCTAATTTTTAGTGCTTGGTCCTTTATTATGATCACATAACTTTATATTTATATGATTCCCTTGCTTGAATTTCGTAATTAACCCCAAAAAGGTTGAGTACCAAAAATATGAGATGCCTAAACATCTAGAAAGGACCCAAAATATGTGAATAAAGTACAAAGAGGTTAGGGGTGCCCAAAGGGGATGAGGACGCCTAGCACCGGCATCCTAGTTGGGTGCTAGTTTCCAAGATAAGAAATGTAAAAGTATGAAAACATAGACAATTAGTACTTTTCTTACTTGGGAATCGTATGAATATTAACTTATGCGACCAGGACTTGATAAATAGCCAAAGTGTGTGATTTAGTGTCTACAACAATCAAATAAGATACTATCATAACCCAAATAAGTTTCCAATGCAATTGAAATGATGATATTACAGATTAATTACACAGTGCATAGATAATTTCAATTCATTTGGTGTCATACATCAATTAGGTAATATAATGTACAACAAGTGCATAGAGAAATCAATAAATCCATGTCACACAATAATCAAAGTATATAAGTGCGAGAGATTAGTCAAAGAAATCATTTTCCTAAATCAATTAGCAAATATAACATACAAGTGCATAGAGTAGTCAAATCAGTCAATGTTAATCAACAATCAATTCATGTAGTCACACAAGTGCACAAACCGTCAAAGCAATCAATGTCATGAAACAATCAACAATTTAAGTAATTAATGGTAGCCAAGACAAGAACCCAAGGCCAATAGAAGTGAACTAAAAAGAATGATGAATTTTAAATGTAAGTAAACGTAGAGCATAGTCAATTTAATGTCTAGAAGTAAGCAATGTGATCATCTCGACAAAGCATGATGATGCGGAAGCATAACATCCGAGACTGTAAATTTTGATCCGATTGTTGAATCATCTTGAAATTTTCTAGGGTGGTAGATCTTGATTAGTAATATGCCATGACCAACCTTTCCAAAAGGTTGGGTGGATTTTTGGCATATTTTGGAGCCAAATTCCTTTGTATAGTGGCCTAAAATCGGCTCTGAACATTTTTTTGGTTTTGTCTAGAACTTAGAGTTTTAATATATTTTCTCTATTTTATGTAATAATCCAAGATTTGGCATACGCCTTAATTTATGAAGGCATATTTTATATGCAAAAATTGGGGTCCATCTAAGGTGTTTTACTTTTTAGGGTTTTTTCTGTTTTAGGGTTTTTAGCATTTTAGAGATAGTGGGAAATAAAAGGAAGATTGTAATGTTGTAAAAGATTAGTGTGGATTCAAGAATGAGAAGAAAAATATTTTGAAGCTTCTGGAGTTTTACAAAATTGTGTGTGTGTGTGTGTTTTGGAGGCATTTCAACCTCTTACGGTAGAACCACATTAATTGGTATCGGATCAAGATTTAGATCTTGCAGAACAACCGAAAGTAATTTAACTTACATTTTTCTATGTGATTTATTACCTATATTTTATGAAAACATGTCTATACGTGGGAGAGGATCTTATGCCCAGATGAATAGGCATATACATGAGCTATAGATACTAGTTATTGAGCTCATAGGAGAAGTTAACCATCTTAGATGAAGACATGCAAATGGGGATGTAGACCTAGATAGTGATATTGAAGAATTACCTCCGTTAAGGAATGAAGGAGGCAATGAAGAAGAAAATGAGAGAGATGAAGAAACATTGAATGAGTAGCCATTCAAGGAGAGACTGATCCAATATTTGGAGGGAAAGAATGACGGTATTAAGATTAATGTTCCTAATTATGGTGGAGGGTTACGACCAGAGGATTTGATTGACTAGTTGAATCGCATGGAAAAATTATTTGAGTGGAAAACCCTTTCAAGAGGAGAAGAAGGTTAAGTTTGCATGCACTAATTTTTCTGACATGCATTGATCTAGTGGGATCACCTGCAAAATGAAAGATAAAGGAAAGGAAAGGGTAAGATCTGAAATTGGAATAAAATGGTGAAAAAGTTAAAAGAAAAGATTCTCCATATAGATTATTGCTTAAATTATTTCAAAGGTTTCAAAACCTAAGATAGAAGGATCTCAACATTGAAGAGTATACCAATGAATTTTACAAGCTATCAATCTGGGTGGAACAAGGAGAGTCTGAAGAACAAAAGGCTACAAGGTATGTAAATGGGTTGAGTTATACCATACAAGATGAATTGAGTATGCTCCGATCCATAGCCTAGATGATGCTTATCAACTCACATTAAAAGTAGAAGAAAATAACAAGAGGAGTAATTTTAGAAGAGGAGTGAAGAGAGGACCATCATCATCTCTAATGAGAGGGAGAGGTAGATTTGATTCCATAAAAGGTGAATCCTCTAATGCAAAAGGGAAAGAAGAATCTATTCAAGGCCACTTGGTAACTACCAAAGAGGTAGGGTGTTTTAGAGAGGAAGAGGATATGGTGGAGGACAAGGTTGGAATATCCCCAAAGGAAGTATACTTATTACTAATGTGGTGAAGAAGGGAACAAATATTTTGAGTGTCTCACACTATCCTACACATGATAGATGGTAAGTGGAACAACCGTGAGTAAACCTGGTTGAAGATGAAGAAGAAGAGGAAATGGAGGTTTCTATAGACTTGGGTGAAACCATCATGATAAAGAGGATGGTGATCATCCCATGGAAGGATAGAGAACAAGATGGTGTGCCAATGGTGATTCTTGGTTGCAAAACAAATATCTTTTAAACAAGATGCACCTCGGAGGGAAGGTATGTAAAATTATTATTGATGGTGGTAGTTGTGAAAATATGGTCTCAATTGTGATGGTTGATAAACTTAGTTTGAAATGTGAGAAGCACCTATATCCCTATCAGCATATCATGGTTCAATAAAGGGAACGAGGTAACCATAGATAAAATATGCCTAATAAAGTTTTTGATTGGGAATACCTACAAGGATGAGGTGTGGTGTGATGTTATCCCAATGGATGCATGCCATATATTATTAGGGAGGCATTAACAATATGATAGAAAGGTTACGCATGATGGAGGGAAGAATACTTATAATTTTTGGAAGGATGGTGTAAAGGTGGTCTTATTACCCTTCAAGGAAGAAGAGAAGAGTGAGGGCTTGTTGGCTACAAAGGAGTTTGTTGCAGAAATGGAAGAAGTGGGTTGGTGTTATGCATTAATGGTAAAGAAGGTGGAAATATAGGCCTTTGGTATACCCGTTGTGGCGTAGTGGTACTAAAAGAATACACAAATGTCATACCAAATGAGCTACTAGATGGGTTACCTCGAAGAGGGATATACAACACCATATTAATTTGATCCCAAGATTGGCCCTTCCAAATCAAGAAACCTACAGGATGAGCCCAACACAAAGTGAGGAGTTGAACATGAAAGTGAAATATCTGATACATAAAGGGTTAGTGAGAGAAAGCATGAGTCCATGTGCAACTCTAGCACTATTGACTCCCAAAAAGGATGGATATTGGAGAATGTGTGTGGATATTAGATCAATAAATAAAATCATAATTAAGTATTGGTTCCTAATTCCAATATTGGATGATATGATTGTTGTGATAGCACGAGCCCATATTTTAGTAAGCTTGACCTTCAAAGTAGGTACTACTAGATCTAAATCTGTGAAGGGGATGAATGGAAAATGACTTTAAATAAAAAAATAAGGATTGTACGATTGAATGGTGATGCCTTTTGGGTTATCTAACACACCTAGTATAGTCATGAGGTGATGAACAGAGTAATATGAGAATACAATGGTAAGTTTTTGGTTGTCTATTTTGATGATACTTTGATATTCAGTAGGAAATTGGAAGAACACTTGCATTTGAAATTGGTGTTAGAATTTTTACGAAAAGAGAGTTTATATACAAATTTAAAGAAGTGTATATTTCTTCAGAAAAGTCTATTTTTTTGGGGTTTGTCATATCAAAGGATGGAGTGAGCATAGATGAGAAAAAGTGAAGGAAATTTTGGAATGACCTATTCCAAGGAATGTGATAGAGGTTCATATTTTTCATGGCTTGGAAACATTTTATAGGAAGTTCATCAAGAATTTGTAGCATTGTTGCACCCATAACTGAGTGCACGAAGGGAAAGGAGTTTTTATGGACCAAGGTAACAATAGATAGCTTTGAATTGTCTAAGAAAAAGTGTCAAAGGCACCTTTTTTGTATTTCCATATTTTATTAACATCTTTGAGGTTGATTGTGATGTCTCACGTGTCGGGATTTGAGTTGTATTAAGTCAAGAATAACAACCTTTATCATTCTTTAGTTAAAAGATAAATGAAGTTAGGAGGAAATATTCTACTTATGATGTGGAATTTTATGTTATTGTTCAAGCATTAAGGCATTGGAGACATTACTTGGTAGCCAAGGAATTTTTACTCTTTACTGACCATGAAGCATTGAGGTATGTAAACACACAAAAGAAACTAAATAGTAGGCATGCAAAGTGGGTTTCATTTTTACAAGAATATACTTTTGTGTTAAATCATAATTAGGGTAAGCATAATCAAGTTGTTGATGCCTTGAGTAGGCGTGTAGCACTTTTGATAACAATGGAAAATGAAGTGGTAGGGTTTGAGGTAGTTAAGGAATTGTATGAAAGTGATCCATATTTTGGTGATGTTGTGAGACAATATAAGGACCCTAAATTAGGTAGTGGTTCTTCTGATTATTTGATGTAGGATGGTTATTTATTCATGAAAAAGCAATTGTGTATCCCTATTGGTACAATGAGAGAAAATATTATTAGAGAATTGCACAAAGGGGGGTTTGTCAAGACATGTTGGTATAAGTAAGAAAACTTCTTTGGTGGTAGAGAAGTATTATTGGAAAAAGGTAAAGAGGGACATACGTAAGATCATATCAAGATGTAGAGTGTACCAAATGGCTAATGGTCATACACAAAATATTAGGTTGTATATGTCATTACCTATCCCTATAGGGTCATGGGTTCATTTGAGTATATATTTCATGTTAGGGCTTCCTAACATGTAATGAGGGAATGATTGTATCTTTGTTGTGGTAGATAGGTTCTCTAAAATGGAACATTTCATTACTTGTAAGACAACTAATGATGCTTCTAGAGTTACAAATTTGTTTTTTTAGAAGTGGTTAATTTGCATGTAGTTCTAAGAATGATCACTTCAGATTGGGACACGCTTTTTGGGTCACTTTTAGAAGACCTTGTGGAGGAAAATGGAGACACAACTAGATTTCAATAGTGCATATCACCCCCAAACTGATGGGTAGACAAAAGTAGTGAACAAAATCTTGGGAAATCTTCTACATTGCATAGTTGGAGAAAATCCAAAACAATGGGATTTAGCTTTACCATAGGATGAGTTTTCTTACAACATCTCGATAAATGAGTCAATGGGGAGGTATCCATTTTAGATTTTCTATTGTCGAAACCCCAAGGGAGTTCTAGATCTGATTGTGCTACCTAGTGAAGATAAAACCAACACTAGTGATGATGTAGAAGCATTTGCAAGACATATGTTACAATTGCGGAAGAAGTGAGAGAAAAGTTGAAAGTGAGTAATGCAAAATATAAAAACAATTATGGATAAATGTAGGAGAGTAAATGCATTTGAAGAAGGATATATGGTGATGGTTCATCTTAGATTCAAGAGGTTTCTAAAGGGGACATATAATAAATTGAAGTATAAGAAGATTGGGACATGTATGATTTTGAATAAAGTGAGTGATAATTCTATAAGGTGGAGCTACCTAACAAATTTTCTATTTGATTTACCAAAATATTGAATTTGTGAAATCCTAATTACATAATCACGTATGATAAATAAAAGCTAAAGTACATATCTAACACAAGAAATAAGCTAAAGAAATATAAAACCCTAAGTGCAAGAGAGAGGGAATAATACTTAGTTGATTTTTTACTTGATCCCAAAGTATTATGGATTGGAGGAAAAATGAACAGGAGGAGCATAGTGTTGTAACCAAACTCAAAAAATCCTACAATTTTCATATGAGTAGGGACTAGGCCGCCTAGATCGGGGTGAGGATCCTGAGGTACCAAAGACCACCTCTGTTGGGTGCATGTGGTGTGTAGGAGCTCAAAATTGATCTTTTTGTGTTGTAAGGTGGTCATTAACATGTGCCTTTGGTTTACCTATATATCACTTGATGATCACATAATTCACTGTAACCTACAAAACAAAAGATATCTTGCAAAACCCCCAAACTACATCAAATCCTAAAAGAGAAAGATGCAAATGGGGGGTCAAACTAACCCCCTGTAGTCACCCGACAAAGTGAACTTATGACCGAGCATTACACTACATCTCAAACTCCATGTAGATCTTGTGCGTGTGTGTAGAAATTGTGCCCTAGGAAGCTCTTGTGCAAGATGCACTTGAGCAAGTGATAGCTAGATTTATCAATGTAGATAGATATGTGGATGGAAAAATGAACTTCCCCTCCTATACGTGTATGTAGAAAATGTAGTCCATTGTCTCTTGTATGAGTGCTTTAGATGGATGCCTTTGATTCTCTTAGATTTCTTTGGATCGACCTTAGGTGGTGATAATCGATGATTAGTGATTGGTCCTTTATTATGGTCACATAACTTTGTATTTATATGATTACCTTAGTTTAATTTCGTAATTGACAACTAAAAGGCCAACCCATAAGAAAACAAGATGCCCAAAAGGTAAAAGAGGCCCGAAAGAAATGAGTAAGATATAAAGAGGTAAGGACACCCATGGGGATCGGGGTGCCTAAGCAAGCGGCATCTGGTGGGCACCGGTGTCCGAGTCAAGAAAGATAAAGCAATAAATATCATACTAGGTTGTGGGGTGTGTAAGGACAAAAGAGAAAGTAAGAAAGATAGAAAATATGCCAAAGACATTAGTCAATTACTATTTTTCTCGCATAGGAATCATATGAATAGTGGTATGTGATTAGGACCTAAAAATGTACCCAAGTGCGTGATTTTGTGTCTACATTTTCCCCCACTTTATGTTGTTGATTGAATACTTGATAACATAAAGTAGTTTAGAATTTGCATACCTTTGTTTCTTGTAGATCAATGGCGAAAATGTGTCGAAGAGACAAGTGAAAGCATGGATGATAAAAATGAAGCGTAGAATTTAAGAAAGAGGAAGTGACCCTAGGGGTGAAGCGTATGAGTTATACCATGTTGTACCTATTGTTGTTATAGCTTGTACATTGCTAATGTTGAGTTGCTTCTTGTTGCGTATTAAGGATAGACCTACAAAAGAAGAGCGAAAGAGTAGTCAAAGTCATGTATTATGAAAACTTTGTAAAGCGTGTAAAAGTATGTAAATGTGAAAAATTAGTAAAAGGCAAGTGGGTCCCTAATCCGTGACGAGTGAAAAGGGATAGAAAATGTCCTGAATTTATATCAAAGAATGGGGTTTTTGGCGATCTCACACCAAGAGTGAATTTTTGGGTGATCTCACACCAAGAACAATTTTTGGCGATCTCATGCTAAGAATGATTTTTTTGGGCGATCTCATGCCAGGGATGAATTTTTTTGGGTGATCTCATGCCACGGTAGAAGAGTGTTGGGGAGAAAGGTCTAGTGTTATTCTCCATCCATGATTGCTTCCTGAAATTTATACACCACTGCAGATGGTGTGATCCTACTTTTTCTGTGTTGTTCCAGTTTGATCCAAGGAAATAGAAAAAAGAGATAGAATACATTCGATTCTTTGAGGATTGTGCCTATATTATGCAAAATGCTTTGTGAACTGCTGAAAACTATGTTAATATGAGAAACTGATTGTAATCGCCCCTCAAGAGCGCTCGGGTGCAAGTGTTTGTATCTGGGCACTGGTTTCTATGTTGAACTGATGACCTAAGTCATAATATAGGTTGTTTTGTCATTGTAACTCTGTTAAGTTCTTGTATTGTGCGGGATTGTACTAAAGCTCGAGAGTTGTTGTATGGGGTGACCGATTCACCCAATGTATTCCCCCTTGTTTGGGGTGCATGTGATGTCGCTAGGAGGATGTGGCCCAAAAGAGAGGACCAGATGTTAATATGAAATTGATACCCAAGTGGGGGAGGGAATGTACATGGTAGAAACCAAGGCACATGCAAACAAAGTGGATAGATACATATGTTAGTAGAAAAAGTGACAAGCATGTTATAGAAGACAATATAAACAAGCAATAGTGTAAAAAAATTAAACCATAAAAAGAGGGTTTCAAACATGGGACATCACTCACAATGTCATAAGAAAATCAGGGCTAAAGAAGCCAAAAGCATACAAGCAATGATCAAACAAGACATAGGGCATAACCCGCAAAACAATAGCATATAATAGTAAATAGTGGCAAGCAAAGAGTAACATACAACCATGGTGGAAAATAGTTCCGCAAAGAAAATGTTGAACATGAAGCACCCGTTAGCATGTTATAAAGATAAAAATTATGTCAAGGCATGCATGTATCAATAGAGTAGTGTCTTTAGTAAGAATAGGAAGTAGTATAAAATGAGACAATAACACATGTAGTGTGTAAGAAAGTAGATTCCCCCAGGAGCCTTGGTGGGATTGGTAAGAGGTACAATGTTAAACATCAGTGTTGCTTGTAAAGATCTATAGAAAGTATACATTCACAACAAGAGAAGAAGTGAATGCACATGTGTATATAGAAAAAGATAATGACATACTAGATATTTGGCTAACATAGTAAACAAAGTGTAACATGTGATTATAAGCAAACAAGAGTAAGTGAAACCAATATATGCAACATGCTATGAATGAGTGAGATGGAATGATATGTAATGTGAATATAATAGGATCAGTGTGCCCCTCGAGTAAATGTGTATGGACGTGTATGAGATAAGCCTCATTTATAAAATATCCCTCAACAGTCAAGAATGAACCATAAAACACAATTGTGTTGTTAGGAAATGGTGTGAAAATGTGTTCCCGAGATAGATAGATCGATGAAGCTTAGAGCATAAAGAGTGTGAATGTGGTGTGGTTCATTTTATATTTAGACCCTCAGTAGTCGAGTATGAACTGTGGAACTAGAGTGTGTCATAGGGTAGTATGATGTGTGAGAATCAAAATGCTAGAAAGATGAATCATGAAGTATGGAGCATGAATTGTGTAGTATGTGAGGTTCATGGGTGTAGTATGCCCTCAGCAAATCAAGTGTGAACTATAACACAAGAGTGTGTCATATTGTAGTGAAGACACAAGTTGAGTATCAAGTTGTGTAAGATGCATAAGAAAGACTATATGAAAAGCACGGAGAGTAATAGTAGAAATGTGAGACACTTGATAATGCTAAGAGGGGGAAGTAAGCATGATGCCCCCAAGTGTATGATGATGAGTAAGTTATCTAAAAAAGTGAAGGGAAAGGGTCCTCCACCCGATGCTTATAGAGATAAAGGCATGTGACCATGCTCTAATATTGGTGATGTATGAGACAGATGATGTATCGGTGAATGAGACCTATGTGCATGAGACCTAGGAGGTGATGAGCACCTATGTGAAGGAGACCAAAGAGGTGATGTGCACCTATGTGAAGGAGACCAAGGAGGTGATGTGAACCTATGTGAAGGAGACCGAGGAGGTGATGTACACCTATGTGAAGGAGTCATTCGAGTGGTGGACCTAGGCTGATGAGATGGACTAGTGGACCGATGAGACCGAGTAGGTTGTGTGTGAATAAGAGAGCTAGGAGCATATTGTGCCTTATATTTAAGAGGCCATGGGACCTAGATGCTCTAGTGAGTGCAATGAAAACCTCAAGAGGAGGTTGTGGCCACGGTGTGCATGGCGGAACACCTTTGATGGTGATAACTTTCTTGTTGTGAATGAACTTTAGACACAAGTGGTTCATGGAAATGATAGCTTGAGCGGCATGAAGCCAGGAAGACCTAAGAGCATGTCACACCCTTTGATTGAAGGTGCCACAATGAATGGCACAAGAGTGGTAAGAGGCCCAACTCAGTATCGGAAGTTTGGCATAACCATAAGATTTGGGAATTTGATATGAAATATGAGAGAGTGAATATTTGATAGCGACAAAGAAATGCAATAAAGCACACCCCTATATGAATCGATGGATCGATCATTGTCTTATTGATATCAAGAGGCACGATAGAAGCATTAATATGAAATGTATCAAAAGTGAATATAGCATGATAATCGTGATAAGAGAAAGTAATGAATGGTGGCGGTGTATCGGTGTTAAGAACTAGAAAATCGAGAGTCCCCGATGAAGGAGGAGGCATTGCACAATATGTGTGATTGGTTGAAAAGTCAAATTACTTGTCGTAATTAGGAAGAGGATCATTAAAGATTTTTATATTTTTATTTTCATTGGTGATGTAGATGTCAAAGGCTCCGGAAGCTTGATTGTATTATTTTCATAAGATCTTGAATAAGAGGTCGAAGTTTGAAACATTGATCGTTATAAAATAAAATAATAGTAATAAAAACAAAATAAAAGAACTAAAAATTTATTATACCCATGTTTGTGGGGGTGGATTAGGACAAAACCCCTTCCACGTTTTGAAAATGCAAGCCTGTAATGTGTTGGGTGGATGGTTTGGGGGCGCAGGGATCTTTGGTTTGGGGCGTAGGGATCTACACACAAGAATGAGTTTGTTGAAACAACCTTGAAAACCTTCAAGAAAATGCTTCACTCACGTACAGCTAGACTCCACAACCATTCAGCATCTCCCAGGCCACGCCACACACCCCTGCGTGGGAAAAATGAGCATTGGAGAGAGGATTCTAGAGCCTTTCACGTGCGAACCAGGTGTAGGGCCATGTTTGGTTTGTCACGTTGCCAGCGCACTTCTGACCTGTGCTAAAATGTGAGCTCTGGGACAGTGTATGGACAGCCATCAGGTCATTTTTCCAAAGGTTGTAGTTACAATGCCCCTGCTAGACGTTTTCCCAACCATTTTTTCTTCCAATGTATCCTCCAACCTATGCCAAAATGGATTTGGGGGAAACGCGTGAGAGCTATTTGCTGAATGCCACGATGGCAGGATATGCACAAATGAATTCATTGAAAAGGCCTTGGAAACTTCCAAGCAAATGTATTTAGTGCCCAGTTTGGCACGTATGCAAAATGTGAAGGCATACACAACTCAGGAAACTGCTTGACAAAATACCTTAAAGATATGTGACCTCCTGGATGGCAATGATAGTAGGTATGCAAAAAAATAAAAATGGGTCTGTTAAAAAGATGTTGAACTATTTGTTTTAATGCCTCAAAGAAATGTTGTCTCATGGAATGCCATGATGGCAGCATATGCACAAAATGGATGTGTAGCAAAGGGGCTGAGATGTGTTTGGCAGAATGCCTCAAAAGATGTGAATTGTTTGACAAAATACCTGAAAGAGGTGGTCTCTTGGACTGCAATGATAGCAGGATATGCAAAAGAAATGAGTCTGTTAAAAAGGCGTTTGGACTGTTATGTGAGAACCATTAAGTAATGCTTCCTATGCATTGTTTTTGAAAGTTGTTCCTCAGAGTATTCGTATGCACAAAAAATGGATTTTGTTGAAAAGGCATGTGATTTGTTCGACATAGAAAATGCAGTCTCTTGGATCGGGATGACTTCTTGAAAACATGAAATGGTTCTGTTTGGATGAGACATGGGTGCACAACGAATGGCTTGGTTTGCACGTGACTACCTGGCATCATGTGGCAACAATGGTGGTCTCGACGGATCACGAGTGTAAACTGCTTGGAGCCCCTTGTACCTTTTCGCTCATCGTTTCCAGGCATGGTTCTTCTTTCCTTACCTCTCATAATTCTCATGTTTTAGTTCTCTTTTGCAACTAAATAGAATATTAAGTTATTAGATTTTTAATACAGTTAAATGTCTCTTCAACTCATTGCAAAACAATAAAGTGTCGTGTCGCAACTCTCGAAGCCATTATAACTCACCTACTTTAAACCATGAACTATCACCCTCGCTTCGAGATGACATAGAAAACTCTTACCCTTCTTGATCGCTTCAATATCATTTTATCGACCAAACAAATTTGACTCTCCATGGATTAAGTTGACCTTCTTCCTACTTAAAATAGTTAAATTTTGCAATTTTCGAGACTCACTAAGTACCCTTCGCAACTCTAGAAACGAGATGTGAAGTTTCATTCATGTACCTTGGTATACGAGGAGTCACCTTGATTTTTGGTTTGACCCGAAATGATCATATGACATCCTTTTGACGCTCTTATAGGAGCCCTGTTACACCGGTTTACAATAGTAGAGAGTTGTTAAAACTAGAAAGTTGGCTTTCATTTTGGACCACCATTTGAAACCCGGAAAGAGAAATCACATTCCGTCTTCGCAAACCTCTAGCGTTTATACTAGAAAATGCATGGAACATTCAGTATAGGAAAGAGCACCTTTCGGGATAGTTTGGCGAAGCCATTTTGTAGGCCTCTGGTCGCAGTTTGACGAGGTCAAACTGGTCCAATTTTGTCTTGTCGCTCCAGAAAACTTGTCGCCGTTTGAACATGGTTTTCTAGTTCTCAATCCCGTCGACTCTGATGAATTCTCCTTATATAGGGGAACTAGTAGGAAGAGTCTCGTTGTGTGCATCCATCGAACGTCATTTGGGACACGGTTTTTGGCCACTCGAGCTAACTTTTGTCTCTTTACAACTGGGTGAACTACGACCAGTGGCCCCGAAAACTAGCCGCCAAACGCAAACCGTGCGCTCTTTTTCAATTCCGTCAGTTGCTTTGAACTCTTGGTATATCTGGGAACACATAGAAAGTTGATCGTGGAGGGTGTTCTCATTGGAAGGTAACTTTTGGGAGCGGTTTCTTAGCCTCCGAGCACGTTTTGTACGTCTTTTGTAGTTAGTAAGAAAATATAAAAATAGAAAACTGCGGACCCTCGTAGGGTTTCCAAATCACCCTGAAAACTTTTAACACATGCAAATAACTATTTAAAACCCTTTAGTGTATCTGTTGTGTGAAATAGAACTTTTGACAAAGTGGTGTTTTCTCTCTCTTCCCTTCTCTTTCTCTCTCCTAGGTTTCAAAATGAAGAAAAATGAAATGCAATGAATACATGTTTCTAGACCTTTTTATTTCGATTTCAAATTGTAATTATTGTCAGATGTAAATGGGAAACTGAAAAATGATAATTATGATTGATTAGGGTGGATGCCATGCCAGCGATTTATCGTTGATATCTTGCTCACGTGGGTTTTGCAGGATGGAAGAATGACGATGAAAAAAGGTGATGTGTAATTTATTTATTACTATTGTAATTTTTATAGGTCATTGTAAAATGAATAACTGTCTAATGTAGTCTCTTGTTACCGAAAAGTTATAATTGAAATTTGTTAATATGCATGATATGCTAGTTTTAGGGATAACTTAGGAAATGTGCATCTAATCATCGGTTCAATTTGATTCTTAGTTGTGTATGGCAAAAAGGGTTTGATTTATATAAAGTAAATTTGAAATTGAAGTTAAGATATTGTAGTACCTTCTCAGTATTCCATAAATGATTAAATTAATTATTGGGTTATCTTCTTACCTTGCAAACTTAATAAAGAGTTTTAATGGGAACACTCGACCCTAAATAAAATATTCGTGCATAACTCACCTGCTTGTGTGATCCTTCTTACCATATAAGAAAATTAAGACTGTAGGATGAACTTAAGCTTTGCCCTCGATGAGACCTCCTAGGTTAGGTAAAATAAAAAAACCCCTAGTCGGAGTTTACCATCATAGTCATTAGTTTTAGCGACATTGTCGTGAACCCATATTTTAGGAATGACATGGTCCAACTTTATTCAGAGTATGCGGTTCCCTTCTAGTTTTGGTAATCGCGAGAAGAATGTCCTCTCATCAGGTCCGACACTAGGCTGAGTGGTGAAGACCGCCTTGGAAGTCACCTTATGAGTCCTTGTTAGAAGGAATGACTAAGCGGAGTAACCTTCCCATCTGGAGTAGGTAGAGATATTACTCCCTTGTATCCTATTGGATTTCCGGGCCTTACGAAATTAGATTTAGAAATTAACTTCATCAGTGAATGGAATCCCTGTTGGATCCAAACGACCTAAATGAAGGTCGTGATATAGTTGTTCTATGTCTTGCATTCTCGTTAGTGAACCCTTTTGTCCCTCGTAGATAAATGTCTTGTCTTGGGCTTGTGAAAATTTAGTGCCTTGATCTTTCACGAAAGGTTATAGGGTAAATACATTTTAACCTTAATCACACCTATGATAGAGATTGAAGCCCTAGGTGAAACTAGAATTAAGCTTAACCATGTGCTTCTTTAATATGTCAAACAAGTACTTTCGTAACTCTTACGTTTAAAATGATGGTAATAATGAGATCCTAGTGCGACGTGAAAGTAAATCATATGAGAGTAAAACCAAAATTTGAGGTTGGGAATAATGTCACTGGGAGTCCTTGTGACTTAATTTAAGCAACTTCATGTGATACAAAGAATATGAATTGTCAAATGGTGTGATCAAACTTCGAGAAAGCAAAGGATGTATATATATATATATATATATATATATATATATAATATTTGGAATTCAAATTTGGAGTTATTGTTATTTACTATAATAATGAATAGGAAATAACTATTTCATGATCGAAGGATGTTCTTGGAAAAAGGCTATCTCGAATCTATGTCTTCCTTAATCCCAAGATTTCATCTTGACATCACGTTAGATTTTCTTGTGTAGCAAGAGTAAGTTTTATACATTAAATAAATGTTTGAGAAGCAAAATCTTAACATAAGAATGGGAGATTTAAAATCTGGTAGGCATTTTGAAATATGGAAAATACTTATGTAAGTTATGAAGATTTGTCATAAGGGTAAAGAGAAAAGTAAATGGTTGAACAATAAGTGAACTGTGAAACAAATTTTCAGAACATGTAGGTGGAAAAAGGGAGAAAATCATGCTTACCTAATAATGACCTTGGAAAGTTTTCCGTAACTAAAATACATTTAAAGTAATGATATGTCGTGGGTTCATCGTTCCTAAAGTCACGTTTCTTGTGGTTGGGTCTTTACTAGTAACCTTCCATTGGGAAAAGTGTAGCGTCGACATGCCGATGTCGTCTGCATGTGTCTATGTGAGTCGATGACTTATGTGATTGTCGCATGTGTACCGAGTCTGTACTTGGAGCCCTTACTGTGTATTGTGTAGTGAGCAATGTAAGTCAAAAAAAAAAAAATATCCTGGTATTTTACTGTTGTATTTGTGTGTGTAAAATGTGGGCACTACATATGGTATCAGAGCGAGGTTCATGCTCTCGAACCTCTGGGATAGATTGGAGTTGTGATGACTTTGCATGATGGGATGATGTTACATGATGGGTTGCATGTTGGTGATGGTGCTTCATGATGGTGATAAATATTGGAAGAGTAATGTGTTTTAAGAGTGATGTGATCTATGTTGTAATTGTGATAATGTGAACACACATGATGTGTATGTCACTTAGTGTGCATTTGTTATCATGTTGATGTCTTGGGATGGGAGTATTCTCCCTCCTTCATGTGGATTCTATGAAGAATTCACGTGTGAATTACTGCTTGTGATGGGAATATTGACTCTCCTTTTTGTGGATCCAATGAGGAATCCGTGTGTGATGTACCACCTTGTTTTGTGTGAATGGAATGATATTGTGTTATGTGGGTGTGTCGATATGTTGTATGACTGGATTGATGTAAAGTGAATCACATTTCATCATGATGTCATCACCGTATTGTGATTTGTTGTGTGCATCGTCGTGTTGTATTACAATTGACTATATGTCATAATGTTAGACATTGTGTTCCTCATACGTATAATTCATGTAATATGTAATGATGCATGTTGTGATATAGGGGCATACAGTGAGCCTATGAACCCTATTGTGTAGTGATTGCACTTTGGGTGCAGAACATGGTAAAGTGATGTATTACACCGGTGAATGTATGATTGTGATCTACCCTGTATATGTACCATGCGTAATACGTTATGGTTGTTATGTGTGAATTATCATTGTGTTTGTGATGTAGTTATGTGTATGTTGTGGACCTTACACTAGACGACCCTAAGGGGATAAACTGTCAAGAGTGTATGTGTGGAGAGAGGAGGCGTGGACCAGGTTTCCATAATCTTGAGCTGAGTACAAGTGAGGAAGTGGAGTCTTATACAGACTAAAAATCCACTTCTATCTGTTTAGTATACTTCGAGCTTGCTCAGTATATTGTGGGTGCACACCACCTTAGGCTCAACATATGCAACCTTGTGTCCCCTGCTCTTTCCTAATAGATTGTTCATTGAATAATCCTATGTGATTTTGACTATGTTGATCCTTGTGGAAGTATGGAGGGATGATTCAGGAAGAGATGATGACAGTTACATTATTTGACATACTCATTTCTGGTTACATGTATATTTTCATGAGCTGAGGCTCGATGTCCGAGTGCCAGCAACTCGATGAGTACCCCTTTGGTGGCGATATGAGGCCACATAGTGATTGTGATGTGCTATTTTCTCATTACGTATTTTATTCATAAATTAATCTTTCTCTTTTAGCTAGAACCAACCATTTTCTTGATTGACATGTTCTTATATTTTGGGCATTTATTTGATTGTTGCACTAACAGTTGGATTTTACACTAACCATGGCTAATTAGCCACTTGTTTTTCTTGGTTTTAAAACTTTCTTTTCATATTTGAGAGTTTTGTAGCCTAGCCCAAGGCTTTTGATTTTGCCACTTGGCATTTGATTGGATTGTTATGCTGGTTCTAATGTCGTAATGTGTTGGATTAGGGTCATGGGGTTAACCATGGAGTGGTTGAACCTATGGACCCACTTCATTGTATGGGGGTATGCCCCAAGGAGTTATAGATAACTAGCGGGTTGTTGAACCACGAGTTATTATGTCACTTGGGTTTGGGGGTGACGGGGCTCTATGTGCCTAGGGCAATAGGGTGACCCGACCTCATTAAAAGGAGAAAGGAGACATGCCTCTATGGTTGAGTGACCTGTTATTCTTTATGACACTCTATGGTTGAGTGACCTGAGATTTTTGATGGGGCTCTATGGTTGAGTGACCCGACTTGGTTCTGGCACTATGTTTCTTCCTCTTGGGAGGTATATGGAGATTATCTGGTGATGCTTTGGGAGTATATGGAGTTGCTTTATGATACTTCAGGAGATATATGGAGTTTTACCTGGTACTTTTGGAGATATCTAGGGTTTGTTTCATGATGTCTTGATATGTGTGGAGTTGGTATAGTGAGTTATGTGTACTCTATATGAGTCTTTTTGACACCTTGTTATGTATGAGGCTTGACTCTCCTCTTGGTTGGTATGGACTATTGATATTGTCTTGGCACTATGTTGGTGCAGTCATGGATTTTGGGGCTTGTGATACCCATTGTATATGTATCAACGTGTTGATTTTGTTTGTTAGTCATATGTGTGTACTAGATCTATGTCTAGGGCGTAATTGTTGGAAATTAATTGTTATGTGGTCTACTTGTTGTCATTCCATGGTTTGGTGAAACCCTTGTGATGTATTACGGTCGTGAAAGTATGTAAAAGTATGCTTGTGAAATTTTAGTGTTGTGTATGACCCGGGTAGGGTGTTGTGACTGTAGTTCATGATGGGAATCCACAGAATGAATAAACTAAAATTTGATAAAAATGAAATTTTAAAGGACTTGAATTAAGAATAATGTTAATGGAAAGAGATTAATGAAATAACGAATAAGAGAGAACTGCCAATCTTCACATAACCTTGAAAGTTGAAATTTCTACCTATTGTTCCTAGGGCCACCCCGTGACCATGCCTTTTGTCTGAAATCTTAACCCTAGCGCGTGCCTTCACCTTATTCATTCCTTGTTGTTTACCATTTCTCCTTCTTCATTGTATGTCACATCGAGGACGATGCTTTCTTAAGGGGAGGAGAATGTAATGCCTCCGTTTTTAAAAATAAAAAAATATAATAAAATAAAAAAATAAAAAAAAAAATAAAAATTTATCAAAATTTATTATACCATGTTTTGGGGGGATTAGGGCAAAACCCCTTCCACATTTTGAAAATGTACTCCTTTTTTTGTAATGTGTTGGGTGGGTGGTTGGTTTGGGGGTGAATGGCTACACACAAGAATGAGTTTGTTGAAACGGCCTTGAAAACCTTCAAGCAAATGCTTCGACTCACGTAAATGCCAGACTCCACAACCGTTCAGCATCTCCCAGCCACGCCACACACCCCTGCGTGGGAAAAATGAGCATTGGAGAGAGGGATTCAGAGCCTTTCACAATACACGCGAACCGTGTGTAGGGCCACGTTTGGTTTGTCACGTGTGCCAGCAGCACTTTTAACTTGTGATAAAATGTGAGCTCTGGACAACGTATGGAAAGCCATCATGTCATTTTTCCAAAGGTTGTAGTTACAATGCCCTGTTTTAGACGTTTTCCCAACCATTTTTCTTCCAATGTATCCTCCTCTTTGGAATGCCTTTGGATTTGGGGAAAACGTGAGAGATTTTTTGTTGAATGCCACGAATGGCGGGATATGCACAAATGAATTCATTGAAAAGGCCTTGGAAACTTCCAAGCAAATGTATTTAGTGCCCAGTTTGGCACGTATGCAAAATGTGAAGGCATACACAACTTGACTTTGGTGAACTACTTGAAAAAATACCTTAAAGATATGTGACCTCCGAAAATGCAATGATGAATATAAAGGTATGCAAAAAAATAAAAATGGGTCTGTTAAAAAGATGTTGAACTATTTGTTTTAATGCCTCAAAGAAATGTTGTCTCATGGAATGCCATGATGGCAGCATATGCACAAAATGGATGTGTAGCAAAGGGGCTGAGATGTGTTTGGCAGAATGCCTCAAAAGATGTGAAATGTTTGACAAAATACCTGAAAGAGGTGGTCTCTTGGACTGCAATGATAGCAGGATATGCAAAAGAAATGAGTCTCATTAAAAATGGCGTTTGGATCTATGTTATGTGAGAACCATTAAGTAATGCTTCATGCATTGTTTTTTAAAAGTTTGTTCCTCAGAGTATTCGTATGCACAAAAATGGATTTTGTTGAAAAGGCGTGTGATCTGTTTGACATAGAAAATGCAGTCTCTTGGATCGGGATGACTTCTTGAAAACACAAAATGGTTCTTTTGGATGAGACATGGGTGCACAACGAATGGCTTGGTTTGCACGTGACTACCTGGCATCATGTGGCAACAATGGTGGTCTCGACGGATCGCGAGTGTAAACTACTTGGAGCCCCTTGTACCGTTTCACTCATCGTTTCCAGGCATGGTTCTTCTTTCCTTACCTCTCATAATTCTCGTGTTTTAGTTCTCTTTTGCAACTAAATAGAATATTAAGTTATTAGATTTTTAATACAGTTAAATGTCTCTTCAACTCATTGCAAAACAATAAAGTGTCGTGTCATGAACTCTCAAAGCCATTATAACTCACCTACTTTAAACCATGAACTATCACCCTCGCTTCGAGATGACATAGAAAACTCTTACCCTTCTTGATCACTTCAATATCATTTTATCGACCAGACAAATTTGACTCTCCATGGATTAAGTTGACCTTCTTCCTGCTTAAAATAGTTAAATTTTGCAATTTTCGAGACTCACTAAGTACCCTTCGCAACTCTGGAAACAAGATGTGAAGTTTCATTCGTGTACCTTGGTATACGAGGAGTCACCTTGATTTTTGGTTTGACCCGAAATGATCATATGACATCCTTTTGACGCTCTTATAGGAGCCTGTTACACCGGTTTACAACAGTAAAGTTGTTAAAACTAGAAAGTTGGCTTTCATTTTGGACCACCATTTGAAACCCGGAAAGAGAAATCACGTTCCATCTTCGCAAACCTCTAGCGTTTATACTAGAAAAATGCATGGAACATTCAGTATAGGAAAGAGCACCTTTCGGGATAGTTTGGCAAGCCATTTTGTAGGCCTCCGGTCACAGTTTGACGAGGTCAAACTGGTCCAATTTTGTCTTGTCGCTCCAGAAAACTTGTCGCCGTTTGAACATGGTTTTCTAGTTCTCCGTCCCGTCGACTCTGATGAATTCTCCTTATATAGGGGAACTAGTAGGAAGAGTCTCGTTGTGTGCACATCCGTCGAACGTCATTTGGGACACGGTTTTTGGGCCACTCGAGCTAACTTTTGTCTCTTTACAACTGGGTGAACTACGACCAGTGGCCCCGAAAACTAGCCGCCAAACGCAAACCGTGCGCTCTTTTTCAATTCCGTCAGTTGCTTTGAACTCTTGGTATATCTGGGACACGTAGAAAGTTGATCATGGAGGGCATTCTCATTGGAAGGTAACTTTTGGGAGTGGTTTCTTAGCCTCCGAGCACATTTTGTACGTCTTTTTGTAGTTAGTAAGAAAATATAAAAATAGAAAACTACGGACCCTCGTAGGGTTTCCAAATCACCCTGAAAACTTTTAACACATGTAAATAACTATTTAAAACCCTTTAGTGTATCTGTTGTGTGAAATAGAACTTTTGACAAAGTGGTGTTTTCTCTCTCTTCCCTTCTCTTTCTCTCTCCTAGGTTTCAAAATGAAGAAAAATGAAATGCAATGAATACATGTTTCTAGACCTTTTTATTTTGATTTCAAATTGTAATTATTGTCAGATGTAAATGGGAAACTGAAAAATGATAATTATGATTGATTAGGGTGGATGCCATGCCAGTGATTTATCGCTGATATCTTGCTCACGTGGGTTTTGCAGGATGGAAGAATGACGACGAAAAAAAAGGTGATGTGTAATTTATTTATTACTATTGTAATTTTTATAGGTCATTGTAAAATGAATAACTGTCTAATGTAGTCTCTTGTACTTGAAAATTTATAATTGAAATTTGTTAATATGCATGATATGCTAGTTTTAGGGATAACTTAGGAAATGTGCATCTAATCATCGGTTCAATTTGATTCTTAGTTGTGTATGGCAAAAAGGGTTTGATTTATATAAAGTAAATTTGAAATTGAAGTTAAGATATTGTAGTACCTTCTCAGTATTCCATAAATGATTAAATTAATTACTAGGTTATCTTCTTACCTTGCAAACTTAATAAAGAGTTTTAATGGGAACACTCGACCCTAAATAAAATATTCGTGCATAACTCACCTGCTTGTGTGATCCTTCTTACCATATAAGAAAATTAAGACCGTAGGATGAACTTAAGCTTTGCCTCGATGAGACCTCCTAGGTTAGGTAAATAAAACCCCTAGTTGGAGTTTACCATCATAGTCATTAGGTTTAGCGACATTGTCGTGAACCCATATTTTAGGAATGACATGGTCCAACTTTATTCAGAGTATGCGGTTCCCTTCTAGTTTTGGTAATCGCGAGAAGAATGTCCTCTCATCAGGTCCGACACCAGGCTGAGTGGTGAAGACCGCCTTGGAAGTCACCTTATGAGTCCTTGTTAGAAGGAATGACTAAGCGGAGTAACCTTCCCATCTGTGGAGTAGGTAGAGATATTACTCCCTTGTATCCTATTGGATTTCCGGCCTTACAAATTAGATTTAGAAATTAACTTCATCAGTGAATGGAATCCCTGTTGGATCCAAACGACCTAAATGAAGGTCGTGATATAGTTGTTCTATGTCTTGCATTCTCGTTAGTGAACCCTTTTGTCCCTCGTAGATAAATGTCTTGTCTTGGGCTTGTGAAAATTTAGTGCCTTGATCTTTCACGAAAGGTTATAGGGTAAATACATTTTAACCTTAATCACACCTATGATAGAGATTGAAGCCCTGGGTGAAACTGGAATTAAGCTTAACCATGTGCTTCTTTAATATGTCAAACAAGTACTTTCGTAACTCTTACGTTTAAAACGATGGTAATAATGAGATCCTAGTGTGATGTGAAAGTAAATCATATGAGAGTAAAACCAAAATTTGAGGTTGGGAATAATGTCACTGGGAGTCCTTGTGACTTAATTTAAGCAACTTCATGTGATACAAAGAATATGAATTGTCAAATGGTGTGATCAAACTTCGAGAAAGCAAAGGATGTATATATATATATATATATCAAATTTGGAATTCAACAAGTTATTGTACTATAATAATAATGATAGGGAAATAACTATTTCGTGATCGAAGGATGTTCTTGGAAAAAGGCTATCTCGAATCTATGTCTTCCTTAATCCCAAGATTTCATCTTGACATCACGTTAGATTTTCTTGTGTAGCAAGAGTAAGTTTTATACATTAAATAAATGTTTGAGAAGCAAAATCTTAACATAAGAATGGGAGATTTAAAATCTGGTAGGCATTTTGAAATATGGAAAATACTTATGTAAGTTATGAAGATTTGTCATAAGGGTAAAGAGCAAAGTAAATGGTTGAACAATAAGTGAACTGTGAAACGAATTTTCAGAACATGTAGGTGGAAAAAGGGAGAAAATCATGCTTACCTAATAATGACCTTGGAAAGTTTTCCGTAACTAAAATACATTTAAAGTAATGATATGTCGTGGGTTCGTCATTCCTAAAGTCACGTTTCTTGTGGTTGGGTCTTTACTAGTAACCTTCCATTGGGAAAAGTGTAGCGTCGACATGCCGATGTCATCTGCATGTGTCTATGTGAGTCGATGACTTATGTGATGTCCGATTGTCCGAGTATGTGTAGTGAGCAGTGTAAGTCAAAAAAAAAAAAAAATTAGCCCTTATTTTACAGTGTATTGTGTGTGTAGTGAGCAATGTATTAGGGGTGATGAAATTTGGAGGAAGTGGATAGGTGAAATAGGAAAGTGTGAAAGGAGTGTGAATGAGTAAAGTGGAGTCAAGATATGGAGATGCACAAGAAGTAGCCTATTGTAGATGTCGATTTGAACTTGGAGATCTTGATAGAGAGAGACAAGGTCTTGAGTGCTAGAAAAGAGACGTGCCATGAGTGAGAGATAAGGGGTGGAGTTAAGTGGTTGGAGGGAGTAGGAACAAATATGGGAACAGTAGAAGTAGGTGGAAGAGTGGAATTAGGAGGTTGAGTAGTAATAGGAATGGAAGTGGTAGTGGAAGCAGGAACACTAAGCTCTTTTGGATGTTCGATAAGATGATCATTGAGATCTTGAAGGTGGGCTTTAGCAAATGGTCCATAAGATTGAGCCATGATAAAAAAAAAAAAAAGATGAAAAAAATACACAAAAGCAAGGTTGCATCCTACTTGCAAAGTCATGTATGATAAATAAATTATAAAGTACATATCTAACACAAGAATTAAGCTAAAGAAATATATAACCCTAAGTGCAAGATAGAGGGAAGAATACTTAGCTGATTTCACACTTGATCCGTATTATGGACTGGAGGATTGATGAACATGAGGATTAGAGTGTTGTAATAGAGCTTAGAAAATCCTAGAACTACTGGATGAGCTGGGATTAGGGCTCTTGGACTAGGGAGAGGGCACCTAGGCAATGACACCTCTATTGGGCACCTGTGACTGCACAGGATCTCAAAAAATAGTTTTTCTTATGTCACAAGGTGGTTGCTAACCTTCATTTTTGGTTGCCTGTATGTCACTGGATGATCACATAATTCACATGTAACCTACAAAACAAATTATATCCTACAAAACCCCAAACTACATCAAATCCTAAAAAAGAAAGATGCAAATGGGGATTCGGACTAACCCCGATGGTCACCCGACAGAGTGAACTTACGACCGAGAGTTGCACTACATCTCAGACTCCATGTAGTTCTTGTGCATGTAGAAATCATGCCCTATGAATCTTTTATGTAAGATGCACTTGATAGCAAGTAATAGCTAGATGTAGCAATGTAGATAGATGTGTGGATGGAAAAATGAAATTCCCATCCTATATGTGTATGTAGAAAATGCAGTCCCTTGTCCCTTATATGAGTGTTAGATGGATGTCATTGATGCTCTTAAATGCCTTTGGATGTAACCTTAGGTGATGATAATAGGTGCCTACTTGTTTGGTCCTTTATTATGGTCACATAGCTTTGTATTTATATGATTCCCTTGGTTGAATTTTGTAATTGAAAACTAAAAGGACGACCCATAAGAAAACAAGATGCACAAAAGGTAAAAGAGGCGAGTAAGATACAAAGAGGTCGGAGTGCCTAGAGGGGATGAGGGCACTGGTGTCTTGGTTGGGTGCTGGTGTGCAGAGTCAAGAAAGATAAATTAATGAAGATCAAAATGGGTTGTGGGATGTGTAAGACCAAGGATAAAGAAATAAAGACAGAAAAAAGAGACCAAAGACAATAGTCAATTACTAGTTTTCTTGCTTAGGAATCATATGGATAGCGGTATGTGATTAGGACATAGAAATTTACCCAAGTGCATGATTTTTTTGTCTACACTATTTCACAAGTTTTCAATGTTTCCGACTTATATAAATTTCTAGGTCATGAGGAAAATGTCAATGAGGAGGAAGAAATAAATGCATGAGCAATGCAGAATCTTAGAAGAAGAAAAAGGAGAGGGTAATGTATGTCTTGACCAAAACACACGATCTACTAGTAGTAGGAAGGGAGCTACAACAAATATTTGGTATAGTGATAAGGTTTGGGGAAGGAAGAAAATACTTGATTCCTAAGTGGGAGTTGAATAAGATTGATTTTGGAAAAGTGGATGAATTCCATCAACTTGAATTCACATGAGAAAAATTCTTTACAACCAAGGAGAATGATGTGGAAGCATAGCTTTTGGAGACTATAAATTTTGATACGACCTTTGGAACAACTTCTTGAATTTTTCTTAGGTGGTAGATCTTGATTAGTAATATTCCATGACCAAATTTTTCATAAAGGTTGTGTGACTTTACAATGTATTTTTAGGGGGAAATTTTCGTTGTGAGATTAAAGTGTAAGGAGGATAGAGGTGCCCAGAGGGGACGAGGGCACCTGACACTGGCATACTGGCTGGGTGCCCTAGTCCAGAAAGGGTAAAATTGAAGTATGAAAAGACAGATTGGGCGATAAGAAAGGTGTAAGACGGAAAGTAGCAACAAAAAACAACGAAATATGGCAAAATACATGGGTTAATTAGTAATTTTATTACTTATGAACCATATGAATAGTAGTATGCGATCGAGACTAGATAATTTCCCAATGTTTGTGATTTTGTGTCTATAGATATAGTCATAAACAATGTGATACTCGATCTATTATCCCAGGCGGCGTAATGTGAATCCATGCTCAAGTCACATATAGTCATAATAACTTTAGGCTTTTGGTGTGACTTGTGATTGCATTGATGTCTCGTCAAGTGGTCATGCTTGCATAACTACTAGCTAACTACATTAAATGTGTTACACACAATTAGATAACACATGATGCATCCAAGGAGGAATAAGAGTCACAAGGTGTTTGTGTTGACATTGTATTGGTGTGTGTGCTATGTGATATGAGGTGGTCATCTAATGATGATTTCAATCTCTAGTTCTAGATTTATTTTATCACTTGAAATTCATATATCATCAGTTCACATTGTGTTCACCAAAATGTAATATCAAAATTAGGGTTTTCCGATTAATATTATTTACTAAATGTGTAAATATGAATTACAACCATAAATATAGTAAATGACGATAAATTATCCTAAATCCTAAATTCATATATTATAATTATTTAGATTAAACAAAGTCTAGAAAGTTAGATTTACAAGTTAGGGTTAAGGTATATAATGTAGTCACCCAAATTTGGATGAGGTGAAGTGACAATAATATGAAATTATGCAAACAAGATGTGGATAGTGTCATTGAGTTGTCCTAAAAATTTAGGGAGATTAAAATGAGGGGAGGATGGCTTTTCATATGCAGGAATTAGTCACTTGGGTAGATTTGCCCTTTGTGAACGATTTTTTTCTTATGTAGGGTTTTGCTCAATTTTGATTTTAGAAATGTTGTCTTTTGTTTCTTTGGATTCATATTATGTATTTCAAATTCCGCAATCATAACTCTGTAATGATTAGGGCTTCTCCTTTGTGAAAACCATAGTTATCTTCTTAAGACCCGAAAAGGGTTAGTCTGCTTAGGCTAAAATGACCTCACCCCAACCTTGTGGTGTGATGAGAGGTACACTATGTACCAATACTCTTAAGATGGATCAAGCCTCGCATAGTTATCCTATTTGGTGGATGTGTAATAAACAATGTATTGACAATATTTTGAAATGGACCTTTGATACTTGGAAAATGATCTTTGGTGTAAAATATAATGGCCCAGGGAAATCATATGAGATGTATGCAAACTTAGTGTTGGATGATGTGTTTGAGAGAGTGATTTGGTGATTGGGTGCTTTGTTGTGATCTCTTAGGTGGTCTTAAATATGTGAAAGAATAGGCTCTTTGAATGGGTGGGTAAGTGTGCTTTTTATATATGACTGTTGTGAAAGGTTTTCCTACTCAATTAACACTAGGCCAACTAGGCTAACTTGTAAATTTAAAAAGTGACCTTTTGGATAGTAGAAGAAAATCTATCGGCCTTAGGAGAAAACCGTCACTAATTTTGTTCATCATTGGAAACTTTGTTCTCGACAGGCAAATGGAATTAATCGTCGGTTGGAGAAGGTTGTGAGATATCAAAAGATATGTTCTATATTTAGAAAATAGGTTTTGACCATTAATGATGAGTACAAGTGTGACCTAGTGGCCAAGGAGTGTTAATTGAGTGAGATGCATGTAGGAATTAGTCATTTAAGTGCACAATGATAAATACCAAAGGTCATTGGTCCAAATTAGGGAACCATACTAGTAAAGTTGTTCCTCTATGTAGATGATCTCATCTTGTTTATATAAACATTCGTATAGTTTGAGAGAAAATTTGAGGGCCCTTGAGATGTTACGCTAAGAGGTTATAAAGCAAGTGAATATTAGTAAAACCAAAGTCATGATTTTTCCACTAGGAAGAAAAAGAAGAAAATCAACTTCCTTTCAAAAGGAATCTGGTGGAAGTGGTGGAAGAATAAAAGTATCTTAGACTAGATTTTTACAATAAGTTTAGTTGGGAAACTTGTAGGGAAAAAAGAATATAAGGGGGTGGAAGGTGTTATACTAGTTACAACACAAATGCATGAATGTAAAGCTACATGATTGAAAAAACAAACAAACCTTGTTCGGCTTGTTTGTCATGTTAGTGGTCCTTTATGGGTGTGATGTTTGGGGCAACATTGTGTTAGATCTCAAATGGAGACAACTATAAAGAATCCAAAAGCACCTAATCACAAACAACATCAAAATTAATTTTTCAGTTCCATATTATATTTTGTTAGTTGAAACATGGACTTTCCCATTAGAGACGTCAGTGATGACTCGATTGTTAAGTTATTTGAAGATGGCATGTAATTCCTGCTAAAAACAACCACTCGAGACCAAAGAACAACCTAAGTTTAGTTAGAAAAAAATATGGAATAATTTATTTTATTTTTTAAAGGGTTCATAACAAAAAAATTCAGAGTCCACTACAACAATTATCAAATCACCTTACAAAACACTAAGAGAGAAAAGTTATCCCGAGCACAGTTAGATTTCCCTTAGGTGATAATCTAACTATTTAAAATTAGATTAACACTAAGCCAAACAATTCTTAATTAAAATCAGAGGGTAAGAAGAGCCAAAACAATTAAATACCCTAGGTATTTAATTCTACAAGGTTTCAACAATTAACAAGGTCTAATTGTAAGGGGGAGAATACACATTTAAACTAACAGGGTAAATTCTCACTTACCCACTCCCAGAACTCACTTAAGGATTCAATCTAATTTTTCTCATATTTAACATACTCAAAACTTTCTGAAAACATTCCCATTAGATAGGAAATTTCCTCACCTTTCCAGTGATATAAAGAAGTCCTCCTAACTCCTCATATTTTCCAAGATATGAGCCGGTGGACCTTGGGATGAAAATTTTCCCCAAGAGCGGGCTTGGGGAGGAAAATTTTCCCTAGCTTGGGTCTGTGGGCTTCGGAGAGAAATTTTCGCTCGAGAAGGAATGTGGACCGGCAAAGCGGGAGGTAAAATTTTCCCATGCGCGGACCGGCAGAGTGGGGAAGAACTTTAGTGCTTTTTCCCTTTTGGGACAAAAGCGCAATCTGCCTCCGCGTGCCCACGAGCCCGTAAGGGACACGTGTCAGCATTTCCTAGCTTCAGGAAAGTCAGGTCACCAGAGAAACTTAAGACATTTAGTATTTTTACTAAAAATGTTAAGGGATCAAAATGATCCGTGCCTCTGCCTAGACACCCAAGGCGCCACGTGTCAAGCTCGGATTCGCGCGGGGAAAACAGACTTGCGGGAAACTTGGAAAGTCTAGACTTTTGTGCCAAAAAGCAAGGGTTAAAATTAACCCGCGCCTCTGACTACTCCAATCGATGTCGCATGTTAAGCTCACATTGGCTGTGGGTCATCGGGCATGCCGGAGCAACTTGGAAATGTTTTTCCAAATTTTAATTTCGAAAGTGCTAAGGTTTTAAGAGATTCCACTTGCATTGTTGCCTCGTGAAGCCACGTGGCGGCAAGACTTTGATTTCTACGGGGGTAATGCGGGAAAGTTAGGAAATTTTGCTGAAAATTTTAAAAGCTAAGTTAAGGATTGTGGGCCCGTGCACCCGTGAAAATACATTTCAAAAGGCAACGGTGGGGTGGCGGGAAATTTTTTCCAAATTTTCTTTTTCGAACTTAGATTATTTTAAGGCAAAATTAAAGCTTTTCGGTCAGCGGAGCGGCGGGGGACATAATGCCTTTAGCGCTTTTGGGAAAAAGCACAAAAGGGAAATATTTTTCCCATGGGTCCACCCAAGAATAATTTATTAATTAATTTTGGCAGTTAGATTTTTTTGAAGCCAAAATGAAGTAAAACTTCAGAAGGCCATAACTTTTGATTGGGGTTCGGTTTTTGGCAAACGAGGACTTTTGGAAAGATCTCAAAGTCCTCTTTGCATAGGAAGCTTAAGATTTTAATTTTGATAAAGTTTAAAGGGGAAATTTTGTGAAAACGATATGCAGGCTTTTAAAATGAAAACTGGTAACATTTGACTTATAAAATTTTGTTCAATTCGACCTCCTTCCTTTCTCAACATGCCAAGAAAACATGGAGGATTTCTCTTAGAGGAATTTAGGATGGATTGCAAGGTATATTTTGTTTGATTGATTAACAATTCAAAATTTGCAACTTTTGACAACAAAACGACTACAATTTTGCCTTTGCTCGATTTGAAAGGTTCTTTAAAAATTTCTTAAGTGTTTTAGTTTGTTTGAGGTTGTTTTGATCATGTAACCTCCATTCAATCATTTTATTTCATTTTCCAAGGTTACAGGGTCGATCTGTGTATTTTTGATAAAACATTTGTCAGTTTGAAAACATCTAACAGAGATCCAATTCGAATAGATTTGTTTACATTTACCAACTTCAACTATGAATTCATTCCAAAACACTCTAACATATTAAGTTGATTCAAGCAAGATGTTCAAATGCCAAATTACAACTTCTAGTTTTCAAAACATTCATTTCTAAAGAACAGAGCACTATGACATTTCTTCATACGTATTCACTTTTCATCTTTCCAACAGAGATTTCAAAATACATTCAACAATCAGATTTTAATACCTAATAATGCCATTTGGGAAAATTAATACAATATTTTATTGATTCAAAAGGATATCTTTACAAATTCTTTCTTCCATTCCTCGAATACAACATACAAAATATAATCTCTTTCACATTCTTTCAAAAGTAGAAAACAGAGTATATCTCTTTCACATTTCGAATTACAACTTTCATAGTCAATACAAAACATCTTTCCATCACAATAATTTACAAGGTCATCCACTTCAAGTGGGAAAAGGTTACAATAAGGAATAATCTCAACAATGACTGTCAAATCTGTCTTTTTCCTTTGCTCTAGAACAACAACATGAATATCCTCCATTTTCTTTATTTCAATTTAATCACAATGAACAAGGGGAAGGCAATGCTCTCCACCCAACCAAGACATCCAATGACAAGGGAGAAGCCATCCTTCTTCATTAGCCCCCAAGCCCCAACCATAATGCAATGGAAGATGTGTTACTGAAAGCTTCCACAAACACACATGCAAATTTTACATTTAAAACATAGTCTAAAGTAAAACTGCATAGTTTACTGACCACGAATAAAGACAACAAACAACACTCAGACTTCATCATGCAAGCCAAAGAAGCAAGAAACTATGGGGATGTTGCTTATGCCTCCCAAAGGGGAAATAGGTATCACCACCTGAGAACAAACCACCAAAATATATATCATTTCAAATCCCTGACATGCCCTTATGCCTCCCCAAGTACCCCTTGTTCCTCCCATTTCCTTATTCCCCGAACCTCTTATGACACCCTATAACAAGTAAATAAATGCAAGCTATTTCTTTGTAAGGTGGAACCCAAATCCCAACTCCCTTCACACTTATACCTCCCAAAACACTTATGCCTCCCCCAAAATACCCCATAGTCTTCTCCTACACCATCCCTAGGCAGTCTACCCAACCAACCAACAATAAAACAACACATTCAAACATTCACCATTCCTAAGTGCATAAAAAAAGATAAGAGATCATTTCAAGAGCCAAGCTCCTACCTCTCCATGATGGAGTTTTGTTCCAAGGTTCCAAAACAACAAGCTTTCCAATGCAAAACACAGTCCAAGATCAACAATCTACAAGCATGCAACAGTCTCCAATCTTCTCCAAAAGCAAGAGCTCAAAACAACAAAATTATTTTCCCCAAATGAAGTATGCAAAAGTGAAGCCAACCCCAAAAACAAGCCAAGGAATTCAAATATATAGAGAGGGAAGAGAAGAGGATGAGGTGGATCCAAGTGGGATGCCACATCACACATCCTCAACTCCAACTCATAAGTCAACTTCAATCTCCAAGGCACAATAAATAAGTAGGTGAATAATGACAGTTTTACTTACACACTCAAATCAAGCCCACACCCCATAAGGACTGAAATTAATAAAATGTAAGAAAGTGCAATTAAAACATACAACTTGACTTACAAAAATGTATAATGAAGGCTAGATTTAAACTCTCCAACCATAGGTAAGGTTGGTATGCAAATTTAAGAGGTATGGGACAAGTTTAACTTGTCCCACAAGCCTCCAAAATCAGCCTCCAAGGACAAATTCAGATTTCAAAAGAAGGTGGAGTGTTTCATACTCCAAAATTTACTTACATATCTCTTACACATCACTTACACTTATCTCACAACATTTAATACAAGAGCCAACAACTCCAATAATTACTTTCTTATGTCCCAATTTGAGTAATTAATTTTTATCAATATGATTACTCATATTACTTACCACCATTTAATTAAATAGAAAGGGGAAACACATCACTTATAAAACACATACATACTAAACAAAGGAACCAAATAAATAAATACACATAACCCTTGGTCACATTTAAAGGTGATCCCTCCCATGGGAATCCCTAACAATCAAACACACACACAAACAATACAAGTTGCCATGGTGACCTTGTTGAATTCATCTAGAATTCCAATGTGGTTGGTCTCCAATCCCTCGATGTTTGTTGTGATAATTTAACCTGCAAAACACAAATACCTCCTTCGGCCTCGTGGCCATATTAGAACATCCAAATGAATATAAATATACTTCCAAAATCATATATATATATATATATATATATATATATATATATATATATATATATCACAACAACATCAAGAAACCAACAATATCACTTACAATTTCATCAACAATTATATCATCATCAATTTTAATTCAATTTTCTCGGTGTGTATATATATAGATATCTGCATCGTGATGGGAGTAAAGAGGATGATGAATCGAACTACTCGACTCGACCTTACTTTACCTCGCGCTCTGTAACTCGCCTTAGATATAGAGTATAGGGCTTCGCGTTACGTAGGATTTGAACCCATGGCATCGGGTTTTGGAGACCCGCATTCTACCGGACCGAACCGAAAGCGCTTTCTTAGGATCCATATCCGAGAACGGGAATAGATCGACACGGGAAGGACATAGGCTCTGTCGAGCGCTACCTTGACGTCGTGCCCCTGAGATAATCTAGAGGGGGCTACCGATCGAGCGCTCCTCATCATACTTGTAAAAAGAAAAAATCGAGGGCGTCGGCCCCCAGATAGGAGATATGGCCTAGATCCTAGATAGAGCCAAGATAAAATATAATAAAGAGGGGCCCCGATCGCCCCATATCTCTATATGCCCTCGACACTACACTGATTAGAGACGGAGTGCGGAGTGCCCTATCTCTAACGCTAACATCTCTCTATATGGGGCCCTATCTAATCTCTCTATCTGCCGGGCCCAGTCTGCTAACGGATCAATCTGATCAATGGAACCCAATCTCCCTATCTCCCTGGTTCCTCTGAAGCCTTGAGATCGGGCCGGAGTGACTGACCCTTGCCTTATACCCCCGGCCTACTCATTCCGAGGGGCTCTCCTTCATCCCAAGACCCCATTCCCTCAGACTATATTACATACGTGATATAGATATATGAGCTCAAGGACAGGACTTCATTTCGTCGAGTCAGAGATGAGATTGTTTGCTAATTTAATTGTCGAGTTGGGGCTTGGTCCGGAGCCATGCACTAACATTCTTCCGGTGGGCTTACTGGATTCCATAGTTCCTTGTCACCACACCATTCATCCGGAGTCCATAGGATTCCATATGTAACTCCGCCTCTACTCATTGAATTACCCTATCTAGATATCTCTGCGTCGTGATGGGAGTAAAGAGGATCATCACTGCTTCACCGTTATTCTCTTGATGTTGTCGACCATGTCGAGGACCGGGCCGCTCTGATTAATGGTTCCGAACCAGCATTCCCCTAGAGTTCTATCTGAACTATTTGGGGATCCCATTCTATATAGAGCGGCCCCCTCTATATAGAAGGTCACCGGTCAGATATGGATCCGGGTTCCACCAATGTCTCCAATCTGCTAGACCGGGCCGATAGGGGTTTCCGCCCGAACCGTGTGTCCAATCCGGTAGAGCCAGATGGGCCATTCTTCTTCGAAACATCTCGATGACATGAAAGACAGATAGAGGTATCGGCAAGGAACGAACTATACATACATACATACATACATACATACATACATACATACATACATACATACATACATACATACATACATACATACATACATACATACATATATATATATATATATATATATATATATATCACACAAAAACATCAAGAAAACCAACAATATCACTTATAATTTCATCAACAATTATATCATCATCAATTTTAATTCAATTTTCTCGGTTACTCGGTATATCCAAATATCACATGTCCTAACAACATCCATAAATATATATAACCATGTCCAATAACATGTCAACATCTATATAAAATGTCTCTAACAATCATCATACATCATATGTGAATCAAAGTCAATAATAGTCCATGCTCTATCATCTAATCATCATTCTAAATCAAAAGTCACAATAATGTCCATAATATAGTCAACAATGTCATAATCAATATCAAAATGTGTCGAAGGGAAGTGGGCACTACACGACACAAGGCATGAAGACTCATTGCTAGCTTAGAATGGTGGTAGAGGAAGACCTTGATAGGAGGAAGAATACTCGAATGGAACAAAACACCAAATGGATGAGTAAATGAGATGTTAACATGCAAGAGTGCCCAAACACTAATGGGAAAATAAACAAGCATGTGAGAGAGATATTGAAGATAAACATGTGGACACAACAATTTGGGTGGAAGAAAGAGTATTATATCAAAGAATTTAACCCAACTTAGGATCATGGAGAAAATGCCTACTTAGGGGCATAAATCAAGTGGAAGGTAAAAATGTTGATGGACCGATTAAAAACTAGTTCACATTATCTTAGGTGTTAAATTGATAGGTGAATGTCACCTAAGGAAGAAGGGGAAAAACAAACATACATTTTTATTAACAAGAGGATAGTGGAGACACAATGACATCACACCATAAAGTGCACATGACACCCGAATCAAGTATGAGGACAATATGAAAGTAGACAATCTAATGTCTCGTGTTTAATGATGAGTGACTTATAATACAATGAATATTTTGATCAAGATTCATAGTAGAAGAATTATCATCAAAGAGGGAAATTGACTTTCCACAAAACTAATAGAAAAGCCGACATAATGACTTTAAGCACTTTCATTATGAGGAGTTGATAGCTAAAATGGGGGACTTCATCATCAAGATTAAGAAAAGAAGATCGGAATTGATGAAACTAAAAGAAACTGGTTTCTTGTCTCATAGGCTATTTTTAGCCTTGTGGATGTTAAAAGTTTTTTTTTTTTTGATTGACAAGAGCTCAGATTGGGCACTTTGGAGTACATAGTTTAATGGCATCTCTGCCTAAGTTCCAGAGGGAACATATAGATTCAACGATACAAAGTATGCGAAGAAACTAAACTAGTGAGCACCTTTAGCTAAGTAGCTACGGGTAAGGGGCATCCACACCGTCAAAGTCACTTAGGGCTCTCAACCGTTTGACTCTTCGTGTAGGGTATCTCAGTACCTTTGCACTAGCAAAACTTGATTCCTAGTGGGCTCCATGGGAACCAACATCATCACCAATAGACCAAGATCCTTTCAATAATTTTATTTTCATTTTCATTAAACTCTCAATCGCATAGACTCCTTGGATCTTGTGGATGCTATACAAATCTTTCCTCCACACACTTATCGCCTCGAGTTCTTGGATTTCCTGTCATCTTTTCTAAGAAAATTTCTTTGTTTATGGTTACAGGAGGATATTTCTCTGACCTCCCATTATTTGGGGAGGTCACCACTCATAATTTCCAAACGTGCTGATTCTCAACCGGAACTATGGAGAAGTTTAGGGTTTTTCCTCTCGGCTTTGGTTTATCCGAGGAAAGTGTATGAGAAAGATTGATTTCATAGTTAACGTCATGGGGTTCCCTCTAAATTCTGTGATAAAGCAGTGCAACTTGTTATTTCGAAAATTGGGAAATGTTATCAAGCCCAGAGTTTTAGTTTGGGCAAAAAAATGAATACAAAAAATGAAATCTACTAATGGATTCCAGAAACAATAAGCTTAATTCGGCTCTACAATTTGAGGACCCGGGACACAGAGTTCGTGAAAGGACATCCTCAAGCCGTGACATTGTATGCAATTTATCAGAAGGCGTCTGCCAATATTTTAATGAAGTAACAGTGGCACAAAGATTTCAAGGGGAGCTGGTACCGGAGCATTTGACACGGCGTCAATTCTTCTGGACATCGTCCTGGACGGCGTAAGTTTTTCAAGATTTTTATTTTCATTGTAAGTGAACTACATTGTCAGTTTGTCGCATCTAGAATAGAGGTTTGTCAGCAGTCAAACGACAACGTGAAGATGGTTCTCTAGAAGATGTATTGGCCCAAGGTGAGTCAAGGTATCCATTGAGCTCATGAGCTCTGCTCATTCTCAGGCAGACGACCGTCTTGATGCCTATGATCAAAAACAAGACTGGAGTGGTGGGACTAAAGGGGGAAGGCCGAAGAAGCAAGTGCAGGAGCTGTTGCAGAGGAACCTGTTCGATATCTCCAATGGCCTGATAATGTCTTAGAAGGAGCTGGAGAAGAGCTACGATCTGGAAGAAGAGGTAATGGACCTGATCATGTGCATTTTTGAAGGTTGTCAGAAGCAGGATAAGACAAAAGGAAGGGAGATGCAAGCAAAGAGGGGCCACAAACAGCCAGAAAAGGCATAGCAGAACCTGGCCCAGTTTCCTGGTCACTGTGTATACTATCAAGCCGCGATGGCAGCTTTGGATAGGGTTGGGGGTTCAATCCAACCCCTGGGTGAGTAATTTTTCTGTAGATTCAGATGTTAACTTTTGTCGTTTTTATATAATACCCACAGTTTAATTTGAACATCTGTTTGCTCCTGCAAGTATAGACAATATTGGTATATTTGGGTGGAAAATGAAGCTTGGGTATGCGGTGCCTTAGGGCCTAGCAGTGATCACTCTGCATAACTGTTATATTTGTAATCTAAGAAACAGAACATTGATATCTATGTATCCTTGGCAGTTTTGGTTTTTAAATTGCGATTGAGACCCCGAGGGATCCCTTTGAAACCCTCTTTTTTCCAGCAAATAAATATATATAGTCACTGTCACCCAGATACAATACAGCTATCATGATCTCGTATTATGTATACAGATTAACCAACCTCGAACTTATAGTATAGGTTTCTAACCAGATAACGATGGGTTTACGATTAGGTTCCAATCTGGATTGGAAATTGGAATTCTGACCGGACAGCGATATGTTTCCTATTAGGTCCTGGACAGTCAGATTTAAGAAAGATTAGGTAGGTTCATGACCGGATTGGAGTTGAGACGCCATTGCCATCAACACCATTGGCATTAACCCAACCCCATCGCCTGCCATTGGGCAACTATTGCTATTCTATATACAATATGGGTGCCAAGCTGGATTTAGCTTAGAGTAAGAGTAGAGACAGGTACATAGTAATACCCCATTACCATTGGCATTAGGTTGGAGCCAGACAAGTCGAGACCTGCTATCCTGCAGGAGCATAAAGGAAAGGCAATGACTGAAGTTATATATATATATCACTGGGTAAAGGAGGGTGTCACAGGGATCCCTCAACCACCTTAATAAAACCAAAATGGCCAACATACACAGGACGATTTGCAGAGATAAATAGATATCAAAGTTGGGTTTCTTAGATTACAAAAATAACAGTTATACATTATCTGCTATATGTGTCACTCTCTACTTAAGCTGCATTGATCCATTAAATTGAGCTTTAGATCTAGAATTGATAAAGTAATAACAAAAGTACACTGTATAATATATTGTATATTCACCTCCACTCTCCATTACATTTTTACTTGACAAGATAAAAAGACTGTAAAATGCTTAAAACTCACTGATTGGGTAACTTTATTTCAAACTGCTTCAAATTAAGTTGTTCCTTAAATATTGCTTATGTCTATGTACATTTTTGGCATTTCCTTTGTGTAAGCTCCTCACTTTGACCAACAAGGGAGTCTTTTTGATAGAATCAATGAATTCAAGACTTGCTGTTATGGCTTTTGAGTCTGCTGATTTCATATCAATGAATTCCAGACTTGATGTTATGGCTTTTGAGTCAGCTGATTTCATATCAATGAAATCCAGACTTGGATGTTTGGCTTTTGAGTCTGCTGATTTCATCTAGCAATTAAACCCTGACATTGAAACTGAAAGGTGTCATTGTCATTGTTATAGTTCATTCGAGTAAATTGGGGGTTGGGAAGTATCAGAATATTACCGACAAGTTGAAGCAATCATCTTTATGAATAATGGGAGTTATATTGTAAGAGGTTGCTTACTTCTCCCACTTTTGATTCACTACCAGTGATTGCTGATTGCTAAGGATCCATCCCATCCATTGTCTGACATCACCAAAATTGTGATGATTTGTCAAAACAAGGAATTATTGGATGCCATTTCATTACAATTCTTTTTGTTTTATCCCCATGTGGAAGTTGGATTGGTTTGCTTTTTTTAGCTTGTTCTCATATAAGTTGAAGTGACAAATTTATCAGCTCTTTTAGTTTTATTGAACCAGAAAAATAGAACTCCCAGACAATTTTCTCCAATAATGGCAAATGCAAACTCACACCGTTTGTGATAATTTTCACTATTATTTAACCTTATACCTCATGAATTTAGAAAGGTTGGGAATATAGAGCAAAGACAATGTTAAGAAATTTCCCATTTCAAAAACAAAATAACCAATTGGTGCGTATTTGCTGTTAACTTTTTCCTTGTAGATGCCAAGTCCTTCTTTAAGGGGAGGATAAAAGAAGAAACATAAGTAGATTAGTCTGCGGGCTTTGTGATACCAGCTGAGGAGCATGTGTTTTTGCATATTAGAGAATCCTTGTATGGCATATAACATGCTCCACATATTTGGTAGTAGAGGATAAGTTCTTTTCTCCTTGATAGCAGACTCCAATAGGGTATGCAAATTCTGAGGTGTATATGAGATTTTAGGTGAGGTTTGATATCATCATAGGCGTTATGGTAGACTAAACTGCTTTGATCAGTAATAGCCTTTTATTGGTGGAACATATCATCACAAGTCTTTTGAGATACTATATGAGGTACACTTTAATATAAATTTGAATTGGCTGATTGTGGAGAAACACATTACAACTTGTGAATCTTGACCTCATTAGCTATGAGTATTTGACACAGTGTCAATTCATCTGGACATTGTTCTCCTTATGACACATTTTCAGAGTATGAGAAGGGCTATTGGCTTCGTAGTGGCATCTGTTAAAACTATGGTGCTCTGATACAGAAACATATCTAATTGCTCTTCAAGTAAGGTATTGTTCTTTTGCATGGACCAGCTAGTTCTCAAACCTAGGACCTCCCATTTCTGCTTGCTGGGGTGTTCCACCACTGAGCTACTGTCCCAGGGTATTTTGGTAGGCTTCTTGTTACAGTTCGGATGTGGTTCATTTTCTCCAACAGTTCAGATGTTGAGACACATTTTGGTGCTCAGGAATTCTAGTCTGGCTTTGATACCATGTTATTTTGCATGGATCAGCGAGGACTCGAATTTAAGATGTCCCATTTCTTCATTTTGGGGTGCTGTACCACTAAGCTACCAGCCCCTATGATAGCAACAAAATCAAGTTCTTGGTTCAAACAACAAAGTTAGCTTTCATCATCATTCAAGATCACCAACACCATGCAATATGTACACAACTCAAGAAGCCTATTTTGCTCACAAACATCAAAATGCCTCAGATAACTGATTCAAGAGCTAAGAATACCTTTCACCTGCTCAAATACATCTAACAAACATGTTTAGTAACCTCAAGAAGTTTCAAACCATCACTTTTGCTCATTCACCATTTAGACCTTCAAACTAGCTTGTAGCCCTTCTAGAAGACAAATTTTGATAACTAGAACATTCTACAAGGCCTTAGATCTCACTGTCAAGTTTTTCAGACACCCATTTGGGCAATTAAGCTTATTCTAAAGTTTTAGCACCTATCTCTAAGCCAATCAAATTTTATTCTCTTCCTACTGTTTTCACCTAGGCCTATCTACTAGCCCTCCAAACACACAAAGCTCATAGCTGAGAACAACCTGTCAACTTTCATGATGAAGTCTTTAGCTTTCCTGATACCCATTAAGGAGTTCTTGCTTCATGGTTAATCTCATTCTCCAACTCCCAACACAACTCTCCCAACTCCAATTTCTCCTTTCTAGGTTAGGTCTATTAGGTCTTCTTAGGGTTTCAACTGACTTCTTGGGGTTTTATCAGTTATCAATTGGTTTCAACCTTTGAATCACGTTACACCACACCTATACACTTTGTTCAAGCACTTTTCAATGTTCATCCACCCTTTTATCATCAATCATGCTAGGTTTTCAAGTTTGGTTACCTAGGTCTTCTTACTTGCTCTCTTAACACCACACTGTCTTCTTACCCTGTGCTTACCTTTCCTTGACTTTCTCCCCAAGTTTCTTCTCACTCACTTTACTGTCTCTTATTCCTCCTAGTCAACCACTCAAGTCACTCATCTATTTCATTCAAGACACATTCTACCAAGTGTTAACTTACTCCCTCTAAGCTTCTCAACAGGACTGTAGCAGGATAGTCAAGATTTTTTTCTTTTGATTATGACTTTACAGAGCTTTTCTCACATTTCTCAAGGCTTTAAACACATTCACACCACCATCTAACATATTAGGTTACTGTTTCCTTATAGTCTTGTTCCAAGGACAACTGTCTCACAAGTATGGTTATGGCTGTCCCAAGAAATAGGCACTGACTGTACATTTACTTCCTTCTCCTTCTAATCACTGCTAAACTCTCTTCACTCCCTCAAAGTACTAAATCCAACCTTTAATACAAGTTTCAATAAGGATTAAGTGACTATACTGGTATTTCCACTTTTGTTCTCCTAAAACCTCACTAAAACCTTCAAAACTGAGTTCTATAACAGTCAAGCCTGTGTTACACAGATTTTATCTTAGAAGGCTTCTCGTTACTATCCTGATACCTCATGCACACCTTGAATGCACTAGAAACTTCCTTATCACTAACTGATAACAAGATTCAATGTTTCTTTCTTAGCATTAACAATTTTCTTTGCTTATAACTCTGGAACAGGGTACCTCAGACCGAGAAGGAGGTTTCTTGTTTGTTTTCCTTTGTTTAGACTCTATGGGGTTCTTCATGACTCAAAATACCTCTACAGACCTTGGTGCCACTCTACCATAGTTCATACTCCATGACATAGGTTATAGTTCCTCAAACGATCATTCAAAGGACTGTCAAACCGGATTCTTAGTTTAGATGCTTTCAACATTCACATGAAGGATTATTAACTATACATGAAGGACTATTAACTATACTTCTAATCTTTATGATGGTGCAAACTTAGTCTTCAGTAGTTTTAAACCTTCCCACAGAGTTCCATTCATTCACACTCCAAATCCTTTCTTCAATTCAACAACACACTCATAGTCTTACCTCATTCCACATAGTACAATACTCTTGCATATGTCTGTCTTCATTGTCATTATCACATCCACAGACTTCTTTCATGTCCTCCTTGGGACAGTACAGACCTTGTACACCTGTGTATAACTATTTCCAAGCATTAGATATCAAACTGTTTCAAACATCATTCAAACATACATAAATCAAACCCTTATCCACAATACACAAGTAATCATCCACATTACAAACTGTTACTTAAGACCTCCTTTATTTGATCTTTGCTTAGTACATTCTTGGATTCTTGAGCTCTCATGGCACTGTAAAACTCTCCTTCTCCTCCTATGAACTCCTTTCATTATGTACTCCTTCATTCATTTGAATCCTCTTACAATATTGTTTGAGAAAAGAGGTAGTTAGGGTTCTCATCCAACTAACTCACCATGGTAAGGATAACCATAGTCAAAACAAACCATGTGAGGTTTATGAGGACCTTGTATAAAGTGTGCAAATGTTCTATGACCCCACTTTTCTCATTTATTAAACCTATGCTAACTCCTAAACCTCTAACACACACAAAGACAAATCAAACATTTAAAATGTGGTTTTGGAGGGAAACTCCAAAGACCACTTATTACAATGCCACAAGAGTCCAAATGGACTAGAAACATGTCATGATCACCCAAATGGACCTTTCACAACCTAAGACAACTAGAAAAGCCAAAATTTAATTATTTACATGGATGCTCTTGCATCACCCTAGGCTTTTGTTATGGCTCGTGTGGCTCATTTTAAAGTTAGCAAACTAGTTTTTATTGTTGAATATATAATGAACTTTGTATGGTTCTAATTAGTTAGGAGGTTGTAAATCAATTATAACTGAAGAAACTATAACTACTTCTCTTAATGATAAATACACCTTGCTTGAGTCATTCGAACCAGTGCAGTTTTTGCATCTCTATCTTCTTGCTCTATTTTCTTTATGCTTCTAGATCCAACAGTGGTATCAGAGCGATTGTGAGAGGTGAGGTCGACGAGAGGTACGGTCGACGCAGGGGCAGAAGAAAGGAGTTGTGTTTTTCGTTGTTGCTCAGAGATTCGTGGGTTCCTGGAGACACAGTTGCAAAAGTGTGAAAACGTGCCCAGTTTGCTGTGGATTGCTGTGGCGTCGTTGTTAAAAGCACAATCGCAAAAGCCCTTGGCAAACACAAGTCGCAAAGCCCTTGGCACCAACAAAAATCGTGGGTTTATCTTCACGAGGGCAGAATCGTGAAACGTGGGTCACAGAAAAATTACAGAGACATTCATTTCGAAAAATCGTGGAAAGCTATATTGCTCCACTTTGCAGAAAAGGTTTTTATTTGCCACGTATTTGCAAACATTTGACTTAATCTGCCACGTATTTTGCATATATTGCTGTTTCTTTCTACCACGTATTGGCATTAAGTGTTTTTGTTTCTTATTTGGTGGGCAAAAGACTTTATTTCCATTTTTATTATTTTCATAATAAAATGGCAAATATTTCAAATCTTATTCTGCCTGACTCGCAAAAATTAACGGGCAATAATTTCAATGTTTGGAGTCATAAGATTTTAACGGTTGCGGAGTTTCGTGATTGTGATAAAATAATCAAGGGTGATGAAAATCGACCAACGACGAACTTCGAGGATTATGACAAACGTCATAAAGAAGCATTATTGCTTCTCAAGTTGTCGGTATCGGATGATATGATATCTTTGGAAGTGCGGATGCCACCGTGGCGAAGCACATTTGGGCTAGTCTGAAGGGTAAATAGTAGACGTCAGAAAAGAGTCGGGTTTTATACCTGAAAAATATGCTCTTTTCCGTAAAATTACAAGAAGGTGGATCGTTATTTAAGCACCAACTTTGGATGAAAGATCTCCAAGATGATCCGTAAACTTCTACTTTGGAACTCTACGAATCACATAATTATGTTGTTCTACTTTCAACTTTGGAAAATGACAGATGTGCTTGAAAAATTAGAGCTTCGTCACTGATTATCTAGTGCTATAGAAAGGAAATAATTCAAAAGCTTCAACACCAACAATTTTATCCTGGAAACCTCCAATGGAGGAAAACTAGTCGCGAAGGGCAACTGCTCTTTCTTCCCACTTTTATTGGTCCAATATAGCCAATTACAGATTACAATAAGTATGAAAAGAAGCAACAATGTAAACCTTCTCTCCAATTACTTGCTTGCTTTGTTTCTACACCTTACTCCTACAATTCCATTCCAGCACTGAAGATCTTGCTTACTGCTCTCATTAAACTTCGCTTCTCGATCTCTCTGGATCTTCGAATGCCCATTCTCTTGCTCCCTTCATGCATTTATAGACCTTCCCATGCCCTCTCGTGCATTGGAGGCTGTGAAAGGGCATGGAAGGGGAAGAGACACGGCTGGGCGCTTCAAATTCGCGTCCATTCGTGTTCCATTCTTCTTTTCTGTTCGAAAGTGTTAGGACCGCCGCCACAGGTGGCGGCGGTTTTGAAACCGCCGCTCTGCATAGAGCGGCGGTTCCTTCCAGAACCTCCATTTACCTCATTTTATTCATTTTTCTTGTTTCTCCTTCTTGGTGCTGATGGAACTGATGAAGTGGTGTGTTTTTCTGGATCCCTATGGATCATACCTCCCCTACTTAGGAGGCTTTTGGTCTACTGAGACTCCAGGATAGTCTGGTCAATCTTCCACTGAGATTGTTGAGTCACCAGGAAATCAACTTGTGTTGGTTTCTCCTCCGGAACTTCCGTTGGCTTCTCTTCCAGAAACACCACCACCAGCCACCACATCTTCAGTTCAGCGGAGGCCTAAGTGGTTTTACTCCACTATTCAGGATTTGAGGAAAGACGAATTGTCTCCTCTCTTAGATGGAAGGTCTCGACGAACTGGTAAGCAAATTGATTATTCTGAGCACACTCAATTTGCTCTTGCTTCTGACCTTCTTCATATTCATGAGCCACAAAATACTCTGAAGCACGAGGCATACCGGAATGGGAAACTGCCATGCAACTAGAGTATGATGCCTTGATTAAGAATAATACCTGAAAGTTGGTGCCATTACTTCGAGGGGAACACACCATTGGCTGTAAATGGGTGTATAAAATCAAGTGCAAAGCAGATGGTACTTTGGATAAGTACAAGGCTCGACTCGTTGCGAAAGGTGTTTTGCAACAGGAGGGGATAGATTATGAAGAAACATTTGCTCCTACTGTAAAGATGGTCACTTTTCGACTTCTTCTTTCTTTTGTAGCTCAGTTTGGTTGGAAAGTATATCAGATGGATGTCAAAAGTGCTTTCTTGAATGGAGATTTGGAGGAAGAGGTGTATATGACACAGCCTAAGGGTTTTCGGGCTCGTGGTAGTGAGCATCTGGTATGCAGATTGATTAAGTCCTTGTATGGACTTAAGTAGGCTCCTCGAGCCTGATACATAAAAATAGATAAACATCTCAAAGATTCAGGTTTCACACGGAGTCATTCTGATCCGAATTTCTATGTCAAAAGCAATGATGATGACATTGTGATTCTTATTGTATATGTCGATGACCTTGCCATCACCGGCAGTGGAGATCCTGCAATTCATAAGGTAAAATCAGATTTATGTGCTACTTTTGACATGATTGATTTAGGCCTCCTTCACTATTTTCTTGGTGTAGAATTCTAACAACTTGATCACTTGATTTTCATATCTCAAGTTAAGTATGCCACTAACCTGCTACAAAAATTTCAAATGTATGATTGTAATTCTTCTTCTACACCTATGGAGGTAGGGCTGAAACTCTCAACCCATGATGATTCACCACCGGTTGATGAATCATTATACAAACAATTGGTGGCTAGTTTGATCCACGAGATAGAATACTCGCTTGAAAACTTCAAGCGAGTTTAGAAAATCTCGCCAAAAATTATGCTAAGCGAGTAATTCGCGGAAAACTCGCCAAAAATGCAAAAAAAAACTCGCTTGAGTATAGTTGGAATACTACTTAAAACTCGCCACAAACTTGCCAAAAACTCGCTTGAAAGACAAAGATTTCTTTCCTTTTTGGATTTTGGTGAAGAAAACACAAGGACAGAAATTTTTTTTTTGCCATTTTTGGAAAGGGTCCGGGAAGATGTAGCAACAAAAACTTGCATGTGCCATAACTTTCATTCTGTGGCTCCGTTTCAGGTGCCGTTTTCTCTAAAAGTGCATATTTTCTCGAGCTCCACGCAGTGATGGCAATATTTTTCTTATTTTCATAAAATCCATTTTTGCACCTTTTTGGACCAAGCAACTTCTTGCAATCTTCTGAAAGAATCATGAGCTTTGATCGCTTGTAGACAGATTAGTAATTAAAAATATTGGGTAGCTTTCCAAAACTCGGCGAGTACTCGCCAAAACTTGACAAGTATTCTCCCGTGCTCGGACTAATCACACGAAGAAGCGCAACAAGTTGACTCAAAAAAGGCTCAACGACTTGGTTTTTGTGCAATATAATCTCCGGCTTCGCACAAAAAAAGTTGAGGCCACATCAGTGGAGCTCATTGATTTGGATGAGATAGATCCATACAGTGAGTGGACTGGGCAAGAAGAGGAAAACCCTGCGTTCACAACGGACGAGATTGCTTCTTTTGAGAGGGAGGCTATGGAGGGAGAAGCACTAGCGGGAATCGAGGAGATATTGGGTGGATGACATCTTTGGAGGTGATCTCAACATGCGGCGGAGGAGCCACCGGCACCATCATCTAGTTCCATGATCAAACCAGTTCGCGCGCCTTCCTTAGGAGGAGCGTGGAGATGCGGCCTTGAGTGTGGGGACTAGTATCGGCCCGGTTGTCGTATTCGCATGATGATGCGATTTTGTATTGTATTTGTATTCAAATCTAATAGAAAACACTTTTGCAACATTTTATGGGCTCATTTAATACATTTTGTAGCTATGTGTTGCTTAAAATTTATGTTTTTAAAGAAATTTGAGTATTTTTAAGTTGCGAGTATTCCAGTATTGGCCGAATATTTGCGAGTTTTTGGCAAGTTTTTTTTTTGAGTCAGGCGAGTTTTTGGTTTTGGCGAGTTTTCCTACTATGGTTTGATCTATCTAACAACTACACGACCAGATCTATGTTTTGTTGTCAATTATCTCTCTCGGTTTTTATCTAAACCAAAACTCATTCACTGGGGAGCAGCAAAACGAGTTCTACGATATGTCAAAGGAACTCTTGACTTTGGCATTCTATATCAGAGAGTTGCAGATTTCAGGTTGATTGGCTATACTGACTCTGATTGGGGAGGATCTGTAGATACTCGACGATCTACCACAAGATATATCTTCTCTTTTGGTTCAGGAGTTGTTTCTTGGCAAAGTAAACTTCAGCCTACTGTTGCCATCTCTTCTACGGAAGCAGAATACAAGGCTGCTGTTAGTGCCAGTTGCGAAGCAATATGGCTTCGTCGGATTCTGACTGACTTTCAGTTTCCCCAGGCTGCTGCAACACCTCTTTCACTCTTTTGTGATAATCAAGGTGTTCTAAAAATGGTGAAGAATCCTATCTATCATGCCCGCACTAAACATATTGAGATTCATCATCATTATATTCGCCAGTTGGTTGATTCTGGTGAAATCTCTCTGCATTTTTGTCCATCTGCAGATCAGCCTGCTGATGTAATGACTAAACCTCTTGGTCCTTTGTTGTTTGTCAAGTTTAGAGATAAACTTGGTGTTGTTTCGAGGTTTGTCATTAAGGGGGGGTGTTGAATATATAATGAACCTGTACGGTTCTAATCAGTTAGGAGGTTGTAAATCAGTTGTAACTGAAGAAACTATAACTACTTCTCTTAATGATAAATACACCCTGCCTGAGTCATTCGAACCAGTGCAGTTTTGTGCATCTCTATCTTCTTGCTGTATTTTCTTTATGCTTCTAGATCCAACATTTATGTCTCAAGAACTGCTGTAAAAATTGTAATTCTGGGTTGGGAGTCATGCCCTTCACCCCCTTTATGAACAATTAGTTTAGTTTGTACAGAGGTATCATACAAGGACTCAAGGTGTTTAAAGATTTTTAATTTTAAGTAAACTTCATTGTCAGTTTCTTGCATCTAGAATAGAGGTTTGTCAGAGTCCAACAACATCATGAATAGGATTCTTTAAAAGATATATTGGCCCAAAGTGTTGAAGATTTCCAATTTATGAGCTCTGCTCATGATCAGACAGGCATCTGTCCTTACTTCTATGATAAAAAAGTGGACTGGAGTGGCGGGAGGAAAGGAGGAAGGCTGAGGAAGCAAATGCAGGAGCTGTTGCAGAGGAACCTGTTTGATATGTACAATGGCCTGATAATGTCCAGGAAGGAGCTGGAGGAGAGCTACAAGCTGGAAGAAGAGGCAGTAGACCTGATCATGTACTTTTTTGAAGGTTGTCAGAAGCAGGATAAAGTGGAAGGTAGTGGGATGAAAGCACAGGAAGGGTCATCAACTGCCAGCAAAGGCACAGCAGAACCTGGCCCGAGCCTGTATGCTGCTCCGGGCTAATGCAAGTTTTCTGGTCACTGTGGATACCATCAAGCTCGAAGGCAGCTTTGAATGGGGCTGGGGGTTTAATCCAGCTCCTAGGTTATTTAAATTTCTGTAGATTTAGTAATGTAATTTGAAAATCTGTATGCACCTGTAAGCTTAGTCATATTGGTAGCTTTGGGTGGGAAATGAAACTCAGGTATGCCGTGCCTTTGGGCCTAGCAATTACTCTTTATAACCATTATTTTGTAATCTAAGAAACAGAACTTTGATATCCATTTATTCCTGCGAATTGTCCTGTGGGTTTTGGCCATTTCGGTTTTTAATGGTAGTTCAGGGATCCCTGTAAAACCCTCATTTATCCAGTGAATGAATACACACTCACACACACATTTATTATAATGTCAACAAAACAAAAATTCAAAGAGATAAAGTTTGCAATATGTGTTACTCTCTATCTAAGCATTGATCTAGAGAAGTGAGATTTAGATTTAGAATTAGAATTGATAAAGTAATAACAAAAGCGCACTGTATGATATATTATATATTCACTTCTACTCGCTATTGCATTTTGCTTGGCAAGATAAAAATATTTAAAAATTCTTAAAACTCACTGTATTGGGTAGCCTTGTTTCAAACCGATTCAAATTGATTTGTTCCTTCAAATATTGCTTATGTGTATGCCTTTTTTGGCTTTTCCTTTGTGTAAGCCCTGACTTGGCACAAAAAGGGAGTTCGAACAAATGAATTTGAAACCAGATGTTATGCCTTCTGAATCTGCTGATTTCATCTTCCAATTAAACCCTCACATTGAAAGGTGTCATTCTCATTGTTATAGTTTATTTGATTACATTGCAGGGAGTTATATTGTAAGAGGTCGACTACTCCTCCCACTTCTGATTCACTACCAGTGATTGCTGGTTGCTAAGGATCTGTCCCAGATAATGTTTGTCAATACTGAGTATGGTTATGATTTGTCAAAACAAGGGAGTAATGGTGGATGGATCCCATTCATAACAAAAAGATTTATATCCATGAGGGAGTTGGACTGGTTTTCTTTTATCAGTTTGTTCACGTGTAAGTTGAACTGACAAATTTATCAATTCTTATAGTTTAGTTGAACTGGCAAAAGATAACTCCCAAACAATTTCCTCCAATAACGGAAATAAAAACTTACACCTTTTATAATAATTCCGGGACCTCAGTGAATAGTGAAGTGAGTGATGCCATACTATAATGCTATTATTTAACCTTTAAACTTCATAAATCTAGAAAGGTTGTTGAAAATCGAGCAAAAGACAATGTTAAGAAATTTGTCATTTCAAAATCAAAATAGCCAATTGGTGAATATTTGCTGTCAACATTTTCCTTGTAGATGCCAAGTCAATTTATAAGGGGAGGATAAAAGAAGAAATATGGATGGATTAGTATGTGGGCTTTGTGATGCCAGCTGAGGAGCATGTAGTTGGCAAATTAGAGATACTTGTATGGCATCTAACACAGATATCATGTTTAGTAGTAGAGGATAAGTTATTTTTTGTTTGATAGTGGATTCCAAAAGGGGTTGCAAATTCTGTTGTGTATTTGAGATTTTAGGTGACGTTTGATATCGTCATGGGCTCCATGGTAGATGAAACTGCTTTGATTAGTACTAGTGTTTCAGCGATGGAATATATCATCATAGGCTTTTGAGATACAAGATGATGTACGATTCTAGTAAAATTGAATTGGCTGATTGTGGAGAAATGCATTACAATCTTGGTATAGACATATTTATAGGCAAGTCTAAGAAAATGATTCATATTTTTTTCTGCTTTATAGTGAACTTCAAAAGGGATTGCAAATTCTGATGTGTTTGTGAGATTTAAGGTGAGGTTTGATATCATCACGGGCATTATGGTAAACGAAACCGCCTTGATTAGTAATAGTGTTTCTTGATGGAACATATCATTATAGGCTTTTTGCGACACTAGATGAGGTTCAATTTTAGTTAAATTTGAATTGGCCAATTGTGGAGAAACACATTACAATCTTGGTATAGAAATATTGAGAAGCAAGTCTAAGAAAATAATTCATGTGTTTCTTAAGAATATCTGGTGAATGTGTTGAATAAATTTGGGGATTCTAGTTCTTTACCACCCCTGATGGTGAGACATAATAACATATGTACTCTTCTCATGCTGATTAATGAAGACTTGTTTTTCATTGTCATATTGTTGATGTATCATTGTATCGCTATCTAGTATCAATGTATCTTGATTCTAATTTCTATGTTAATGTCAATGACTCAATATGAAACATTGAAATATGAATATTAAATATAGCATTTTGGCTTATGTGATGAATAATTGGATTACTTATTTCAATCTCAGGCTTTTAGCTTTAAGTCTTAGTTTATTCATGTTATATTTGTAATATATATATATATATATATATATAAATTTTATAGATTATTTTGTTCGCCACTCCCACTGTCCCCAAAATTTTGATTTTTTTTGACACCCTGGAAACCCTGTCCTGCCATCCCGCTGTCCTGGAGTCTTAGGTAAGTATGGTTTTACCCACACAGTTGTAAAGGGCGACATTTTCTGTGGACAAGAGGAGTATGATTGACTTCACGACGGTAATGGTTGCTGCAGTAAAATGTGCTGCTCTGGTACAAAAATAGTGGCTGTCTTTTCAGCCTAATTGCACTTGAAGCTAGATTTGCATGGTTGAGTGTTAGATTTATTAGCTTAGAAATTCCCAGATTTTTGGAAATTTGTATTTTTGAGATTAAAGCAGCGCCATTTAAGAACACTTAGTTTTTCCCGAGACATCATATATGGATTTTCAAGAAAAAGGATTTGGTTAACTAGATCAGCAATGTCTTGTATTTATAGCAGAGGTTTGTTAGAAAGATGATTCTCTTGCAGTCATAGATGAGTCATAGTTACAGTTATTATCTTGACAGAGGTTTAATATCTAATTCCTCTTGCCACCATATACGGTTTTTCAAGAAAAAGGATTTGGTTAGCTAGATTAGCAATGTCTTGCATGTATAGCAAAGGTTTATCAGGACTGAGACAGTGCCAGGAAGATGATTCTCTGGCAGTCATAGATGGTTCATTGTTTCAGTTATTATCTTGAAGAGGCTTAATATCGAATTCCTCTGTCACCATATTGTTGTCTTGAATTATTTATGGTAGTTATGTATTATGAAGGTTTTGTGAGTGGGTATCTGATCTTTGTATTAGTAAAAAGTTCTGTATTGTACAGCAATTTTAATTTTCTGTAATCAAAGAGGTCTTTACAGTATACACGTCTTTATTGCAGGTTTTACTCCATGGACTGCACCTTCTGTATCTTAATCATCCTCAAGTGATAAAAATACATTTGACAGCCAATTTGAGTGATTGCAGACATAACGAACATAAGTTTTAAGTGGGTTAATTTATTTACCATTTCATTTTCACAATTCTTTGTGATCGGTGCCATTTTCAAATAAGTTATTTGAAAGACTAATACCAAAATATTTTAAGTTTTAACAAATGATTGCGGGAAACCAAAAGCTAGGAAAATGCATTTCAACAATTTTTGAAAGAACAAGTGACAACCTGGAAATATTTCCTAGTGTATATAAATTTATATTTTATTAGAAAAGATTGTTCAGACATTTAATAGTTCTGTTAAGTTTTTTCTTTGTTTTTCTTGGAATAAGACGGTCCATTCCTCCAAGCTAGCAACTTGGCATTGGTTGTCAAAATGTTCTGTACTACAAACAAAATCCCCACTTCCAATTTTGTTGTTACATCACCCTTCTATACTGAATGAAAACGCATATTTGTTACTTATTCACATCAACTGCTTATTTTTATGTTGCAACTTGTGTAAAATGATGTTCCTAAGAATGACTTAGGCAGCCTTCCATAAAATAAATTATCTTGCAAGAGGTGATTACAATTTTAACATCTTTCATTCACATGAATCTGCTATGGGATTGCACTGGAAGCGTGACTAAGAATATTTCAACCAAAATGAATATCAGCTGGCAAAACCAAAGTTCCCTCTCTACAAACTGAGATGTTTCTCTGTAACTAATATTGTTTCCTGAATTTCTACATGCAGTCTTCTCCAGCAAAGATTTCATTGACCTTGGTTTTGAACCTTCATCACAAGCTTTTGTCAATATTTGTTTGAGGATTCATTCGCTTATTTTGCAAATGAAAAATCTTGAATCATATATTGTTCAAGGCCGTATGGTTGATGAAAAATTTAATATCTTCTAGCTGTATGACACTTCTGGTATGAAGTCAAACCATAGTTTATTACAATCAGTTCATGTAACTGGACTGTATACATCTCAAAGTATTTTAAAAATTCATGTACCCCCTCCCAAATCACTGTCAACACCAAGGCATTTTTAATCCTAAAATTCATATTATGGATCTGTTGAAATGAAAGCTATGCTCAAAACTAAATCAATACAACATATTCAGCATGTTCTTTTAAAATTCACTCAGTAAATATTGATAACTTTTAGAGATGGATGTAAAAATGAGGTTTAGACTATTTGATTGGAGCAGGCCTGAAGTACACATTGGGGTTTTGGACATTGGTAATCCCAACTCAAAGACCAGTGGCAGCAGACTGGCCTTTACTTACATACGACTGACAAGTAGAGATCAAAGGGATCAATCATATCTCATGCGGTTATAAGAACGCTAGGGTGCAAATGATAGAGTACCAGACTACTGTACCACTTTGTAACATTTGATATGTAGAAATTGGGATTCAACACCAAAAACAAACTTACGAGTGTAAGTTTATCTTAACAAGAGAGCCTATGTCTTGAACAACCCATGTGAAAGATGTAACAAAAAATAAAAATGACATGATAAGACAAAGTAAATGGTTAGTGAATCATGCTATTCTTTTTTATACATTCAATTTTTCATAGGAACCCGTCTCTCATGAGCATGAATGGTCTACACAACACTCATTGCATCTAGGTGATGTTCAAAATGGTGAAGCATTGAAGGTTTTTTTTGGATGTCACCTATTTGAATGCCACTCCATCTTAAGTGAATTTTACTATGGAGTCACCTCTCCACCCAAGTCCATTTTACGAAGCCCTTGATAAGTATTGCGTGTTGATTGTATTCTAAGTCAGCATTCTCTAGTCAATGATATGATGGAAGAGAAGTTATGGCCTTACTACTTCAACTAAATTAGGTTGAAGTGAATGTTTTGTTGCATGCAATCTCTAAAATGTCATCAATTTTATTTGACCGGAGTGTTTCAAACAAATGTAGAAATTGTATATTTAATAGGGTAAGTTTGTAATGTTGTATCTACTATAATGACATAGTGTGTTTCCTAGAATGATGAATTCCAAAATTGCCACTTGTGCATTGAATAAGCGATAGTATGTTTTGTATTGTTTGATTTGTTGAATAGGGGAATCAATAATGTCACCATCATAATCTCACCAAAGCAAAGGTTTTATTTTGGTAAACTACCCTATACCCTTTGTGTCTCCTCGGAAACTTGAATTGGAGTGAGGGGGAACCCTTGGGGGAAAAAGGCTTGAACCATCGACCTCAAGTTTACATGCACTCCATGGATGCTGGTCGGTCTACTCGCTAGGTCCACTATATTTTGTATTGTTATGGTTGCATTTCTAAAATTTTCTCAAAGCAAGCAAGGCTATTGAATGGGTTGGAATAGTGTTTGTGCCTCGCTATATTCATATGATTTTGTTTTTTCTTGATCAACCTCTTTCATCATATTGAGTTCCAAGCAAAGGTCAATCATTTATTGAAGAAAGGTGACTAAGCACATTTCCTTGTGGCAATCTCCATTACAAATCTAGTTTTGATTGTTGTGTGGGATCACCTTAGTAAGGTGGTAAATACCATTTTTTTCAATATTATAAACGAGAGAAAAGTCCCTCCCTATATAAGAGATGAAATGATATAGCGATGATCATGAAGGCGTGAGAAACTTGCCTCACAACCACAAACACAAAATATCAAAAGAGGCTACTACACTATAGAGCCACATGAAGCCCAAGGTATAGCTAATACATGAGAGTATGGCCTATACATGAGAGTATGGCCTAGGGCTAGTGCGCAAAGCTAAGAAAGAAAAGAAAAAAACTTATAGAAAGAACTTCGTAGCCTCTAAAAATAGTTGAAACCACCACCCTATTGCTTGCAAAAGTCACCAATAGTAGTCGCAACATGAAAGAAATAAGAAGTCCAAGGAGGTCCAACACTCCACATTCCTTTGTGTTGATGTTGCTCACATGAATGTAGATCACTTTGGATACCTTTAGCTATTTTGACATGAGTGACATTTATGCCTTCTAAGGCTAGTATTTTCAAGATTGACCACTTTAATATTAAGACCTCACATCTTTTAGCATTCATTGGGGACCAAGCGTTTCTGAGGTAAAGATAACTAGGAATTTGGGTAGGCATAAGGGCGGATGCAAGGGTATCGTTTGTAGCTTCGAGGATAATTCAAATAGGGAATAAAATACAAACACACCCTTGCTTTGATGGCAAACATATTAATCTCTAGATCTCCACCCCTCGAGATATGAATTTCTTTGCCTTCTAAGAAATTCTAAAACTTATGCGCTTTAAACTCTAGGGAATCAAAATTTTGATAGAATCCAACAAAATGGTTTGTCGGTTCACTAATTAGGGAAATGAGGAGAGTCTTAATGTATGTTTTTGTTGGCTCTTAATGACTTGTTGAATTAGTTCGAGAGTCATTTCATAAGTTGTGAGCAACTTAAGTTGAAAGAGCTATTGGACTTACTCGACATTCCACTTTTTTAGTCATGTTTAACATTTCCTTCCCTAACATTTCTTTGATGTATAGGGGAATAAACAATAGTTGCAAAATACCATTTGCGAGTGGCCCTTTGAAATATGGAGCCTCTAGCTCCCTTTCCTTGTCATGCTTCTTAGTTTGTTTCTGTTTCGCCATCACCACCTTTTGCTTCCCCTTCTCATCTAGAAATTTTCTTTGCCATATTTTCTATACAAAATTTAGTAATCTAAAGACAAAGCAAACAGATGAATTGATGAAGGACATGCTCAAACCTAAGGATATAGCTTACACAATTTGTAGTAGCCACATTAATGAGGTAAAAAGAAGTATTAAGAGTATGAGATGTTAAATATGAGTAGCACTTGTATATTTATGTTTAACAATCTCTCAATTGTATTTTGTTTCTACTTGTAATGTACTAAAAAGCATCGAGTATATTTGCAAATAATTAGTAGATAAACTAGATAATTGAGAAAATCGTAGTCAAAGATTGAAATTGAAATATGAATGTACACAATAACAAACATAAGCAATTGTGCAATTATCATAATTATGTTGTGTTATCAATTACTAAAGTTGTTCAACACTACCCTTGGTAATTAAATGAACAACTTGTTCATCTCAAATATTTTAATCAAATCCACATAAAAATGATTCTTATTAGTAACATTAATCCCTTGAATAAAAATGTATCTTTATGGGTCAAATTCAAGACAATTTGTTAGGCTATTTATAATACTTGTTTTTACTTTCATATCGAGGATGCATATTCACCCATAATAACTTTTTATTTACAAAGTCGAGTAAAGTTAATCCCTTGAATAAAATATGTATATTTATAAGTTATATTAAAGCCAATTTGTTAGGTTATTATAAAAATTGTTTCTACTTTCATATTTGAGGATGCATATCCACCCATACTAGCTTTTTATGTACAACTTTTGATATTGTATTGTATCTTTATAATTAATTAATTAATTAATTAGTTAATTAATTATGATATTATTAATGCCATACTTAATTAAAATATTGACTATTTATGACAATTGCTTTATAAGTTACAATTTAATTGGAAAAGTAAAGGACATATTTTAGGACCAATACACTTATATATCACTATATCCATTCTAGCATAAGCTTGGTGGATGTAAACAATTCTATATCTAAAGACTTTTTGGTATCACTATGTATATTTCCTACAATTATATTAAGGTAGTGATTTCAATTCATGCTATCTTAATTTAGAGAAAATTGACGAAAGTAAAAACAATCCATCTATTAGTGGCTATGGTTTAGAAAATGATATTTAAATAAATTAAGAGAGAATGCTATTAATTTCAATAAATGTAGTCCAAGCTAGTGTTGAGATGAGTATTTAAACTTAGTAAGGAGGAAGTTTAACCTATAAGTACAAGGATATGCCTATAATAATAAACAATGTGACAATGAACATACATACAACACATGATACCAAGGTGTCTTATAATGGGTCACTAGAGGTATGAGCAACTATATTGCCTAATACGGTGGCCCAACAACTTATAACGAGTGTTTGTAGGATAGACCCACTAAAATAGACACTTAAGGCGATAATATATTGGCGATAAAAACAAAGAAGGGAAGACTTTCTTCTAAACAAAAGTAAAGGTTTTGCAACCAAACCACAATTTTTAGGGACATAAATATTTTTTTGTGAAAGGCAAAAAATAACAACCAATAGTGTAATGTCATATTTGTGTCACGTCCCATGACGTCAAATACCAATTTTATAACAACTTCACATAGAAAATGCGAGAAAATTACCAAGGACATAATAGATACTAGATTCAAGGATACAAAAATAATATTGTAAAGAATGATGTTGAAATTGGTGGTGTTGGGAATAATTCTACCAAGAATGATGTGTGAAAAATGATGATAATGATGATGAAGTCATCCAAGTGCTATCTCTGGTCACATAATGTAACCAATAATGAAAAAGAAATTCGGTACATTGACTTAAGTGCTACATAGCACATGTTTGGGACAAATCGCTTCTTCTTGCAACATAAAATGCATAATGGGACATTCAAACTCAAAGACAATTCCTTTGCAAAATATAGAAAATGTTGTTCCTCATTCACAACAAAAACCAATGCGAAGTCCAAGACGTGTTGTTCATTCCTTTAAGTTAGTGGGACATTAGGATATGGGTCTTCTAAGCATTTTGTAACAATTAAATATGGAAGAATCTTTTCAAGTATGGAATTTTGCATAAGATATTGTATGTAGAAAAGTGATATACTTCATAAGAAAGAAATGAAGATGAAGTGATAAACCGTAAAAGTCAAGAGTCATGAAAGATCCTATAAATATTGTAGATCACATGCAAAAAGGGTTGTGGCGGTGGTTGTTATTTGTTAATGATGGTTGATCGTAAAAGTTTTCCTAGCCTATAAACTTCTTTACAATATTTGGGGATAATCTACAATTTTCATGTTATGTGTTTTCTTTAAAGCAAGTTTATGAATGTTTTACACGTTATGGTTTTGTCTATCTCCACCGTAAATGGGTATAGGGCTCTTTGGTTAATTGTTTTTCTTTCATTTCAATTTTGACGATAACACTATTTGGGTGTATAATTTCTTGCTTTAATGGAGTGGACTGCTTAGACTATAGCCAAAGCATGTCCTAGTGAGGAATCCAAGGACTATTGTTAACAATAGTTCCATTGCTAGGTGAACATGTAACTTGTATGAAAATGAGATGTTAAGATGGTTATCCGACCATTGAGACATGGTCGAGATGGATAAAGGAAAAGTTATATGAGTTCTTTGAAGAAGAGTCTTATTAAGTTAGGATTCTTGCAAAGATAATAGTAACAAAACATATATATGGTGATATCTATGAAGTGCTTTTGTGTGAATTCACTTGAATTCTAGCAACACGATTTTCAAGATTGGAGCACTATTGCTTTTGGCCTTGTGAAATGATAATTTGAATGAAACGAAGATAAATCGGAAAAGCCCTATAAGTTGGACTCGGGTGGATGTGAACCATTGATCATAAGGTAAAAACAAATATCGATGGCTATGTATCTAGATTTGTTGTTGAAGATTACATTTCTTTTGATAATGCACAAGATTTTTTCATTAGTAGAGTAAGATGAAAATTCACCGAGAAACTCCTATCTTGGTGAAGAGGTGGAAAAGGCCATGGTGTCAATTCCCTCCCATATGGTGTGGTTCTTTTGGTGGTATGGGGTGTGACTTTATGGGGTCAAAATGAGGGTGAGAAATTGATGTGGCTGGGAAACCAACAAAACTTGAGAAGAGCCAAAACTTAGAAGAAATAACGGGGCTTGATGAAAGTGGATGCAATTTAAGAGATGGGGAGTGTAGAACTTGATTAGAGGGCATTTGAAGATAGTTGTAGATAAAAGTAAAGTAGGTAAATCACATGAATCGAGAGATTTTGAAACCTCTATTGACAATAAATCAATCTATATGAAGGTGGAGTACATGAGGAGTCTGAAGATGAAGAAGATGTTGTCTTTAGAGGGGAAAGTAGTTAGGTATTTGAAGAAGGAAAAGTTGTCACAAAGGTAAGTTAGCTTAGTGATAGTGTTAAGAAGTAGGTTGTTCTTCAAGATGTCTAGAGTGAAAAGGATGAGGAGTTAAACTAAACATTGATGTATGTCAAAGTCTTGTAAGGTAATTGAGACATTTCATTCATCCATACTACATTTAGAACCATGAGATTACGGCATAGTGGAACAATCAAGGAGATCCATAGATAATCCGGAAAGTACCATGTAAATAACACAAATGTTGAAAATACTATAGGGATTGCAATTATTCAAATAAGTGTTTCAGCAATTGGAGATGTCATAACTATCAAAAACATTGTAACCACCAAAATATTCCAAACACTAGAGATATTACATCTACCCCAAGTTTTCCACTACTTGATTGCAAGTAGCCCGGATAGCTCAAGAACCTCAATTACTCCTACACTTGTAAGCATGCCAAACATGTAAAACATCAAAAACATCACAAGTACTCCCACTAGTAACTAGATGACGACTACGAGTACCATTAAATTAATAGTACCTAATCTAGTTGTAAGAAACATGGCACATGCCACAAGATTTTTATGACATTGCAAGTATTGACATGTCCATTGACCTAGAATACTAACTTGTAACAGGCATGGGGAGCTAAGGGATAAAAGACATTGACACAAAACACAATGAACTCACAGTGCTTTTCTTGGTCAAATAATAGAGTTTATATATAAAGCATGATATAACTAAATTGGATATAAAAGATGCTAAAAAGTGATATTAGAATTCAATAGAAATAACTCCACATACTAGATGACTCATGATCGATAGGATATAAATCAAATTTTTGGGAATCTATCTTGGATTATGATAAAAATTCTTCGTGTTATGAACAAGATGAACTTTGCATTTGAGGATGGGGACAAGGCAATTTGGTTTAGAGAAGATTTGGAAAACATGATACTCTTTGCAATAGCTCAAACCAAGTTCCCACATAAGGTAGACACCACCAATGCTATGATAAGGGTAGAAAATAGTGAGGACAATGGAAAGAGCACATCCGGCATATGAAAAAAGGTAAAGCTAGACAGGTTTTGTGAAAAATGAATAATGTTACTACGGTGTAGATAATGTAAACAAGAATGCCATTGCTACGATGATTATCCACATACCAAAGGGAAGTTCTATGAAAGATGTTTAGTTTAGGATCACCGATATAAAAATTCCACGGAACAACATTATGTTCCACAATCCCAAAAAGTGACATGAAAATTTTGCAATTCAACTAATCACAATGAGAGTAAATGTAGGGCATTGTAAGACCTCAAGGAAGATATTATTAGGAAAGCATTCACAATCATTGTGCCAAAAATTAACATCAACAAGCATTGCAAAATGTTGATATGCCTCAACAAGGAGGATGGGAAGCTCCTCCAAACTAGTTGGGATGGACTCCACCATCTTTGCAAAACCAACAAGGATGGGCTTGACCATCTCCTTAACACCAACAAGGATGGGCTCTATAATCCCTTCAATACCGATGAAATTGGGTGCTTCTATCACCTCAAAGACAATATGGGGGTACTAAAACCGAGAAATCCAATTGCGGACCTCCATTGAGACAAGAAGGATACCATGAAGATCAACAACCTCAAAGGAAATGACCAATGCAATAACAACCATTTTTTTGCTACTTGTGCGAGAAATAAACCATATTGCACACAATTTTCCAACTAATCCTTAGATAGAAATATATTGCTATTATTGTAAAGTTTCAATGCCACACAATACAAAGGATTTTCCAACACTTAAGAAGCAAAGTAAAGAAAGTGTGAAATGTACATATGGTCAACATTTGGCCAAATGATCTTGCATATATATTCAAGACATGAAAATGTTATAGTGCGAGAAGCAAGGACTTGGTCCCTTTGAGATGCGCAGAGATCCACAAATCTCGAAGGTGGAAGCTAACTTGAAAATGCAGATTTTTACAATTAAATTAAACACCATTTTTTGGGGTAGCAGACTTGAAAAATGCAGATTTTTATAATTAAATTCACTATTCATGCTTCGGTGGCCATTTTTGTCTGAATAAATTGTAGGAATTCATTACAGGTGCTTTACAAAGGAAAAAGAGCTTTTATCAATGTCCAATACATTGCATATATCCTCCGAATCTGAAGAATTGTCCAGATCTGCACCAATATTGAAGAAATTCGGCCAAGTAAGAAGAAAAAGAATTATTCAGACGAAGATAGACAAAGCTATGGTGAAGAGAGATGAAAAAGAAAGCATGATGGAGTCATGCATTGCTTCCAAACTTGTAGACATAGGAGACACAGATCTAGGCTCAGAACCTCTTTCCGATTTGATTGATAGATCCAAAGCGAGAAAGACTTCACTCATGCCTGTGGTCAAAAGCAGTGGAATTATTTGAGCTGCAACTTTTCCATGTACAACCCAGTTGCCAGAATTTGTTATGGAGTGCGCTAGATCTTACCATCCTTCATCCAGATCAGTGCGTGATGCTTCGGGAAAGACAATAATTCGTTTGGACGCAGAGTTCATCAATTATTGTTTGAAGATTCCAGTGCGAAAGGTGGTGACTTCCATTAGCCTTCAGGATACCAACAACAGGTGGAAGAAGCATAGAGCTGATTGTGTGAGCATAATGAATAGCCGATACATGAAGAAGCCTAGATCTCCTTCAAAGTTCCCGAGAACTCTTCCACATTCCAATTTGGTGCAGGAGGTAGATGATGTCATCAAATTGCTATGCAGGATGAATGGTGAGGCGAATGCTTACACTTTCCGTACATGGATGTATGCTTTCATCAGGACCATTGAAATCAACAAGGTTGATTTTATAATCAATCGGTCGAAATTATTAGCAATAACATTGGTGAGCAACTTTGGAGCGTGAAGCGTACTTTCTACAACTTCAAAATGACTTCTGCTTGGTGTATCTTTGCAACTTCACAAGGCGTATTTTCCAAGATGGATAGATGTGGTGTTCTTTCTAAGGACCCCATTTTTGAGTTCTACCTGCACTTCACTTACCACTGCGTGCGAGAAATATTTCAAAGTGGTCAATGATGAATTCTTCTATGATTTCATTTGCGAGGCTAGACAAAGACATGAAGGTCAACGGGGTAGCGAGGAAGCATGGGAAGGCTGTGTCCAAGGCGGCGGTCTATTCATTCAATTTGTAGATTTCACATATCTCGGGTTACGGGCTTTTCTCGGAGAACTAATAAAGATGTCTAGGCATCCGAATGATAGATTGATCACCATAGATTTGAGCGAAACTTGTGGAGTTATACGACCTTGATCAAAGCGGCACAAGTCTACGGGATTTTTCTTAATCATTGTGGGATATTACAGCTGCATTAGCATTCATAGAGCTTGGGGAATGGAGGCGCAAATGTTATCTAAGTATGAGCAAGAGTTCTTCCCTGCATAGCTGAACTTCGATCCATTTGGAGTAGCCAGGAAGAAAATCTCCCAGGAGTACGCACATGTGCCTTCATTAGAATATTTTTGGATGAAGTGCAAAAGTGAGTACGAGGTTAGAAAGAGAGATTTCAGCAGGCTATCAGCAAAGTAAGTGTTCGAATTTGGACTAGCGTGGATACCTGCGGATCTTAAAGATGATGGGAATGTGGTACTTGACACTTACCATCAAATGGGAGGAGATAAAGCCATACTGCAGAATAACATAGGAGGCTGCAACACAATTGAAGAAAGGTCGGGAGCTGTGTTGGTGAATACTTCAAACTGGTTGCTGACGAAGGGATATTGCCTTGATGAAGCATTGATGAATCAAATCACGGAAACTTTGGCACATGATATTCCCTCAAGCAAAAGCACAGAGAAGAAAGTAGCAGGAAAGTCGAGAAGTTGAAAGTGCATAGAAGATCTCAATCGAGGAGAGGATCAATTCTATGACCATGACTTTAACTCCAGTTTCTCCAGTACCTAGTACTTCACCAACTATTGCACCACAGCAATAGGACGCTTCCATGCCTCCACTAAATCCAATGACATTCATCTTCTCCCCTCAGCCACTTCATTAAGCACCTGTTCCAGAGGATACGTTAAAGCTGTAGATGGTGGAATTCGAAAGGGTTTTGTCCTTGGATGACTCAGAAGATGGTAGCCATAACACTGTGGCACTTTCTAACGGAGAGGATGCAGAGCGGAAGATGGTAGTAAACTCAGCGACTTTAGTGACTTCTCATTATCCAGGAAGTAACTTCTCAGAATGGTTGGCTTCGCAATTGGTTCCAAAAGCGAGAATGGAGATGAACTTAGAGGAGCACGACTTGCAGCTACTCTAGAATCTAGGCGGAAGAGATAGAAGGCCTAAAGTTGCCAAAGCAACTTCTAGGTTGATCATCGAGGATTCGGGAGAGAAGTTTGCTGAGATATCAATTCCGGCAGAAGGAAAGATAGAGGAGGAGCTCACGGCAGAGGATGTGACAGTAACCAAAGTACCCCTCGGTCAAGCCACCACTGAAGGATTGAAGCAGGACACGCAGACATTGATGGATGCTTTATTCCTTAGGCTTGACAGTGAAAAGGTGGAGAAAGAAGAGCTACAGAAGCAAGTATCTCAATTATGTGAGATCATAGCCAAGGTTGCTAAACCTTCCATTCAACCCATTTCAGAGCAGGTGAGTGATCATCTTATGCAGGAAATGGAGGATGCAAGCAATCAAGTAAAGGCTATTGACGAATGGAAGGATTTGATTATTCGTCAAGCTTCTGTACAACTTGGAGAAGTGTCAGCCCACCTAAAGGTTATGGATGATGCAATAAATCAACTAAAGCAACTGATGGCAAACATAGAAGGCATGAATATAGTTGCAGAGAGTAACTTGAGTATTTTGGCCGAGATCAACAAGTTCTTTGGGAGATGTATTGATTACGGAATAGATTGTACCAGATGGATCAGTCGAGAAGGGGAAGCAACTAGAGTTTGCAGTATCTTTCCGTTTGGAAATCTGAAGAGTTTTGCTGAAGAGGATGCAGGCACTTGAGAGTAGGACATCAGATTTACCAGATAGTGTCATTTCTTTCATTGAGGAGAGAGTGGATGGGAATGTCACTTCATACATGCGGATCGTCTCAACTAAGGTGCCTAATTCCCTAGAAGGATCTCTTCTGATGATACAAAAGAGAATTGATAAAGCTACCAAGCCTTTCACGATGAATTCTATCAGTAGACTGGTGGCGTTGCGGCAGGGCGTTGCGAGGTTTGGGCCGAATTTGGAAGATGTGGAAGCGTGCATCAAAGTGTTGAATGAAGGGTTGCTGCAGTTCAGGACTGAGAAAGAAGCAGTGGCTAACACAGATGGAAGGATGCTGAATTACATGTTCGACAAGTATATCCGATATCAGAACAAGAAAAAGACAAACATTACAGCTGACATGATTTCTTCTATTCTTTCTTCTTCTATTTTCTATGTTATTGGATGAAATTGTAAAACTTCTAAGTTATTGGTTTTGCAACCATTACTTGAATTCATGTCGAACCATTCTATTAGTTAAGTGATACATGTGTCACTTAAGGAGAAGATAGTTGAGGATGATTTCCAAATGTCATCTTTACTTGTTGTTTATGTTTGATTCGGTTTAAGTTTTCCATTTGTAGTTTCCCTCCTACATTCTATAAGTAGGAGAAGAACCTCCGGAGTTAAAGAAATCAATCGAGAATTTGTAAGGAGCAATCTTGTGTTCTAGACTTTGTCTTTGAACCCTTGAGAGCAACTTGGAGCAAAAGAATACAAAGGAGCGAGGTTTCGGAGAACTTCGTGTCACGGTGTCTTGTGTTTCTGCTTTTAATCTTAGATCTCTTAATAAACTTTGTGTTATTTTAGATCTGGATCTAGAGCTGCCTTTGTTTTATAATTCTCTGTGTTCATATCTATTAAGTTTCTTCTATGTGCATGCAATTAGCTATGTTATCTACTAATTGGGATGCACATCTTCCCCATTTCTTCTCTGTATTTCCTTTACTTCCTTCTTCTATAAAATACTTCCTTTCTTGAACAGTTGTTTACTTGCTGCAAAACTTCTTAGTTATGGTTCATGAACTAAGTGGTTAAAGTAAAACCCCTGATAGATAATAACACATTTATATTGACAAATCTGACACGGGAGCCTCACCGGTTAAATGAGGGAGATTTATCTCATGATTGCCTAGGTTTTGTGCTATGCAGAAAATCTAGCCAACAAATCCGCATATGCGAAAATGACAACGTACAACAACGATCCCATTACATTATACATTTCTTGATAGGCACTTCCCACGACAAAGTGCTTTCATGGTTACATATTTATTACAATCCTATTTTTATTAATTGAATATAATTATCTCGAAAAACACTTAACATGGGACTCTTCATACAATGGTTCCATTAGAATATTGCTTGTTTCCTATATCATAATTAATTTATATAAGTTGATGATCATTAGGATAATTTAGAAACCCATGAGTCTACCAACACTTTTCCGAAGATTTGATTTCTAATAATCATGTTTACTTGGTGTTGCATTATACTTTCATTACAAGGAGGAAAAATTCACGTAAAGTAAAAGGAAGGTTATTAGGTCAAGAGTGGACCTATTCTGAGTTCTTTTCATAGATTTTTACACTAAGGATACACTCTTTTCATCTTCAAGTTATTTCAACCCCATGTAAGTTAGCTAATTAATTTACATCATTCGTGATGTGATTCACAATCCAATTTCCTAAATAGGATTCCTTGTTCTTCACAATCATGTTACACATGGAAGGATACATTTCACCCGTGTTAACATTATAGAGGTTTGGCATTGAGTTTAAGTGATGAACCTCACATTTCACTTTACTTCTAATTCATTATTTTAAAGATTCATTCTCGATAGTTATGGGTTAATTACAGATTTTGACCATAAATTCTACTTCTTAAGAGATCTTAGGTTTAATGTATTCCCATTTACGTCCAAGGTTTCTACTAAATTTTACAATTAAAACTAGGTGTAATATTCTTAACTCACAAGACCTTGGAAACAACCCAAGGTATTCCATTCTCAAGGCTTCATGTTCATTATTTCATTAGCATCATTGTTTAACCATATTTATGCATACAAAGTTTGTGTTCAAGCCTCATAGTTGGTTTCTTGATTTCATAGGTTGTTTTATCACCTGTGTAGCTCTCTTATATTATATTCATTTTATGATCACATTTGGCATTTTGGTTGGTTTCACATTGCTCAAGGGCATACGATTTTTGTAGTGATCATTACAAGTTTATTCTTGTTTACCCTTGCTCTAACTACATTTATGCGGTTACTTTGGTCAAGAATTACATCATTTAAAACAAATGAATTCATATGCTACTTAATTCTACACTTATGGATTCCCATCTCTAGGAGTGTGATTCCTTTCGTAAGATTCATTTTATTTTCCTTAGGCAAACTCAAAAGTTACGCACGTATTACAAGTGGGACATTCAATAAAATTTTATGCATTCAAAATCCTTCTAAAGCAATATTTACAATCATTGGTAACCATACATCATAGCTCCTTTGACCATTAACATCATGAGAGGTCACATGATCTATTACATTCATTAGTGCTCAAGGGTTTCTACACCCTACTACAAGACAAAATTAGAGTAATCAAATGTCCTTATCTTGCAAAGCCTTCGTGCCACTTGAGGTATTCCAAGACTACATGCCCAGGTAACACTATTATCATGAGGGATTAATGAGTTTGATTAGTTTAATACATAGGTAAAGTTGACACTTAGAATCCCCTCACCTCAGTTAGGTCCCTCAATGAGATAAGACATAGGTGAAAACACCCCAAACTATCCCCACAAGGACTAGGTTACACACTAAAGTGTTAAGGAAATTACACACCTAAGCATTACAACTTACCCATGAGGTGGTTAGATTTATGACACCTAGAAATGATGGTCATTCTCACCCCATGTATGATAGGGTACTCTTAATAGCCATTTCCTCACACAAGGTTATTTAAATTCAGTAATGGTACTTGTAGGACTTGTCTTAGATGTAAAACAAGAAGGTGATTAATGAGATTAGAGTATTTTATTAACATGATATGAGTTTTACACACCTGGAAAGGCTCAATTGGGAGGAGAGAGTATGATAGGGATTATGAACTCTTTTTTTTTTGATAGTTTGGTTAAGATGAGATTCTACCGAGCATTAAGAGTGTTAAGGAGATAATTCAATAATTAACATCATAAAATATTGTTTTATTACCTCAACAACATAAGTACAACATTTGATTACAACTTCACATCCATTTCAACACTTATAAATATAGTCACATTGATATTTCCTTTTCAAAATATACATAAGAAAATTCTTCAAACAACACTACATATCATTATTCTAAGGTAATACCATATTGCAAGATGAATATAACTTTTCAATGACAACTTATTAAATACAACATATCACATCCTAAATTCCTCTTGTTCGAGTACCTACAACCAACACAGGTCAGTCCTAGGACTGGTATGGAAATCCCCTACACTCAAGCATAAAATTCCATGCATCCATCATTTCAAGCAATCAAAGAAAATAGAGAAGAGAGAGAGAGAGAGAGAGAGAGGTCATTTCTTCACACATCACACTTCCACATTCTATTGCTTTTTTTTTAGAGAGAAGAGTAAGGAAGAGAGAGAAAGTCTAGGATTCATTTTCTTTTCAAATCACCATATCCTAACCACATACATCTCATATCCAATTTCATTTCATTTCAAACTCATATACATTTTAATCCCATTTACGCTTTCAAAACAAATCAAAATTTCATTAGTTACTTCTAGAGAGAGAAGTCTAGAGAAAGATTTAAAATTTTTTTCTTTTCCATTCATCATTATAAAATAATCACATACATTGTATCTAATTTTCCATTTCATTTCAAACCCATACATTTTTAACCCATTTACATTTTCAAACCAATCAAAATTTTCATAGTTATTTCTAGAGAGAGAAAGGGAAGAGAGAGAAAATTTAGAATTCATTTTCATTTTCTATTCATCATATCATAACCACATACATTATCAATTTTCATTTCATTTCCAACCCATAAACATTTATAACTCATTTAATTTTTAAACCAGTCAAAATTTCATAGTTATTTCTAGAGAGAGAAAAGGGAAGAGAGAGAAACATCATAATTTCCAAAAACCATTCATACAATAATTTGATCAATTCATACTCTATAAAGTATAGAAACAATATCTACAAGGTTCCACGGTTAGTTAGGAGTCAAACGGACCCTTAGAAGGTGTGTTTAGCTAAAGTTACAATTTTGTGAAAGTTGGCCAAAATGGTTAAAGTGCTTACAAATTGGTCTTGAAAAACAATCGCTTTAAGTTCAAACATGAATTATGATGATTCCTACTTACTCCCTCATATACATAGAATTCATCACATCTGATGGAAGTTGATTACGATGATCAAAGAGATCAAGTTACAAAGGAAACTCCGGGGTTGGTTATCGTAATTGTGTCAGAACTCTTGTCGCACAACAACCAGTGGGCCCCAAAACCCACTTGAAAAACTAGTCTCCGAAAGTGTTTTCATTGAAATAAGGGTTGGTTACAATTATCTTGTTGGCATTATAGAGGTAGGTGGTAGTGGTTTTTTTTTTTTCAAACTAAGTGGCAAACCGTAAGCCAAAACCGATCATATTTTATTAAAATGAGCACGTCACTACAAGTGACTAATATGCTAAAAGGGATTTGAAACTTGACTTGAAAATGTGTTAAATGAGTTCAAAAATTGGTTAAGGTTCTCCATGGTGTCCTACATTACTAGGGTCATGCTAGAAGTTTTGGATTTGTGGTACATTTGGGTGTGGCTCATGCACGTGACTTTCAAGGTCATATTTTTTATGTTTTAAAGTTTGGTTGAGGTAAAATTTATCATTTGTTGAGTTACATTTCCTAATATTTAACATTTAATTTCCAAATGCAAGAAATGATGAAATAAAATTTAGTGTAAAAGAAAGGGAAAATCCATACCTATTTCGCAAAACTCGCGATCACCACATTCGACTTGATGACCTTCACATCACCTTCAAAATTTCGGTGCATCAAAAATTTTTGTGCTTCCTTCATTTTTATACAGCTTGAATCATCCATGATATTTTTCTTTAAATTTTAATTTTTATGATTTATTATTATTGGTATAAATGAAATGATGTCTCACTCATCCAATCAAAGCTATTTCTTAATATTTAAACATTTTATGGGACATGGCTAACCATATGGACAATACCACAACACTTCACAGAGTGTTTTTTAAAACCGAGTCATTGCCCACGTAAATACCCCCATTGAGAGATATTTTAAACAAAATTTGTAACAATGATATTGTTTTTTTCTTATGGTAGTTATCTACCCATAAATTAAACATATTACATTTCATTTTCAACAGCTATATTCAGATGATTATGTATAAATCCTTTTGGTGAAACAAGCATTCACTTTTACACATGCACATCCATTTTTGAAGATTCATTGAGAATTTGATTTAAAGTTTTCCAAAACGACTGATTTTTGCACATAAATGAAAGAGTGAAAGAGAAAAATATTTAGAGACATATGTGGGATAGCAAAAACTTCTAATCTTAATCCTCTTATTTAACAACAACTCTAAATTGGTCTAAAAAGAGAAGGAAAAATGCTAGTAAAATTCTATGTGATGGTCTGTTGAAAGTTATAGGCATGTAAAGAATGCTTAAAGAGTTAGAAGAGAAAGCTTGCAAAATAATCCATTTAGACATTACACTAAATGAACACTCCTAATCCTCAATCTTCTTCTTCTTCTTCTCATCAACAAAAAAAAAAGTAAGAAGAAGTTTTAGTTTCCTCTCAGAAGAAATTAAACCCACTTCAAAAATAGATATAGATCCAGATCAATCAATTTTTATATAGTCAAAATGAGGAGATATTAAAGATACAGATTTATCTCCATGTGTAAGGGCTGATTTTAACCCATAATGGGACTGATTTTAGGATGATGCTATAGTGAGAGATCTCATTTATAACAATTCCTTCATGAAGTTTGATTTATTTAATCTATATATTCCCATAAAACCAAAATGCTTTTAATGAACTATTCGGATTTATTTTACATTCTCTCACGTGGTTAAAACATTTTGATTAAATGACATAACTTGTTTATTTTGCAAGGAAATGGCATGTTTGGGCTCGAACAATCATTCAAATCTTATTGTATTTATTAAAAGGAAGATGACATTAATTTGTCTGAAGGGTTGCCATTTTAACGATGTGTCACAATTTGTGGTACTGGCCATGCTGGCCTAATGGTTTCATGGCCCTCCATCCATTCTAAACACTCCTCTTTCCAATTATTATGAAATGATGGTCATGGCCACTCACTTTACACAATCCACAAAATTCCACTACCAAGATCAATTTCAACCATCCCACCATTTTTTAATTTTAACACAAATTTTTTTTTTTAAATTTTAATTATTTACATTGGAACACTAACCATTAAATTATTAATTATTTTGAAATGTGACTTAACTAAAACCATCCTGGGGCAACTCCTTTTTTTTACTCCATTTAAATTATTTTAGATTTACACAAAATTTAATTTTATTTTAATTTATTATTTTATTTATTTATTTTTAAAACAAAAACATTGTGTAAAACTATGTTTGTTCTTGAAGAATGGGAAAAATGAAGTGGAACTACATCTCCTTCCCCTTATAAGAGCATCATCCTCGATGTGACACAAAGCCAAGGTTAGAAGAGGTACTCATGATAAGGAGGAAACAATCAATGACTCATGTCACCAAAAAGATACTTGTTGCTAAAGCATGACACAAGGAAGAAGGAAAGTTTTGAAAATTTCTTAATGTTCTGTGAAGATTGGTAGTTCTATTTTACATTATTACTTAGTTAATTTTTCCTTAACAATATTTATTAATCTCAAGCTCTTAATATTTCATTGTTTAGGATTTTATTTATTTTATTTTCATGGGTGCCCAACATAAAACATGACATCACGATGCCACACAAAGCCCAAACACAACACTAATGGTCCACAAGACATATTGTTACATACTTTCATGATTGATATCACATCACAAGACCTCAACCAAACCATGGAAAGAAATATAACATAACATATACAACACAACATACATACTACTAACACACACACACTATAACCACAAGACACAATAGTACTCATACAAAGGTTTTACACAACTCAAAACCATAACAAAAACTACACATTGTCAAAATGGGATCAACATCATATCATCAATGAGGAGCATCAATCCTCAACATCACAAAAAACATAACCAAAAACAATCACATGAAACATGAATCATAAATCTCCATAAACATCAAAAACATATCCATATACCTCCCAAAGCATCACAAAAACAACTCCATATACCTCCCAAAGCATCATAAAAAAACTCCATATACCTCCCAAAGCATCACAAAAACAACTCCATATACCTCCCAAAGCATCACAAAAAACTCCATATACCTCCCAAATCATCACAAAAACTCCATCCATAAACCTCCCAAAAACAAAATAAAGCAAATTTTCTTTTCACCTCCCAAAAAAAACAACTTTTCCATATACCTCCCAAAGAAAATAAAACATCACAAAACAAATTTCCTTTTATACTCCCACCAAAGAAAACAAAATTCCCTTTTCTCCACCAAAAAAAAAAATTTTCCTTTTTCTCTCCACCAAAGAGGTCGGTCACCCTATGGCCCTAGGCACATAGAGTCCAAACACCTCTAACCCAAGTGACATAATAACCCGTGGTTCAACAACCCACTAGTTATCTATAACTCCTTGGGGTATACCCCATATAAAAAGTGGGCCCATAGGTACCACCAATCCTTGGTGAACCCATGTCCCTATTACAACACATAACAACATTAGAACCAACATGCCAAAACAATAAAAAAATTTCCAAGTGGCATCAAATTCAATCACTTTGGGCCAAGTGAGAAATAAATTGAAACTCAAGGAAGAATTTTAACTTAAATTTAACTTTCAATCAAAGAAAAATAAATGGCTAATTAGTCGCAGTTAGTGTGAAAATCATCATGTTAGTGCAACAATAAAATAAAATGCCCAAAATTAAAACAATAACTCAACCAAAAGTTAAATAGAATAATTTGTTGGTTCCAAAAAGGAAGAGAAAAAAAAAGTCAAATTTATGAATAAAATACATATAAAGAAATATCACATCACAATCACTATGTGGCCTTATACATGACCACCAAAGGGTACTCATCGAGTTGTTGGCACTCGAATATCGAGCCTCAGCTCACAAAATAATATAATAACATATCAAATAATATAAATCATCAATCTCTCTAATCTCTAAATCATCCCTCCATCCCGATACTCCCACAAGGCTCAACATAGTCTCAACATAGTCTGAGAGGAAAGGGTACATGTCATCATCATCTACTGAGCCTAAGGTGTTTGCAAAACACAATATACATGGTGCCCATTGGGAAATGCCATGCATACCAAAATGAACAAAAGTGGGTTTTTAGTCTATGTAAGACTCCACTTCCTATCTCATACTCGGCTCGAGTGACTGAATCAACAATATACACAAGGGTACACATAGGTCATCTATACAAAAACCATATAGGAGAGAGAGAAAAGGTACAGGTTTCCATCTACTGAGCCTAAGGTGTTCATGAAACACAATATACATGGTGCCCCATTGGGTAATGTGTCATGCATACCAAATGAACATAAAGTGGGTTTTTAGTCTATGTAAGACTCCACTTCCTATCTCATACTCAGCTTGAGTGACTGGTCAACGGTACACATTTCCTCTCTCCACACATACACTTTTTACCGATTTCTTCCCTTAGGGTCGGTTAGTGTAAGGTTCACAACATAACACATAACTACATTACTAACACAATGGTGATTCACACACATCAACCATAATGTCTTACACATGGTATATTTACAGGGTATAACACAACATTACTTCACAACATTTAAATACATCATGTTTCCACATAACACACCCAAAGTGCAAGTACAATACAATAGGGGTCATATGATCACCATATGCCCCTAATTCATGACATGAATCCATCACATAACACATGAATACATGTATGATGAACATAGTGACTAACATCACAACATACAAACAATTTCAATACAACATGGTGACACAACACGATACATCACAACATGGTGGTGACATCACGATATGATCAATTCACTATGAAACAATTTTTTTCATACAACACATTAGCACACATACATATCACATAATAATGAACACTCCAACACTTCATAGTCCACAATAACATTCCTTTCACACAAAAAAGGTAATACATCACACGTGAAATTCATCATTGAATCATGAAAAAAGAGAGTGATTACTCTCATCACAAACACATCAACATCATAACAAAACCACTCTAAGTGGCATGCACAATAGGTGCATTCATAATATCACAAGTACAATGTTGGTCACATCACAACATATATCACATTACTCTTCCCATCTCCTCCACCACCATGCATAATCATCACAACTCCAATATGTCCTAGAGGTTTGAGAGCATGAACCTCCACTCTGATACCAAATGTCACCCACATTTTACACACACAAATACAAAAAAAAAAAATACGAGATAATTTTTTTTTACTTACATTGCTTGATACATGACACCACATGGGATCACTTAGGATAATATACAACACATGAGACATTTTCACAACCATGAACCCACATATATAACATGAAACACATGATGCACATCAAAGCCACATTTCCCAAAATGACAAAGTACAACAATGATCCCACTACAATATACACTTACTAATAGGCACTTCCCATGACACAAATTTTTTCATGGTTACATATTTATTACATCCTATTTTTATTAATTGACTATAATTATATGAAGAACACTTAACATGGGACCCTTCATTCCTCTTAAAACTAGGTTGCATATTTTTGTTTAACATTTCACCTATATATGGTTCCATTAGAATATTTCTTGTTTCCTTTATCACAATTAATTTATATAACTCAATGATCATTAGGAGCATTTAGAAACCCATGAGTCTACCAACACTTGTCCTAAGAATTTTTTCTAAGAATCATGTTTACTTGGTTTGGCATTATACTTTCATTACAAGGAGGAAAAATTCACAAAAAGTAAAAAGGAAGGTTATTAGGTCAAGAGTGGACCTATTCCGAGTTCTTTTCATAGCATTGTTTAACACTAAGGGTACACTCTTTTCATCTTCAAGTTATTACAACCAACTATGTAAGTTAACTAATTAATTTGTATCATTCTTGATTCACAATTCATTTTCTCTAATTAGGAATCCTTGTTTTTCACAAATCATGTTGCACATGGAAGGGTACATTTCACTTGTGTTCACATTATAGAGGTTTTGCATTGAATTTAAGTGATGAATCTCACATTTCAATCTACTTCTAATTCATCATCTTAAGGATTCATTCTCGATAGTTACGGGTTAATTACAGGTTTCACCATAAATTCTACTTCTTAAGTGATCCTAGGTTTAATGTATTCCCATCTACACCCAAGGGTTCTACTAACTTTTACAAGTCAAACTAGAGTGCAATATCCTTAACTCACAAGACCTTGGTAACAACCCAAGGTATTCCATTCTCAAGGCTTCATGTTCATTATTTCATTAGCATCATTTTTTAACCACATTTATGCATACAAGTTTGTGTTCAAGCCTCAGAGTTGGTTTCCCAATTTAATAGGTTGTTTTATCACCCATGCAACTCTCCTATATTACATTCATTTTATGATCACATTAGGCATTTTAGTTGGTTTCACATCACTCAAGGGCATACAATTTTCGTAGCGATCATTCCCTAGTTTAATCTTATTTACCCTTGTTCTAACTACATTTATGCGTTACTTTGGTCAAGAATTGGCATCATTTAAAAAAATGAATTCATATGCTACTTAATTATACACTTAGGATTTCCATCTCCAGGAGTGTGATTCCTTTCATAAGATTCATTTTATTTCCTTAGAAACTCAAAAGTTATAAGTGTATTACAAGTGGGACATTCAATAAAATTTTATGCATTCAAAATGCCTTCTAAAGAATATTTACAATCATTGGTAACCATACATCATAGCTTCCTTTGATCATTAACATCATGAGAGGTCACATGATCTATTACATTCATTAGTGCTTCAAGAGGTTTCTACACCCTACTACAAGACATTAAAGAGTAATCAAAATCATTACTTATCTTGCAAACCTTCATTACACTGAGGTATTCCAAGACTACATGCCCAAGGGAACACTTTTATCTAAGAGGGATTAATGGTTTGACAATTAGTTTAATACATAGGTAAGTTTGATGCTTAGAATCCCTCACATCATTTAGATCCCTCAACGAGATAAATCATAGGTGAAAACACCCCAAACTATCCTCACAAGGACTTTGGTCACACACTAAAGTGTAAGGACAATACACACCTAAGCATTAAACTTACCCATGAGGTGATTAGATTTACGACACCTAGAAATGACGGTCATTCTCACCCCATATGATAGGGTACTCTTAATAGCCATTTCCTCACACAAGGTTATTTAAATTCAGGTAATGGTACTTGTAGGACTTGTCTTAGATGTAAAACAAGAAGGATGATTAATGAGATTAGAGTATTTTATTAACATGATCAAGTGTTTATACCCTTGAAAAGGGCTCAATTGGGAGGAGAGAGTATAATAGGGATTATAAACTCATTTTTTTTTTGATAGTTTGGGTAAGATGAGATTCTACCTAGCATTGTGAGTGTTAAGGAGATAAATCAATAATTAACATAGTAAAAGATTAGTTTAATATCTTTATAACATAGTACAACATTTGAGTACAACTTCACATCCATTTCACACTTATAAAATATAGCCACATTGATATTTTCCTTTTCAAATATACATAGAACAATTCTTCGAACAACACTACATATCATTATTCTATGGTAATACACATATTGCAAGATGAATATAACTTTACAATGAAAACTCTTTAAATACAACATATCACATCTTGAATTCCTCTTGTTCGAGTACCTGCAACCAATGTAGGGGTCAGTCCTAGGACTGGTATGGAAATCCCTACACTCAAGCATAAAATCCATGCATCCATCATTTCAAGAAATCAAAGCAGAAAGTAGAGAGAGGTAGAGATAGGGAGAGAGAGAGAGTCGTTTCTTCACACATTCACACTTCCACATTCTATTGCTTTTTTTAGAGAGAAGAGTAAGGAAGGATAGAGAAAGTCTAGGATTCATTTTCTTTTCAAATCACCATATCATAACCACATACATCTCATATCCAATTTTCATTTCATTTCAAACTCATATACATTTTAACCCATTTACATTTTCAAAACCAGTCAAATTTTCATAGTTACTTCTAGAGAGAGAAAAAGAGAAGAGAGAGAAAGTCTAAAATTTCATTTTCTTTTCCATTCACTATAAAATAACCACATACATCACGTATCCAATTTTCCATTTCATTTCAAACCCATATACATTTTTAACCCATTTACATTTTCAAAACCAATCAAAATTTTCATAGTTATTTCTAGAGAGAGAAAAGGGGAAGAGAGAGAAAATTTAGAATTCATTTTCTTTTCTATTCATCATATCATAACCACATACATTATCCAATTTTCATTTCATTTCCAACCCCTAAACATTTATAACTCATTTACATTTTTAAAACCAGTCAAAATATCATAGTTACTTCTAGAGAGAGAAAGGGAAGAGAGAGAAACATCATAATTTCCCAAAAACCATTCATACAATAATTTGATCAATACGATGAGCAGAGCTCAAGTTACAAAGGCAACTCCGGGGCTGGTTATCCTAATTGCGTTAAGAACTCTTGTAGCATGACAACCAAAGTGGACCCCAAAACCCTCTTACAAAACTAGCCTCCAAAGCGTTTTTTGAACTAAGGTTTGGTTACAATTGTCTTGTTGGCGCAGTCTAGAGGTAGGCGGCATTGGTTTCAATTTTGCTCAAATTAAGTGACAACCGTAAGCCGAAACCGATCGTATTTTATTAAAACGAGCACGTTACTACAAGTGACTGATATGCTAAAATATATTTGAAACTTGACTCAAAAAGGTGTTAAATGAGTTCAAAAAACTTTCTCAAGGTTCTCCATGGTCTCCTACGTTACCAAGGGTCATGCTAGAAGTTTCAGATTTGCGGTATATTAGAGTGAGGCACTCATGCACACAATTTTGAGGTCAATTTTCTGATGTTTTGACAATTCTGGTCGAGGTAAGGTTTTATCATTTGTTGGAGTTACATTTCATTATATTCAATATTTAATTTCTAAAGGAAAGAAATGTTGAAAGAAAGATTTAATCTGGGAGGAAAGCAAAAACAATACCTATTTTGCGCAAAACTCGCGATCACCGCATTCAATGAGGTTGCATCACCTTCGGGCATTGTAGAAACAGTTTGTGGGCTTCCTCATGCTTTTTTTTTTTTCTTCTTAAAAGTCTTCCTAAGAGTTTCTTTAAGGTATTAAGTCAAACAGTTCACGCGCTTGGTCTAAATCTCCCCTTTTGGCGTAGGTTGGGAGAAACCGAAAAAAATTTGTTTTCCAATGTGCTTTGATGGTTGTCTGTGCCCTGTCCCAAGTTTGTTCAACCAACCATTTTGTATAAATCCTGTAACCATGGCACTCCACAAGAGGATGTCTGGCTGAGACGTTGTTAAGAATGAGGAAACAGACGGTTTCACGTAGAGGAAAAGTGAAAGAGAAAATATTACAGAGACATACATGGGATAGCAGGAAATGGCGCTTCCAATGTCTTAATCAATACCATATCTACTCAAAATAAAAGGTAAAGAGCAGTTAAACGAATGGCCTGTAAAGGTTGTTGTGCACGTAGCACAGGTGCTTAGAAGCAGAAGAAACAAAATCAATAGGGTTAGAAATTACGCCCTAAATGGAACACTTCCTACTCCTCAAATTCTTCTTCTTCTCCTCCATACAACAAAAAAAATAGTAACAAGCTGTAGCTTCCCTAGGGACAGTTGAAACCACTTCAGAAATAGATAAAAATCCAGATAAATCAATCTGTATATAGGAAAATGACAAGATATCATGGTTACAGATTTATCTCTGCGTGCAGGGCTGTTTTAACCCATAATGGGCCTGATTTTGGACGGCCAATAACGAGAGCTCCATTTAACACAGTTCCCTGCAACGTTTTGCATTCGCTGTAACTATCTGATTACTGCTAAATCTACAACGTTAACTTGGGTTTTCACGTGGTTAACGCCTCTGAATCTCAAATGAAGTGCTTGTATTATTTTTTAAGGAAAATGACATGTCTGAAAGGTCGGGAGGATTACTACCAAATCTGACATGGCCCTCCCTCCTAGCTCCAAACATGCCTTCTCTTCCCACCAACTCACCTGGCATTGCCTTCGCACTCTCACACACCACTACAAAATTCTACCGTGCTGAAACTCATATATGATAAATTTATAACTAGATAAATGATTGAGGTAAAAAATTCATAAAAAAAACACAATCAACTCTTACCGAAGATATTTTGATCTCACACCAAAAGTGAACAACCTATCATATACAAGCCAATGCTCGAGTCGAGGAATCAAAAAGTATTGAAATATATGATAAATCATATTTAGAAGACATTATTTCAACAATATTATGGTTAAGTGAGATATAGTAAACACAATTTCTAGGTTTTATACGACATGGAAGTAGGCATATAAGTACAAAAGCACGAGACAAAGCATAAAAATTCAAATTTTACGCACAAAATAATTCCATGAAGGGAATTTGAGCCTAATATATGAAATTAGGTTCAAATAACATTGCATTAAGCTTCAAATCATATGGAAGGGACTATATGTGATTCATTATATGACAAATCAAGGAACAAATTTGTTGTGTGATTTGTAGGGAGATACAATTCCGGGAAGGTGAATGGTATTAGGCTTAAGCCCTATGTTCACTAAGCACAACACATAGTAATAAAAACATGTGTTAATAGGAACACATAGATGAAGTTAATTTTCAAAAAAGTGTGGTAGATTAGCAATGTAAATAGTAGAACGTAGTTGTATACAAATGAAGGTAGAGAAAAGTAAAAGAAAGAAATAATGTTGTGTTCTTAATAATAGAGTTCATAGGTAGGTTAGAACATTATCATGAGAGGAATCTTCAAGCCTTGCAAATCATCTAAATTGAGGAAAAATATGTGATGAGGGAAAATGTAGAGCTCGAATAAGGAAAAGAAAGGAGAAGATAATGCAAATATGGGTTCCAGTTCAAATTCAATTTGAAGTGTATGAAAAAATAAATCATCAAGGGAATGTTTTGAAGAAAGAATTGTGAAAAAAACAAAGTGTCACTTCTCAAATAATTAATGCATCAATGAAAAAAAAAGCAATGTAAGGGGGTGAGAAGTGGAGACAAAAGTGAATCAAGGACCTATTTCAATTTTTTTTTCCCTTTTATCGAGCTTGAGTAGAAAAAGAAAGAAAGATAGTAGAGATCTAAGTATGAGATTTAAAGGGAAAGTAAGAGGAAGGAATGACTTTAGAGTTACATCAAGAGAAAACAAATTGAAAAATAGAAATAAAAGAAAAAGGGGGAAAAATTCAATAAATCTAGGTGAATAGAGTAGAGTAAGCACATGCGATCCCTTCACAAAACCAACCAATCCAACAATGCAAGGTATAATAGAGAAGAAATGGATAAGTTTCTTATCACTATAAGAAACTAAGAAAAAGGAAATGCGGATATGATTGGCTCTCAAAAAGGCCAAATGGAATAATCCATATCCATACAATTGAGTAGAGGACGATGAGAGGGAATGGTTCATCAAGGTGCCAAAGGAAATTTAAGACAAACCATCAATAACACACACATCATGAGCTATGCCTAAACACAACATATGTTTGCAGACGATTAATATTTTGACTATAACGCCAAAAATTCAAGAAAATTATCTAAAAATTGTTACAACACAGTGGTAGGATGTGCGACTTACAAGCCACAATTCTAGGGTTTAAGTTTTGCTGAATTTGGTTATAATATTTGTAAACATGTGTGATATGTAGGCTCTTACCACATCATGACCCAATTCGGAAACGATGAAAAAAGAATGATGAAGTTGTCCCATTTTGGAGATCATCCCAAAGTCACGCAAAATAATTGAGTCAATACAATGAGGATGAAAATCATATGTGTTGACCAAATTTCCTCATTCCTGCTCAGATTAGTGAACTAGTACTAAAGAAAATAAGTAACTCAAAATATTCAAGGGTTTATGGACCTCAAGATGAGACAACGATGTATACAGAGAAAATGGAAGATCCTTCTCTCGGTGAGCTAAGTTACCTGCAAATCAAGCAAAATAAACAAAGGAATGATTAATAGATAAATGAGAGGGTTGTCGACAAAAGTCGGTCTCGAGAAGTAAGAACTTCCTAGGATAGATGTCAACCCTCATGTTTGATAAAGATAGATAAAATTAATGGATATGGATCTGATATAAATGTAGAATCTGAAGTAAAATAGAAACTCAAATGATGGATATAATATGATCTAAATGAACACCAAATAAATCAAACTTGGATGGGTTGTCGATGACCCGAGATTTAAGAGGGCTATTTGATGGCGATCGGGGCAGATGGACCGAAACAACGATGTAAAAAGAAAATCTACTGAGCTCGATGAAAAATATGAGACCGATGTAGCAATGTGATGACAAACAAGAACTTGCAAAAGATCTGAAACATGAGGAAACAAAAAGGATGCAAGAAAATTATAGATCTAAGGGTGAATACTTAAAATATGGATAAGGTCAACGAAAACTAGTCTCAAGTTAGCGGTGACTAGGGGTTGGAATAATGGACTCGGATGAGAGAGGGAAAAATGAATGATTTGGAGACTGGATGAATGTAGAAACAAATAATGAGATGGTTGGGGATCTGGATGATAGAGAAACTGATGCAGTGGAGGTTGGTCAATCAATGGGGACTTGACAGGTCAACAAAGTGATTGAGATTGACCTAAACTTGGATGGAAATGGATGGGATAAATGAAGACTGTGAAAAAACACGATGGATGAGAAGGTTGAGAATGAAACCACGATGACAAATGAACCTACACAAGATGTTAGTGAATGATATGGATGATAAAATAACAATAATGAAGAAAATCATGCAATGGTGAAAGATATCTCCCTAAAACTCCAAAATGGAAGCACAAGATCTCCAAGAGGACTCCAAGATGGCTATGGTAGCTGCAAAGGCACTCAAGAATGAAGGCAAGATCACAAGAAAACTAAAGTCTCCAATGTTGCATCCTTGAGAAAGGAGGGGGTGAGGGCAGATTTATAGGGTCAACAACAACTTGGATGGGTCACCACTAATCGCAAACATCTATCCATTTGGGTGGTGGAAGGGTGAAGGGCTCGAGACAAGGAGCCCATTAGGAGCGAGATTAGGGTTTTAGGATGCTTAGGTGGGTTAGGGATGCATAGGGAAGTGAAATGGATAGGTGAGGAGTGAAATGTATTAAATAAAGGAAAAGGGGTGGATAAAATTATTAAATGGGGTGGTTGAGAGCATAGAAAGGATAAAATGGAAGAATCTAGAGAGAGGAAGCAAATTAATGAAGGATTAGAATTAATTAGGGATGATTAGGGAAAGCTAATGAGTGATTAATTAATTATGGGGAAATAATGATATGGGATGAAAAAGGTGGGAAAATGATGCTATGTGGGATAAATTGAATTTAGGAGGGAAAATGGATAAGTCAAAAAAGAAAATAGAAGGTGAACGTGGGGTGAAGAGAAGAGAGATACCAAAAGTGGTGTCTACATTTGCCCCTTTTTGTTGAGTGGTTTGTGTTGGGAAAGCCACGAGACAAAAATGAGAAGGATGAGAAAGATAATTGATTAGGTGTTCCCGCCAAATCGACACAAAAGGAGGCTGATCAAAAGTTGGAAAGAGATAGGTGAAGAAGGATGAAAAGGATGAGAAAAAAGATGAGGAGATAAGATATCCCATACGAGGATAAACAAGAAATAAAAAGGTAAAGAAAAAGATGGCAGTGATTTTGGAATCACTCTGGCAGGGAACAAAGTACAACCTCAATGGAGATGACAACAATGTCCTATGAACCTGTGAGTCAACAAAAACCACTATAAAATGGAGGGAAATCAAGGGGAATCCACTCAAATGGATGTGCAAGCTATGGGACCAAGGGGTCAAATCCAGACATCAAGTATGCGTAAAAAAATGGTCGAGAAAAAGGTTACAACAAAAGGATAAGAGTGGGAAAAAAGTGAATGCGATATCTTACTGATAAGAGGAATAAAAAAAGCATTTGGGAGGGGGGAAGAAAAGGAGGCAAAATAATGGTGCCCCAAGAGGGAACATGAGGATGGCCACAAAGGAAAACAAGGTGTGAGAGATAACGAAGTCTGGGTGGGACACAATAAGGATGTGAGACTGATGAAAAATATAGGGTCGAGTCGATGGCGATTGGGATAGGTCGGTGGTAACCGGAGATGGAGCAAAGATGACCCAAGGGGGTCAGCGGCGACCAAGGTCAATGAGCTATATAAGCCCTTAGGTCACCTGAAGAAGCTCATTTGCATAGTGCAAAGTGACAATTGAGAGCTCTGAGATATAAAGAGATAATGAGATTAAGAATGAGATGGAGGCCGAAGAAGCAACGAGGAAGTGCCAGAGGACCCGTAGGATGGTAAGTGCCTAAACCATAGCTTTTATTTAAGCATTTTTGTGTTTTTGTTTAATTTTTACATTTTTTCAAAATTTGAGCTCAACATAAGGGGCATTGTGAATGACCGGTGATGGTCACCATTGATTGGGCCTAAAAGGGCATCGATCCTAACTAAGAGGCATCAAGCCATCCTAGGTTGGTGTTAATCGAGGATGAGATGGTTGCTTTTTATTTTTGATGAGGTTTGGATGATGAGAGATCTAATGTTTGCAATTTTGATTGGATTTGCATGCTCGAGAGACCTTATATTTGAGAGAGAGTGCTTTCCCTATATGATCATATTAGGGGTGATATTACAGATGTTGAGTGGGATCACTTAGCTGCAGTTGGTTTGAGTGGATTTTGGTATTATTAGTGGATTCCACAAGATTTTGATCTCATGATTTTACTAGTGGAGAGATGGGATGTGTGTACAAGAACATTTTGGTTCAGAATGGGTGAGATGGCTATCACTCTCAAGGATTTATATCACATCTTGAGATCATCTATACAGGTGATCGAATCTGACAACTAATCATAGTGGAGAGAAGATTGGAGGTTTTGACATGGCTATTTGGAGCTAATAACCCCAACCCATGCTTGACCAACTGTTTTCCTCACCGGGAGTCCCTCGGCTCCTGGATAGTGCCTCATGCACTACCCTACGTGGATGGGGTCCGCCATCCTGGGGAGGCGGTCGCCTATGAGCATGGAGACGCACCCCCCGCAAATTACATTTTCATCTAGAGAATTTTCATATGAGATGAGATATGAGCGTGGGGTAGCATGGAGTTGATTGATTTGTTTGGTGATGATGGCGATATCATGCTATGCATTACCGCATTTAGGGGTGCTAGGTTCTCATGGAAAATGACGTGGGTGCTTGTAGATATTTTGGATCATAGGACAATGTTTTCCTTTGGCACAACTTTGTTGGCATAGGTGTATCACAAGATGAGCATATATATAGAGAGGAGGAGGAATGGTTTGGATGTAGGGTTTCTTTTACACTCTTTGCCGGGGATACGAGAACATAACAATGATTAGGCCACCATGGATACCATGGATCATAGGTGATCATATTAAGCTTGCGGTTGTATTTTGAGATGGCAAGCCAATCGGGATCATGGTGATAGGAGAGAGAGGGTTGCAATGTGGTACATAGATAGAATTGTAGATCTTGTGATAGAGAAGGTGAGATGGCGGCCATACCGTGACTTTACTTGCATGGATTTGAGTTGATGTGGAGTTGGCTAGGATGAGATGAACTAGATGGGTGCAAGGGTGGAGCCCGATATGATAGAGGCGGTGTAGTTTAATAGAGTGAGGTGGAAGTTTGGAGTGGTAAAGACAATGCTGCAAGAGCCTATTATATATAGGAGAGATGAGTAAGAGAGATATTTACAGAGTCCCGACATGGATGAACTGTTGGAAGAGGAATGAGTACCATGTGATGATGAAGATGATGTAGGAGTTGGTGTTAGGTTTGTTGACTAGATGTCCACTACATGGGTGGGAGTCTTGACATGGATGACCCATTAGAAGAGGAAGGAGTACCATGTGACGATGACGATGATGTAGGAGTTGGTGTTAGGTTTGTTGATTAGATGACCACTACATGGGTGGCTCGGATGGAATCGAGGGAGCCGAGGGTGGTGATGATAAGGAGGAGGCACATGTAGAGGAGGAGATGCATGTGGATCCTAGAGGTGAGAGGGGAGATGATGGAGGGGATGTGGCGAGAGATAGTGCAATTATGTGTAAAATGAGATCTAGCCCGATTAGAGAGAGATAGTGCACGACAGAGTGAGAGGGCTACTCATAAGGAGGCCTTGGACATATGTTGAGAGGACAAGGCCTTTGAGCAGAGGGATTAGTACAAGAGGTAGTGAGAGGAATATAGACCCGATTTGGATATCTTGCTCCGATCCTAACAATGGAGTCGTAGTGGTGCTCTTGCAAAGATCACAGGGAGTAGGAAGATGACACCCCCAGTGCGCCGTGTCCCTAGATTTTATAGAGTGTTGGAAGCCAAGGCACGATACTATGAGTGTATCGTGACTTTGAAGTTACCACAGACATTGAGGTATGTGACATATCTATATGCATGACAGGGTAGTAGTAGCACAATGCCATCCAAGAGCACAAGTAGCATGACACAACCACCATGAGATGCGGGCCATGATGGAGGTGATGAGGCCCAAGGATTGATTCAGAACCTACCCTACGAGGGGAAGGCTTGAGGATCTTGGATATAGAGTTTACCGATTTTGATGATGTATCTGCTTTGAGACATGACCCTTAGAGGCGTGTGACATATGTATTGATGTATTTTGGACTCATGATGATATATATATATATGATTTTGGTTGTGATTCATGATGTGTTATGAGTTGTTTTATGGTTTTGATGATGTTTATGTTAACAATAGATATATATGGTTGATTATGATGTTAATGATGATTTAGATGATGATAATTTAGACTTAGATGATCGTATGGGTTTTGATTTAGATGTGGATTTTTTATATGGATTTGACATAGATGGATGGATTGTGATCTTATAGATTTATGTTTTGAAAATTTAGCATATGATACGGTATGATTATGATGTATATATGGATGAAAAATTGATTTGGATATGGATAAATAGTCATTAGTCACAAATAATGGACACAAACAATATGATGGGTGTGAAAATATGCTTAAGTATGGATGATATGGATATGAGTAATGTTGTACTTAAAATTAAACACATAAACATGGATAGAATGGTTAGATAGGAATGATATGTCCAAATGAGAGAAAGGATACGACTTCAACAAAAAGTGATCAAAACAAGATAAATGAAAAATGATCATAAAAATGAGTGCACGAGGAAACGATGCTTCAAACCGGATTGGAGGTAAACAATAAAAGGATCCATTAAGGAAATGCACTTGTAACCAATAACAAGTGTTAACACATAACCAAAGATAGTTATTATTTTGAGGATCATGATGAGATAAGGGAAAGTGAACTTATGGACCTGATGTCAACACAAAAAGGGGTTTAGATGAACTATACGCGGGAATATAGGTTCTCCATAGGTGGGTGTCCCTAGGTCTATGCCCCAGCTCTGAGAAATATGGTTCAAACGGGTCAATGCGGGAAGTTTTCTATAGATGAGAAAGATGATCAATGCGGGAATCCTTCGCTGCCATGATATAAGAGGTAAACATCCTTCAGGGGAATGGTCTACTTTTTACTTTCTTTCATTTTTTTGATAAATGGAAGGGATACCATATATGATAGATATCCTTCGAGGAATCATTATATGCTTTTGAATTTTTATGCTTTTATGATCAACTTTCGTTTGAGGGAGTAGTTTGTTTTGGATATGATAACTTTTTGATATGAGCATCCATGGAATTTTGAATTTTTAGGGAAGATCTAGGGATAGTTAGGTAGACCACTTAGGAGGGGATAGTGAATGTACAAGTGACACCTATGGACCCTTAGCGTGGTTCCAATAGGTAGATAAGAAGGAAATGGATGTAATGATTACAGATTTCTCACCAAGAAGGAAGAACCTATCCATAAGGAATATGCTATGAGCATAGCCGTGGTGCCCATATTCAAGGTCATAACTAGGAAAGTGATGATAGACCACATAATTCCAAATCATTACAATGAAATATGGAAGAGGCTAATGATGGATGGATGACCAATGGGATGACTAAGTTCACATTGGTAAGTATGTTAACAATAGAAAGGTTGCAAGTGAAATGCATTAAGAGGTTCTGTTTTAGTTTACCATCAAGGGAAGCCAAATGATAGACCCCAAATCCATACTTATGCATGATAATATAAGGTCCAATCTAGTTAGGAGAAAAATTTCCACGTTGACTCCTTTCTAGAGTAGTGACATTTTGATTTTTTTAAGGACAAGGTCACCGATGTTAAAGTTGTGTTCTTTGAGATGTTTTTGTAAGAACATTTGATGCACTCTTGATAGACATGATGATGTTCAAGAGAGAGAAGGTGAAATTCGTCTAACAACTCAAGCTATGCTAGATGTTCCTAGCTATAGTCTTCATCATAAACAAATTCATGAAGAGAAATGTGCAAGGATGGAATTTGGACTTCAAGAGGAAGACCGACCTTAGAGCCGTAGACAAGAGAGAAGGGAGTAGTGTCTATAGAGGTGCAGATGCTAGTATGATAAGCCCAAAGAGAGAAAGGGATATGAATATTCTAATTATGACCTGATTTATCAATAGTCTTGGAAAAATATTGCGAAGAGTATTGTTAGTGGCTTCAGCTTGACCGTTAGCTTGAGGATAATATGGCAAAGAGAAGATGATCTTAATATTGAATGATTCACCAAGCTTCTTGAGATATTTATTTTTGAAGGACTTTCCGTTGTCCCTGATGATTTTATGGGGAATTCCAAAATGACAAATTATATGCCGATAGACGAAATTAACAATTTGATTAGCTTTGGTCAATGTAAGTGGAATTTCTTCCACCCATTTATTGAAGTACTCGATGAATGGTGATTATAAAATGATGGAATTGAGAAGAACATGGATTAATAAGGCCAATGAGGTCAAGTCCCCATTGTGAAAAAGGCCAAAGGTCCTAAGTTGGCTACAAGGCCTGACTAGGAATGCAGATGAGATTGGAATGTTGCTGGAATTTGACGCATTTCTTAACATATTCACAACAATATTTATTGATAGAGGGCCAATAATAATGTATGTGAAGGATGCGCTTGGTGAAAACCAAGCCACTAAAATGGCCACCATAAATACCATTATGTACTTCTTGGATAGCTCGAGTGGATTCATGAGATTTAAGGCAACAAAGAAAGATACCATTGAAGCCACGCTTGTAAAGGATTCCACCAAGGATAACATAGTGGTTAACGTGTTGAAGAAATCACCTCCTACCATTTTTAGATAAGTCATAGGGAATGAAGGATTAAGAAAGATAGTCAAAAATTTGAGAATACTAGAAATCACAAGGATTAGATTCAACAAGATTAATACGAGGAAGATCATAAACATGGGATGGTTGATCTTGAAGTCGAACAACAACAAAAAGATGAGATCCTTTAGTTTTCCATGGGATGAAATATGCCACAAAGTGATTGGATGATTACGAGATAGTTTAAATGGTGAAGGAATCAAATGCTCTCGAAAAGGAAGTCAACAAATTCCTTATACTTTTGAAGGATCTCATTTTTACATTGATAAATTACTTTGATTTAATTGATGATAAGTTGAGAGTCCCTATATATGTCAAGGACTTGGACACTAAGAAATATGGAAAATTCAAGGCCTAAGATGAGGGCTTCATATTCAGCCATATTGTTGGTACATTCGAAGTTAAGCTTACAAGTGATAGGAATAGGAGTGTCCCAAGGAGAAATGATAATGACACTAGTTCCTCCCCCTTGTTGAAACTTAGAGCCATAAAAAAGGGTCCTCTTAAGAGGAGAAGAATCATGATCAATATTGCTTGATGGATTTTTCTCGAAATATCTGTGAGGAAGGCAAGTATCATGAAGAGGGGTGTCAACTAATTGATTTGTGATAACTTGGCCCTTGATTGATTTTTGAGAGATGAACTTGAGGTCAAACTCTATCATGAGCATGAGCCATCAAGTTATGCAATGGATATGACAAGGTTTAAAATGCATGGTGTTGAGAAGATGAATGCTGGTGATGACATAAGTCTTATGATTGAGAAGATAATGGCTAAGCTTAGAAGTAGCGAAGAAAAGATCACAAGAAAACTTCTCATCTTCAATGTAACGAGTCTCATAATCATGAAGGGTGCGGTTGATGTAATATATAACCTGCTCCCTACCTTGCTCATTGAGATGTGCCAACATGACACCGATAGCATGATGATCGATGAAAATACATAAAGATAAAAAGGATCCCCTTGCATGGAGGTGTAAGCACATGCGGAGATAGGATATACTGCTTGAGATCATTAAAGGATTTTTGGAAGTTATCATCCCAATGGAAGTTGATATATTTATGAAAAAAGTGATGAAAGGGTTGGCAACAATCAAAGAGTTGTGAGATGAAGTGGTGAATTGATTTAAGTTGGCCTTGAAGACTGCAAATTTGATTTAGATTAGAGAGAGGGGCATCTTGAGGATGGATTTGATTTTGGCGGGATCAACTTCAATACCCCTAATGGAAATGATGAAGCCAACGATTTTACCAGTAAGCACTCCGAACACACTTGGCTAGATTGAGATGGAGGAAGAAGAAGATAAGACATTCAAAAAGGAATTCAAGGATGGAAATATGATCACGGCGATGCTTGGTTTTACCCAAGAGGTCATCAACATAGTCCTCTATAGTTTTATATATGAGGTCATGAAAGATTGAAATTGAGTGCAAATGTGAAGCTTTGGTAATGGGTACAATGTTTGAAACCCATTACAAATAGTCAATGGGAATGATGAAATTGGTGAAAATGAGGCATTGTAGTTCCTCTTTGACAATGAGGGTAACTCGAGGGTGCATGCGGATAATATTTTTATTAACTAGCTTGGCATTGGGAAAAGTAACAATGTTATGGATAACAATGGAGGGATCAAGGATCGACATGTAGGAGTACAAACATGCGAAGGTTTGGCTATGGTGAGAGAGGAAAGAAGTGAAAGATTCAAGATCGCATGTATCAAGAGATTGACCCAATTTGAGAATGCAAGGCTCTTGTGGAGTACCAATGTTGATATAGATGGCAAATTCGTTAAGGAGGGTGGATGTGTCTGGAGGTAAGGTCTTATGAAGATAGGAATATTTTGCCCCCATGTAGGAAATGATGGAGTAATCATCGGTGCATTGAAGAATTTAAATGGTAGGGGAGTCTTCTTCTACCATATCTGGAAATCAAGAGGGAGGTATCTACTTTTATTTTCGTATTGATAAGTCATGGTCCCAAAGTGATGGTGGAGATTTAAAAAAATAAGAGGCTATAGATATGGTGTCATCCGTATCCATAACCGTGTGGGATGGAGAAGATGGAGGGTCGATGTCCATGAGAGCCATAGATGGTGGAAGGGGGTCCGCATATTGTTCCTTATAGCCCAACTCAAAATTTTCCTAGGGTTTGTCAGATTGATCAATGATGAGGTCATACATGCCTTATTCATAATTTCCCATTCCAAATCCTTTCCAAAGCGCAACATGAAGAAGATAGGTGTAGGAAAAGGATTTCTTGTAAAGAAAATCAAAGCCATTGGTGTAGAGTTTGGTGTGTGGTTGCGCGTTAATGTGTGAGGAAGGGAAATCGATGCCACCATAGATGAAGTTGGTGTAAAGATGAAGTGGACAAAGGAACGATAAATCCTACATTTAGGTTGATACATTTGTGCTTTTTTGGGTCTACCAAGTCTATGAGGTGTGGGAGAGGCATTAAGTGTGAGAAGACGATACTCCCCTAATGTGAGATGATCCATTACTTTGTCTAAGGAGTCATCATTAGGGATCTTGGACACGGAGACAGATGAGATATTGGATGTTTTGTATGAATCATACATGGAAATGAGAATATCATTAGGATGATAAGTCATGTGACATGCATTGAAAGGAGGAGTGTTTGCACGGAGGGTTAAAATTTTCCCCTTGTGCTCATAATTGATGTATCGATGGAGGGTGGAAGGAACATAATGCATGGAGAGAATCCATAGGTCGTCCAAGGATGATATTATATTAAAAATACCCTTCTACGATATAGAAAAGTTCATGGAGAAGTTTTTCACTAACATGGATGGGAAGATTGACCGCTCCCAAAGCGGGGAACAATATAATTAGAAATATGAAGGACCATGGGTGATTGGATAAAAATGAACTTAGGGAGCTTAAGTTTATCAAATGTGTGAGATGAGATGATGTTGATGCTAGCTCCATTTTAAATCATAGATCGTTAGATGGAAGTGCCATTAATGAAGATAGTGATGAAGAAAGGAAGGTTATGTTCGTGCAGGTGTGATATCGGGAATTTCGGTCTCGTCAAAGGATATGGAGGCTGAAGTGACAAGGGACCCAACAAGAGATTCAAAGGTATGAACCTCATCATTTGGAGTGGGGATACGTTTAAGAGCTTCCATGAGATATTTCCTATGATCCAAAGAGCTTTGGATGAGATCATAGAGTGACATATTTACTGGGGCCTGGTCGAGTTATTTCGTGATACTTTGTTGAAGAGAAACATGCCGAGGGGCAGCTAAGAGAAACACTTTATGTTTTGATGAAGAAGTACATTGGGTAGAATCTTTAGAAGGAGCGATGAAAAAAACTTTAGATTTTGATTGAGTAGGTGGTTGGAATTCATGGGGATGGGAACACGTTATGACCCGAACAACATCAATGAAGAGTGGATGACCTTCTTTGGGATAACTCAAGGTTGGATGTGGAATGGAAACATAAGTAAGATGAATGAAGAGATTTGGATAAATTATTAGCCAATGGTTGGGATGATGGATTTGATTCGGTTGGTGGAAGAGTTGGTTCCTCCTCAACAATAAGGTCATCGTCATCGATAAGGTTATGGATAGTGGTTTGAAGGGATCTACAATGTTCTATGTGATGACCTGGTGCATGATGGTATACACAAATAATATTGAGTCAAACCATTAAGGTCTTGGGGTGTTTCGATCAAAAGCTTTGATAGATGGAAGGGTGATTGCGAAGCTTGAAGTAATTGATGAAAAATTACCATGTAATAGCCTATGTGAAATTTTGAAGTTGAAGTGGCTTCAAGAATAGCGTAGATGAAGGTAATGATGGCTTTTTTGAGGTGGTTTCATGGTATCCTTCGATTTCATCGTAGTCTTGGAATAAGAGGAAGGTGGTTGTGTCTTAGTTTTGGTTTTGATTGGTCATGACTTAGATGGTTTGGATTCAAATTTAGTAGTGGAAGATGTGGATGATTTGGAAGGTGCGTTTGGTTTGGGGGAAGGTTTAAGTTACATTTAATTATTGATAATGGTTTTTTTTTTTTTTTTTTTTAGAAGAAGGGGGTGGCCCTAAAATGGAAGGAGATGCTCATAAAGATGGTGATGTGGCACTAATTTAATTAGGAGGGTTGATATTGGGAGAAGGAGTCTCTCACTTTTTATGCGGATGTGTGAGATAGTTTTGGATGGGAACACCAAGTTTTTGAGCTTTTTAGTGTGAGGGTTTAACTTTGGTAGAAATAGTGACATATTTAGCTAGAGAATCCAAGGTTGTAGGACTAGGTAATAGATCGTGTAGGCTTAGGATTCATTTGTGTAGGTGTGATTTTAGTTATGGATATGGTAGGAGTGTAATTTTTAGGTGTATTGATTATGGGTGTTTGTATAGTGGATGATTCAAGAGGTGGTGTAGATATAGGCATAATTTAATATTTTGATGCCATTGTAGTTATAGTAGTAGATGTGTTTGGGGTAGAGGTAAGTGTAGATGTTGAAGTAGTCATTGAGGTAGTTATAGGTAAAGGTGGAGATACAATAGATGAGGATATAGATGATGTAGATGGAGGAGTAGGTATAATTAAGCTTGATGAGGATGTTGTGATTGTGGTTATGGTTGATATTGATGAAGTTGTAGTCATGGGTGAAGAATATGTAGTGGGTGATGAGGTGGTGGTTGTAGGAGGTGGAGTCATACTTTGATCTATGGTGTTAATGATATGGGCATTAGGTGCCTGCGATGTGGAAGGTTGAGTTTGATTGTTGGGTGAATGATTTGGAAAAGGTTGTTTAAAAACATCCAAGGGTTGATTGGGTGGCGCATTAGGGTTGTCCACTTGAGGTCGCCAAAGTCTATAAGTTTTTGGACAAGGTATTTGAATGTGTGACACTTCTCAATGTCATGGCCACAAACTTGGTGATATTTGTAGTAATGTTCTTTGTGGTACCATGACGATTTGGGTTGTGTTTCATCATATGGTTAGATAGTAGAAAGAAGAATGAGGTTGATCGGGCCATTAACTCAAATATTGAGCTGTAAGATTCCCTAGAGAGGGGTGTAGTTAGGGGTCAGTCTAGGATATCTTTATGGAGGCTTTATGTGAGAAGTGGATGCAGATGAGGACTTAACCATGATGGCATTGGAGGAACTTTTGGATTTGTCACCATACGTGGAGGACTTGGTGAAATTGATTTTGGGCTTGTTTGATTGAATCTTAAGGTGGCCTTGCTCAAGGGTGCAAAGTTTTAATTTGCAAGCCATAGTGAAACCTCTTCAAAGGTTTTGAAATATTGAATTTGAAGAGTTGAGGAGATGTGCTTTGCACAAGAACGTGAGAAAATATCAATAATATTAGTTTTGGAATGGGGAGTGATAGTTAGTTAATGATGTTATGCCATTGTGTGATGAAATCTATGATATATTCATCATCGAACTATCGAATGGCATAAAGGTCGGTGATGGTGATCTTACACGCAATGTTGATCGAGAAATGTTCAAGGAATAATTGCAAAGTTTGAGTGAATGTGAATAATGAGTGTTGTGGGATATTGTTGTACCAATCTAATGTGGGATCGACCAATGACATGGGAAATGTGTGAAGCATGAGATCTTGATCATGGGTGATAAGGTAACATGCATGTCTAAAAGCTCAAAGGTGTTGTTGGGGATCCTCCTTACTATTGAACTTGGATAATTTTACAATTCCCAATGAGGAGGATATGGTTTCATGGGGATGGATGGGTTGATGGGTTCATTACAGATTTGTTCATATGAAAATGTGGTCTTAGATCCCAAGGTTATGGCTTCAAGGTTAGCCATTCTACTCAATAGTGCTTGTAAGGGATCATTAGATGGTTGAGATGTTGAAGGATGAGATTGTGATACATATGAGGTAGATGGGTTGGGTTGTTGATATGTTTGGGGATGTGTTGGTATTTAAAGAAGTGTTTAATGAGAGGATGCAATTGAGGGGTTTTGATTGAATGGGTTGTGATAAGGGTCATTGTTGTGAAATGGGGATGTGGTAAGATTGAGTTGGTTGTTGTGAGATGGTGACATTTGATTGGATTTTCTATGGGATGAGTTGGAAAATAAGTGATAGGTGGTTGAGATACTTGAGTTGGTTGAGTGGGAAGTATGTAATGATAAGCACCTTGAAGAGGAGGTTGATAAGTTTTCATTGATTCAGATAGAGGGGTTGTGAGGTGATTACATTGGCATGGATATGTGAAGTAGAGATGAGGGGTAAGAGTTGTGTGATGTTGTTCGGATATGGGAGGAAGAAAGTGTGATTCTTGAGATGATTGAATAGGAAGACAAGTGATCATGGTAGATGATGAGGTGATGGGAATAGAATAAGGAATGGTAGTATTGACACGAGGAAAATTAGGAGGGATGGGGACTACTAATTGGGTAGTTTTATGGTTGTGAGGAATGGAGGAAGATGGTTGATTAGGATCAAACTCATGTTGGGCCCTAAAAATCTCACCCATAGCTCTAGGAAAGAATACATAAAGTTGTGATGTGAGGACTTGTGTGATTTGGGATTGGAATGGTAAGCATAAATTTGTTGCAAAGGAGGTCCATTAATGGGGAGGTTGGTGGTTTTGTGAAGGAGATAATCATGGAGGGAAACCAAATTTGTGTTAAGAAGATCCTGAAACTCCTCAGACCTACGAGGTATGAGAGGAGGCCTAGAAGCATTGATAGAGGTGGCTGGTATAGATGGAATAAAATGATGATAAAGGAAAGAATTTGTTTTGAAATGAGTGTTTGGTTGGATCAATTGAGTTTATTGAAGAGGAGGGACAATAACAATGGGTTGAGTAATCGTAGAAGGAATGACCAAAGGGGTAGAGGTAAGAATGGAAAGTGTGGAATTTTGTTAGATGGTAGTGGTAGTGGGAATTGGGATGTTGTTTGATGTCATGTTTTGTTCCATTTTTTTGGCTTGAGATCTTGTAATAACTGGCATGAAAAAAAAATACAAAACTATGTTGATTTTTAATTAAAGCAAGCAAGTCACATAACAAATTTTTGATTATCTTGATTATTTTAAGATGTGAAAATAAATGAAAACATGGCTTGAAGGGCACCTAGGAAATGGAAATCTATGGATGGTTTCAGGTGGTTTTGGATTTGGAGTCCTCGATATAACTGAAGGTATGTGATGCCAAAATCTATGATACATTTCTAATGTGGTCATAAAACCGTGATAGTTTTCCTATTGAGTGATGAAATCCCATTAGTTCCACTTGGTAAGGGATGCTTAGATGTGTGAATTGCTTTGTGTGTTTGGATGTTTGTAATGAAGTGTATGCAACATGTTAAATCCTCTAGTTAAACTATATTTCCAAGAAAAGATGTGGGGTTATTTTTAGATCCAAAAACAAAACATGTAGATTCAATGAGGAAAAAAAACAAATGATGCAATGCAATAAAGAAAGAGATGGGGAATAAAAACAAGGAATACATGGAATACACTTTTCCTTTTTATCTGATCTTCAAAGCAAACAAGTGAGAAAAAAAACCAAAAAAATCGAGATCCAACACAAGTAAGAAAGCAAACATGATCCAATACGCGTCCCTTCTTATGATGTTTGTAGAAAATGGAAGAAATAAGATGAAAATGATAAAAATAACAAGACTCACTAAGAAAGGGTGGTCCCATTGGGCATGCCAGAATGTCGACCAAATTTCCTTGTCCCTTCTCATATTAGTGAACTATTACTAAAGAAAATAAGTAACTCAAAATAGGCAAGGGTTTATGGACCTCGAGATGGGATGATGATGTATAAGGGTGAAAATGGAAGATCCTTCTCCATGACAAGCTAAGCTACCTAAAAATCAAGTAAACTCAACGACTCAACGAAGGATGGAGTAATAAATAGATGGGAGGGTTTCTTGACAAAGTCAATCTCGAGAAGTAATAACTTCCTAGGATGGATGTCAACCCTCGTGTTTGATAAAGATAGATAAAATAAATGGATATGGATCTAATATAAATGCATAATCTAAAGTAAAACAAAAACTGAAATGTTGGATCTAAGATGATAAAAGTAGATCTGATCTAAATGAACACAAAATAAATCAAACCTGGATGGGTCAATGACAACTCGAGACTGCGCAAAGGGCCAATCGATAGTATTTGGGGCGAGATGGACTAAAAATCAATGTAAAAATAATATATGCATACATATGATGACAGATATGAGACTGATGCAACACTATGATGACAAAGAAGAAACTCCAAAAGATCTCAAATAGGAGGAAATAGAAAGGATGCAAGAAAATTATAGATCTAAGGGTAAATACTGAAAATATGGATAGGGTTGACGATGACTAGGCTTGGTTGGTGGTGACTAGGGGTTAGAAAAGGATTTGGGATGAAAGAGGGTAAAAATGACTGATCTAGAGACTAGATGAATGCAAAAACAAAAAAAAAAGATGAATGGGGATATGGATTATAGAGAAAATAATGCAAAGGATTTTGGGTCGATGGTGACTTGATAGGGTTGATGACAATTAGGACTGACCTAAACTTGGATGGGAAATGGATGGGCTATAATGAAGACTTGCAAACAAACACAAATGGATGAGATGGTTCGATCAAACCTAATGACAGCTGAACCTACACAAGATTTTAGTGAATGATAAAATAAAAATAATGAAGCAATTCATGTAATGGTGAAAGATATCTCCTAAAACTCCAAGATGGAAGAACAAGATCTCTAAGAGGAATCTAAGATGATTGTGGTGGTTGCAAAGGAACTCAAGATTGAAGGAAAGATCACAAGAAAGATAAAGTCTCCAATTTTACATCCTTGATAAAGGAGGGGGTGAGGGCGGATTTATATGGTCGATGACAACTTGGATGGGTCACCATCAATCGTGTGATCTTCCATCCATTTAGGTAGTGGATGGGTGAAGGGCTTAAGATAAGGAGCACATTAGGAGTAGGATTAGGTTTTAGGATGCTTAGGTAGGTTAGGGATGCGTAGGGATGTTAAATGGATAAGTGAGGGGTAAAATGTAGTAAATAAAGGAAAATGGGTGGATAAAAATATTAAATGGGGTGGTTGAGAGCATAAAAAGGATAAAATAGAAGAATCAAGAGAGAGGAAGCAAATTAATGAAGGATTAGAATTAATGAGGGATGATTAGGGAAAGATAATGAGTGATTAATTAATTATGGGGAAATAATGATATGGGATGAAAAGGGTGGGAAAATGATGCTATGTGGGATAAATTAAATTTAAGAGGGAAGATGGATAAGTTGAAAAAGAAAATAAAAGGTGAATGTGGGGTGAAGATAAGCAATACCAAAAATTGGTGTCTACAATATGTTCTCATAGGAAGCCATTCCCAATAACACTACAAACATAAAAACACCACTAAATTATGAAACAAATTTACATATCTCTTATCCTTGAAAATCATTGATAAAACATCTCTTGGGGATGGAGTTATCTTAGTGTGCACAAATCAAATTAATGAGGATTTAAATAGGAAAATATTTTTGGTCAACGACGTTAATAGAAATCAGTAAAAGTGCCCACAATATCAACCAAGGAATTTCAATATCAATTATTAGAATTTTCTACTTGTTTCATGCATAAAAATTCTTAAGAGGGAATAATACATGTAGAAGATAGATATTATCCAATGGAAAAGTATAATAAAAGAGTTTTAAAATAAAACAAGAGGGATATAATTAACAATATAAATGGACCACGACTACAAGAGATAATGAATAAGATCAGTGACAATCCCGATATTTGAAGGAGGTGAAAATGCACCTCACAATCTATTTTAGAATTACAAAGGTACACAATGGAGTTATCATTTGATTAGAAAAATATAATACAAAACACCCCTTAAGCTACCATTTTTTCATGAATATCGTAATAGTATAGGAAGATTTGAGATGATAACTTGACATTATAGGAACAATTGTGAAACCATTATGCATAGTTCCACCAAAAGATCAACATAGGAACCATAGAGTTTAATGCAAAACCATCATATAAAAGGAAGGAGAAACCAATGCAACAAACCTGTAGTCCCATTATAAAAAATTAGAAGAAGGTACATAAGAGTAAACAATAAAGTACACAAGATCTAGAAAAAAGTAAAGGTATTGTATGATCTCCAAATCCTAGAAATTCTCTAAAGACCTCCAAAATTCACTTAAGCTATTGTTGTGCAGTTTAAATCCTAGAAATGCTCTAAAGACCTCCAAAAATGCAAACTACTAAAAGCTACCGAAAATTGCTAAAAATAGATTTATAGGACTTTCCAAAAACAATTGTTCAAAAATACTGTTATGGATCATTCATTCTTCCTTAAGAATAAATGGGCCCCATTGATCCTATATTTATGACCAGGTATGAGAATTGTTTCTCAATCGACTCTTGGCAAACCATTTCCCTTGGTGTGCCATCTTCCATGTCTTCACTATGCGGTAGAGTGTGATTTGTTGATGCTTCATATCCTTGTTCACCATGTCAATGATATGATAAAAGTTCAATAGTGTTGCATAGTTTTGGTTCAAATCTATACTTTTAAACTATTCACTAATATTTGATGCATCCAAGAGTGGAGGAAAGTATGAGTGAAATAACTTAACATTGAAAAATGGATGTAACTTTCAAGGTAGGGTGAAAGATTGAGCTCAACTGAATTCTCACCTTTTTTTGGTTATTATGTATGACCCATATCACATAGTTCTAAGTTTCCTATATGGACCATGGATTCATTATTTTTGGATATGTAGTAAGACCTTATCCACCACTTGGAATTGATGAGGAACCCGATGGGAATCATGAAGCTACTTGAACTTATAGCTAGTTTGTTCTAGGACATCATGAAATTATTTTTGAATATGTTGAATTCATTCTAAAAATTTGATTTTTTATCCACTTCCTTTTTGTATGGGAGGATTCTTCTTCCAACATGAAGGGAAATGCTACATCAATGGGAGCCAATGGATGGAATCCAAGACATACCTAAAATGGGCTATGTCTCTGGAGCTATAAAGATATCATTTTTAGCTATGTTGGGTATACACAATACTCTCATCCCATGTGTGTTGATTTTGGAGTGATACATATTAATAAGATGCACCATCATATGGTCGAGTATTTTATCATCGACCCAAGGGTAGAATGCAATAGACTTTCTTAGTTTTGTCTCCATCATAGATCATAGTGTATACTATAGTGCCCCCATAAACCTAGATTCCCTATTTGACATAATGCTTTTGGAAGGAAAACATGAACCAAAACATACTCAAAAATAGATTTACGAGTCTCTCAACTGATATTGTCTTCTTGCAAGGTGCCAAGATTACCATTTTGGGAACTTGTCAACCACCACAAAAACAAATTCATGGCCATGCTTTGTGGAAGACAGACTTGACAAGATATCCATCAAGATAGACTCCCATAGTGTTCCCCAAATTAGAAGAGGGGCATAAAGGGACTGATTTTGATTATCTATCTTGGAAATTACACATGATGTGTAACACATGATGTATATGGTAACATCATGATGGAGCTTTGGCTAGTATAAATACTTCTACAAGACTTCCACTATTTTCTCTACTCCAAAATGAATTGTAGCCTAATTGTAGTGAGACTCCCATATATATTTGTGGAGTTTCCCTGTAGGAATACAAAGGTGTCACATGTGGTATATATCCCATTCCTATAAATGATAGTTTAGAACATTTTTTCCATCCCTTAAATTTTGATAGATATCGAAAAACTTAGGGTCCATATATTTGAGGCCACTTTGATGTCTCATGCCCACATGAGTCAAGGATTATTGTCATAAAAGTGATTGGGAGATGAATCAAACAATTAACAACTCGGTTGACACTCCCCATTTTACGTAGGATGTTGATACGAACTATTATAGATAGGTGGAACTTGCCTTAGTCTGCATGAATTTAAAAGGCTTGATATGTGTACAATAGTTTATTTTCCCATAATGTAGTGCTTCCACTATTTTTGGGATTACACATTGGTGTATAAATCCTTATCACATATCAAATACACTGCACATTATTTTAGAGAAGGTATCACTGTGGTATGATTCCATATGTCCATGTTGGGTGAGGACTGCGCCAAGTTTGTACTCTAAAGCACTGTTTCTATCTCAAATGATCAAGTTGTTATGAAAACACTAAAACTAGTGTTGAGAAGAATCTCTCCTTCATTCATGCAAAAACATACCTTTTGTTGTGACTATATCCATATGAAATTTACTTTTAATCCTTTTTGTGTCAAATGATTCAAAGGCATTGCAATGTAAGAAAAACAAAGTACAAATCTATGATAGAATCTAGTTATTCCCAAGAAAATTTGGAGTTGGGTGGCGTATTTGGTGCTGACTAGTCTCAATTGAATTGGATATTTTCAAGGTCCACATGAACACCATACTTGTTGATGATGCATCCTAAGTAATGTATAGTCTCCATGCTAAAGGAATACTTCTCTATGTCGGCATAGAGTTTGTGATGATAAAGGTTCGAAGAACTTGTTGTACATGTTGAATTTTCTCATCTCATATATTCCTAAATAAAATAATGTCATCTATGTACATGACCATGAATGAATCAATGAATGGTCATAGGATATTGTTCATCATCCTCATAAATTTTGTATGTACATTTGTGAGACCAAAAGGCATGAATAACCATTCAAATGACCTCTCCTTGGATTTGAATGCAACTTTCTAAACATTTATGGGATTAATGAGAACTTGGTAGCACCTTGACTATAGATTGATCTTTATAAAGAACTTAGTTCCCATGAGCTAGTATAGGATGCCATCAATCGGTGGAATTAGGTATTGATTCTTTATTATGATTTTGTTCAAGGCTTAATAATCAATTAAAAATTGCCACATCCCATATTTATTTTGAGAAATAAAAAATTAGGCTTCCAAAAGGTGATGCACTTTGTTGAATTTGCACTTTATGGATTAGCTCTTGAATTTTATGATTGATATCTTCAATCTCAAGTACCAAGAACCTATACACAAGCCCATTTGAGAGTTATGTTTAAGGGACCAAGTCAATTGTATGTTTCACCTGAAAATACAAAGGCATACCTACCGGTGGTACAAATATATCTACATATTCATATATCGTTTGATCCATCTACTTATGTTGCATAGTGTCTACTTGGGGGACAAATGTTGTGGTTTGTGAAATATTTTACTTGTCCTTAAGGTGAATCATGAGTAGGAAAAGGCCCTAGTTTTATAAATCAATATCTAACACTACTTTACAATGATTAGGGCCACTTTGATGCAATAAGATATACCTTTGGGATATGATAACACTTATGACCGAGAGTAATTATGGAACTCCTAGGCCTCACCTTATAGAAACCATGGTGATTCCACATGTATAGATGTATAAGAAGTACATCAAAGACATCTAGTGGTGCGACATCACATACCACCACATATTTGAATGGTTTGATTGAATAGGAATGAAACACTCTCAATTTACATGGGTGTCTATTCCTTGATTAACCTAACCAATAGAGTGTGGTTTTGGGGGAGGAGTTGTTATTAGATTTAGCCTCTTTACTATTTCTACAGATATCAAATTATTTTGATTACCACTATCTAGAATAAATTGAAGAGATTTACCATTTACCCAGATCTGTGAGTGGAATAAATGTTCTCTATCCTCTTTTAGTGGGGATATTATTCATGTGATGGAAATAGTGGTACATGGATTTACATCCACAATCAACTCTTATTCATGTGCACCTTGGTTCTTTGTGGAGGCTCTTCTTGCATTTATCTCCCATGAATATATTATCGAGTTTTTGACATCTTGATAGGCCTTTGTGTCATGGTACATGCCCTTGTGATTTTCACACCACATCCCCTGTATTTTCATGGTTGATCTTTACATGCTTGATTTGTGTCTTGTTTCTATTATGGTGCATCAATTCCTTTCTACTTGGTTTCAAATTTCCCTTTCTTGGAATATGAATCATCTCTATTTCACCTATTTTTGGACATTTATTCAATCTTGAATGCATATTGATAGGATTACCTGAGAGTATTTATATATACAAAGTACATCTCTTCTTGGATGTAATATCGCAACCCATTGCAATATTTGAGAATCCAATGCATCTCGATTTCTCATAAATCCACTTTTTTCGATAGCGTATGAAACACATTGGTGAAGTCTTGCCTTTGTATAATCATGACCTTGATACAACCAATGTCATTTATTAAGATAGTTCTCATAGGTCTTAACTGAATAATATTATTATTTGGTGGCATCTATGAAATTTTCCCATGTTTATGGAGGATTTTTATTATCTGTTACATAATAATTATCATCCTATTGTATGGAGTATGATTCCCACCATTTTTGACATGAAGATATGATTTCAAAAGTGAAAACATTATCTACTCACCATTAAAAAAATTATTGAAAGAGAAATATGATTGTAGTTGATTGAGCCATTTATCTAATTCACCAACATCAAATCTTCCTTCAACCTCTGAAATCCCAAAATTATTTGTACCTTGAATGATGTCGGGACCTTGAAGTTATGATTTCAGAAGTGCAAAATTATCTTTTCACCATTAAAAAATAATTGACAAAGAAATATGATTCTAGTTGATTGAGCCATTTATCTAATTCATCAACATCAAATTTTCCTTCAAACTATGAAATTCCAAAATTATTTGCACCATGAATGATGTTAGGAAATTGAAGGGTATCCTTGATTTGGGTATATTTGTGGAGGTGGGGCTAGTTTCAGGGACAACCTAAGAGAGGACATCAATGAACTATGCCATCACCTCCCACCTTTGTTTCTCAAGGTCTTCATCAAGCATTTATCTAAAGGGATCTCCCATTTCCTATTGCATTTTTTGAGGTCATTTTAAGCAAAAGGGAAGGTAATCGACAGATTATGGGTTTTAACACCATGATTTTGGTATTTTGACCTCATGCATTTTGAAGTGCAAGAGTGGAAAGAACCTATCTCCTCGATATCTTTGCTGATCCATATTGAGGTGCATCATGATGGACAACACACTAATGATGGTGCGTAACATGTTATAAAAATCAATTCATAATGAAAGAGATATAAATAAAAATTATTTTTTTGCAGTTCCAAATGTATAAAAATTGGAAAACTCCATAAGAGATATGTATGGTTGGAGATCTACCTCTATATCCAAAACAAGTCGCTTAATAGCTATACTGATGGAAAATATGAAAAATTGCTAAAAATATAATATGAAGGTTCTAGAGGGGAACCAAAAGCTCATCCTAAAAAAATACCAATCATATCTACCTTAGGGGTGGATTTTAAAAATAAAAAAGTAAAAAATATGAAATCGATCCTATTATTGCTATTATTTTATGTAGTGCTACTTGTTAGGGCCATATCTCCTATCTGATTGACCCGTTTCTTACGAACCACAAGATCCATTGGAAAGATGACATGATGAACTTGAATTTTTTTAAAGATGATATAACTTTGGATATCATTGTACAATATGAAGCCCATAAATACTCTGAATACCCCTAAAATGAGAATTACTAAGAGCTACTGAAAACAACTAAAAATATATTTACATGACTTTTCAAAAATATATTTTAAGAAATCCTAATTAGGATCACAATGTTTGTTGAAATATATATTGGTAGAAACCATGTGAATATAATAAAAACAAGAGGAAGTGATATACATTTTTAATGCACACAAAAACATAGAGTCACAAGGTATGATGATAAAAATGAATTTTTATATGATCTTGAAACAAGCCCAAAAGGGCCTTTAACGTGGTAATTAAAATATCTTGCACAACATATACCATAAGCAATTTGATCCTATATAAAGACATTAAGTGAGTAATAAGAGATAAATGTAGGCCCTTTCAATTTACAATGAAAAACATCCTATAATAGTCAAAGAGAAATTACGGAAACTACTTATATTAAAAATAGAAAGAACACATTGTATTGAGGTTGGAAAATATATTTAGAGCACAAACACACCACACATGTCTGGTAGTAAATAAGAAATACATATGCAAAATAAATAACTTTTAGATATAACATAAAGGTTGACACCCCCTTCCTTTTCCCTCAACATCACTACCTTATAACACAACACAAACACCCCCTTACCCACCATATTTTCCATTACCACTACCATCGAAGGAAAAATAATCTCCCATTATCTCCTCCTAATTGAATGATAGCACCTTTATTGTGACTTAAATATCCTCCACATTCTCCTCCCAAAACTACTAGGTTGCATAGAATTTGTGAGGAGTATTATATATTCCTAATTGTATTTACATAATAGGGTAATCCAATCATCACATGAGACTTTTTATGTCTATAACTATGCAACATGACACACCTCCTTATCCCACTCACCAAGATCAACTAAAGGATAAAAAAGGAAGAAAAACAACTAGTGGGAGAGATTACATAAGAGAATTTACATGAAGCATCGGGTGCACTTGCGAGAAAAATAAGTTAGAGAGGAGTTAAAAGGAAAAGAAAAAATAATGAATAAAATAGTATTTAAAAAGAGAAGCTAGATAAAGAAAAGCTAGAGAATGATATGATATAAAATATAATGTTGAAAAGGAAATAATTACCAAATAATTTGTGAAGAATAAATAAGACCAAGAAGAGGCGGAGAAAGAAAACACTAAATAAGGAAATGGAATTAAGCAAAAATAATTAGAAGAAGAACTTAAAAAAGAAGACTAAGGAAATGCACCGAGTGGAAAGGACGATTAGAAAATTATCAAGAAGGAAAAACAAGACAAATATCACAAGGAGAAAGAGGAGAATAAAAAGAGAGAAGAAGAAAAAAGAAAGAGGAAGAAAATAAAGCATTGTAGGAAGTTGATCTTCATAAAATCGGAAAATATGCATAAAATACATAGAAAAAATATGATACTCAATACTAAGACATAATGCAGGAAGGGAAAGGAGGGACAAAGGATAACTCCAAATAATTGACCAAAAGTTTTGTATCTAGACCAAATTGGGTTGAGATGATCAAGGTTTGTAGGATGGTGGGGATACATAGGGTTAGGGTTTGAAGTAAAAATAATGATAAGAACACCATTATTTTTTACCACTACACACTTACAAAACACAACATCATGGAAAGTGAAACAACCAATACAAATTCTAATCACTCACTTCCCAATAAAGTGGCCATTGACATTGATAAGTTAACACTAGTAATGTAGTTGGATCATCAAATACATTCAAATCCAATGTTAGTAACATTACGTTGTGAATACTTCAACATAATAATGACATTGAAAAATAAAATTATAAACAACATAAGTAGATAAAAGAAAAGTGCCCAAAGTTGGGTTTAAACAAACGAGTTTGTAGGGTAATTTGAGAAACTAGTAGGAGAAATAACAACAAGAATTTTAATAAATTAACCACTCATACAACTAGTGGGTTGCAATGATCTATTGAACATAATCTAAGAAATGACACAAATATACGCATACTTAACCGTGCATATTCCCCCTCACAAACTAATAAAAATCCTATAGTAGAAAACATCACTCATGATAAAACCAAGTCTATGAGCCTCATCATCACAACAAATTTATGGTCTACTAAGTTAAACGTATCCTTATCCATTTTCATCATCTCTATCAAAATGAGATAGTAAAAATCTGCATAATTTTTGGCTAATAATCTTTTTGAAGAAAGGAGTATCTTAGATCTAGAGATAATAAAATTGAAAACCAAAAAAGGGTTGCCTTATTGTTAATCCAACATAATGAAAACCTAAAAAGGTGGTAAATTAGTATGTTACCTAGTCGAAAATTTTCATGTGTGGCTAAGTAGTGTGTAGGAAGTGAAAATGATAAAAGACAACGTAATTACAACCAAACACCAAGCTAAATCTATAGAAGAAGAACCATAAGAGTAAAAAACTAAATAATTAATGACACACAAAAATTATGTTGACATCATATTTTATCTTGGGACAAGAAAACTATTTGAAATTGAAAACTTGTTAGTGGGACATTGAGACATGTGTCTTAAAAGTATCTTGTGACATTAAAATATGAAATAAATTTTGCAAGTATGTAATTTTGTATAAAATATTGTATATAAAATTTAAATATACTTTTTAATTCTTCCTAATACTAAAAGGAAGGTGAAGTTAAATGACCCTATATCTATTGGATAATATTGCATATAGAAAGGGTTTGGTTTTTGTTTTTATTTGTTAAATATGGTTGATTATAATAATTTCTATGGCATGTATTCTTATCTTTACAATATATGAAGATAATTTATCCCATTTTAATGTACTTTATATTTAAATAAAGTATATGTATCCTTCATATGTTATGGTTTAGCCTATTTGTGTAGTAAATAGGTAAAACATTCTTTTGGTTAATTGTTATGTTTTTAATTCTATTTCTACTATAACACAATTTGGGTATATACTTTCTTATCTTATTTATAACACAACCTTATCATGTCCAAATGAGGAATCATGGGATCTATGGTATCACTTAGATGAAGACAAATATATTTTTATTAGTTAGATGCTTGATAAAAATATGAAATTTGAATTTGACATGAAAGAAGGCCATTTTTTTGTTCAATCAAAGAAAAATATAAGCACCACAAAATATTAGCTACAAGGTATGAGAAAGGAGGCATATTCATTTTTAATAAAGGACCCACTTAAAGACATTACATTATTCCCATTTTTAGGGAACACGAGTTCAATATGACATCAATGATATGTCCATTCAAGTTTTGCATGTCAATAGCTTTGAGAAAGAAAGAAATGTTCCATTATATACTTTATATTAAGTAACCTAGAAAATTGTGTTCTAGTTGTGGGGTTGGTAAGAAGAATAGATTGAAATTTCAAAGTACCAAATCAAATCAAGAAAAGGTTGTTCTTGAATTAGTTAGCAATGATTTATGTAAGACCTTTTCAAATAATTTTAGTGGCGTTTGACATCTCTTGTTGTTCATTAATGATTACTCTAAAAATAATGTCTATTATTTTTGAAAAGCATGTTTGAAAATTTGTAGCACTTCAATACTTCTAAAGGTATTGTTGAGAAGAAGATTGACTTCCCTAAAAAAATTGATGTACAAATTGAGAGGAAGGACATTTCTAAGGAGTTTGGAAAATGTTGTGCTGAATAAGGAATAAACAAACAACTAATCCCTCCCTAAATTCTTTGATAACATGGAGTTACATAAATAAAGAATTAAATCATACAATATATCATGAAATGCATGCTAAAAGGCATGAATGTAGATAACATTTATTGTGTTGAAGTAGTGAATAAACCGATATATATACTCAATCTAGCACAAAGAATAAACAAATGGTGTGACACTTGAAGAATAATATTTAGGGAGTAATCCTACATTTAACAACCTTAATGTCTTTGGGAGAACATCCTATGTTAACATTTCAAGAAAAAAGCTTGATGAAAAGACGTAAAATGTAACTTTCTTGGGTATAATAGCCAATCTAAAGATTATGGGATAGTTGATCCTTAAACTTAGAATATATAGATAAGTATAAATTTTATATTTTATTAAAGTACACATAAAAATCCATCAAAAATTATTCATAGCGAAGATATCGAAAACAATGTAGGAAAAACATTAAATATATCCAAGAAGAAGTTATCAAAGAAGAAAAGTGATGTGATTCAACTTCAAAGAACGACCTTACATAAAGCATAATTGAAAAGATAAAATTAATATAAATGATGAGAAAGTGGTTGAAATGAAACAAAACCTACTTAAAACCTTGAAATTCATTTATTTATAATAGTACAATGATCTATCGGGAAGGTATGAGGAAATTGAGTGTCTTCGCAAAACATAATGTATCCTAGAAGAAGTTAAATTGGAATTTTATGAGTATAGGTGCAAGATATATTTTTAGTAATCATGTCATAAAGAGTGTCATATTAATGTTTTTCATGATCCATGACATAGATTGCATCACCATAATTTACCAATGTAACACACATATGTGTTTGTGTAAATATGTTAAAAATCCAAAATTATAAAATTTAGCTAGCTTCATCAATGAAGAAATCATGTTGGAGAAACCTTTAGATCTAATATAGAGAACATAAAACACCATAATGTCTCAGGATAATATTCCACCTCACATTGAAACACTCGATATTATTTATCCAAAAACTATTCCAACTCCAACATTTTTCTCATCATCTTCTTACCAACAAGCTATGAGAGTGCTTAATATATAGACATACAAATTGGTTATCCAAAAAAATGATGGTTGTGAATAACAATTATTAGGCATAGCAAAAATAAAATAAAATCGTACGTGTACCTAAGTTGTTAAATAAAATAAATTATCTAATAATAACACCCCCACATTGAAGCTAACTAAGTGTAAACACATAAAAAATAAGATAGATAAGTAAAATATAGTAATTTATTCCTAGTGTGAGCACACTACTCCAACACCCTCCATTAAGAGAAAGGAGAGTAAAAAAATAGTTGTTGTCTATTTTTGCACCCCTATTGCAAAAATATAACAAATTGGATTACCACAGACTTGGAACAAAGGACACAAAGAGTTGGAGTATGCCGTGGGTGAGAATGAAATGTCACGAAAAGATGAAATGCCACCGAAGTCTAAATAGGCCACGAATACAAAATAAAAGGTCATGGACTCAAGAAAAGGAACCGCAGAGATGATATATCAAAGACACACTATGATGGATGAAACTATGGGTCAAAGCGGAGGAGCTATAAAAGCCATGGAATGAAAAGTACAAGCCACATCATAAAGACATGCCACAAAGAGCTTGAGAAAACCACAGATACAAATGAAAATCCACGGCACATAAAGTAGAGCATCTGGAGAACACAAAGTGAAACAAATAAGTTAATAATTTTTTGGAACATAAGGAAGAACCGTGGAAGCTAAAATCCATGCAAGACTGAAAGAAGAAAGCCACGTATTAAAGGAAAATGATAGTTTTCCACTGGAGACTAAAATCACCATAAATTTTGATTGGATGATCTGATCTTTACAAACCTTATATCAGTGGAAATGTCTCAACGTCCTCTATGCAATGAAAATTGGATTTCTTAGTTTAAGTGAGAATATATATGTGTAAAGGTGGAATACTTCTCCAACACATAAAATATACAATTCTAGGTGGCGCAACTACCAAAATTTAATGCATTATGGGCGCCCATCTTTTCTCCAAAAAGGAAAATTATGTGTTGCAGTGGATAACTAGAGGCACCCATATTCTTTTAGGGAATTTATTGACTGCTGTTGGTGGTTGGAAATTTGAGTTCAATTTTCCCTCTCTTTCTCCCTTCTTTCTCTCCTTATTTTTCTATAAATGTAAGAGCTATGTTAAAAAAGAGAGATCTCTCTTTTGTTGTAATGACACCATGTCAAAATGGTGGTGACTTCCTATAAGTTTTAGACCTTGATTTTGGTCTCTGTAATGTATTTTCACCCTTTTCCATGAATGTAAATGACTGTGCATATTTTGATCAATAAAATTAGGTTTTGTGGCTATCTCTCTGCCTTGGTCTTGTGTTTTATTTTTCCTTTCCTCTCTATTCACATTTCTGGTAGGCTATGTGTTTCCTTCACTTGACAGGCTCCATTTCATGTGTTTTTCGTGTGAAGAAAGTTGGATCTATGTGGTTCTCATTTGTGTCATGTCAGTTCTGCCTTCTCACGCGTATTTTCCATCTTCTTTTGCCCTTCCTCGAGAGTGATCAACCCTTTCCTAGTGCTATCACTACCCCTTTTAGATTAGGATTTCTCTTTTCTACATCTCCTTCTATCCCGGTTGCTTGGTACGTTTAGGTTAGGATTTGCTTTCAGTATTAGGAGAAGTGTTAGCATTAGGATAGGTAGAGGAATCCGGCCTTCTCTGGAGGTTTGTCTCAGTTCACAGTCCTACAACTGAGAGATAGTCCCATGTTGCCTCAAAATCCCGGGTTGTCTATGACTTGGGTCGAGGTGTAAATTTGAGCTTCAACAATAGTGTTTTGATAAAATAACCATACAATAAAATATACGAGAAGAAAGAAGTAAAAAAGGACTTAAAGATGAACCCCCTAAGGAAAACTTCCTTCACACCAAACAATTCTAACAAATGAAGGTAATGAGGTGTTTCTAAGGGTATGGTAAAGATCTTAACTCAAACTACTTGAAAATAATAATGAAATTCAAGTTAATAACTCTATCTTGAACAATATTTCTCATGAAGTGCATATGTATCTCGATATGCTTTACTTTTGATTCTCTACAAGGTTACATGCTATTTCGATTGAAATTTGGTTATCACACCAATTGATAGTGGGATCATCTTAAGGAATCTAAACTGACCAAGAAATTGTCAAAGATAAAGTACCTCTTATATGGCCTAACAAAACCTTGATATTCAATCTCCGTGGATGAAAATACAATAAATAATCTTTTTACATGCCCATTTAGCTTGATCATAACCAAGGTTAAAAGTATATCCAAAAGTGGATTTGCACGTATCAAATAAAATTTCCCACTTTGAGTCTATGCATGCCTTAATATCTAAAGTTACCTCTAGTGTTTACTGAATCTAAATTTTCCTCTAGTGTTTACTAAATCTAAATTTTGGTGTTAACATTAATATATTAAAGAAAGTAATGTCGATACAATGTCAAATAAAATAAATGAGTCTTATAGCTAGTCATCAACTCAACTCCTGATTGGAATGGTGTGGGAAAAGGTTCGCATTCAACCATATGAAACTAAAGGATTAAATCACTAACATAATTCTTATACCCAATAAATATCCCCTTAGAGGAATAGTGAATCTACAAGCCAAGAAAATATTCTGATTCCTAGATCTATCTTTTTAAATATCCATACACTTATACTTAAAATCCTAAATGGTTTGTAAATTTCATGTGATAATGAGGTCACAAATGTAAATTAATAGTATCATGAGATCATCCCCTTAATTTAATATGTACACATTTTAGTCGAGGTAGTGATCATGACATTTTACACCACTGTGCGAAAAGGGTCAACTCGAAACTTTTAAGTTTCTCGGATTGATCGAGTCGGAGGTTTGGCTATGTTTGGGACAGCCACCTCAGAATAAGATACATATTTTAATTGTTTGGTTTTGGACAATCTTGGAAGTCACATTCGGATCAAAACTACAACTTGGGTGCAATTACAGAATGCCATGCCTCATAGATGCAACCATTCCTTTTGTTACCCTCATTAGAACTATGCAACAACCGTAAACGACCATTGCAAGGCCTCGAGGAAGACATGAAGTTCTCAAGTTATGGACAAGGTATAATTTTACAAGTAGTTTACATTTTCAATGAGCGACAATAAGGTACACTTGATTTTTAATTTATTTCTATGATTAAGTGAATTATTTAAGTGTTTTGAGTTGTATAAGTTCATTCATTATCCATACAAATGAAGAAAAGTACAAAAAGAAAGGACATACATCTCATTACATGAAAATATTTTCATTTATTCATGAGGAATAATTGTGCATATTTTCTCACACAAGCCGTGAGAAATAACTGAAGGAAAAAACAATGCATATACTTATAAAGCTGAAAATGTAAGGAGGTAAAAGAAACCCATCATTGCCTCGAGGAGGTTTCTTTTCTTTTGAATTGTTGTTCCAGTTGTCCACTATAACTGCATCATGGTACCTAAAAAAGGAGAAGGAAATGATCATCAATACTTGAGCTCAGGGTTTAATTTAACTCTTTATACTTCCAACTTCAAAAATTCATGCATTCAAAAGTGTAATTATCAATTGAAGCAGGGAAATCAAGATAACAGTTTACAACTTGCAAGTTTTAAGTTATCATGGAATATGGTTACAAATTTTCTATTTCAAAACAGAATTACAAGCAGCAAGTAAAGAGTTCAGATCTAAAAAACAACCATTTGTGACTTTTGAAATGACAAGAGCTTTCAAGTACAAAAACAATTTTCAAGGATCAGTTTTCAGCATCGATAACAACCTTTCAAAGCCATTTCAGTGTTCAAAAATTCAACATTTGAGATAGAAAAGGAAAAAGGTTTTAAAGGTTTAATGATTTCAAAAGTACAAGTGCAAAGCAATCAACTACAAATTCAATATTGATAGATTGATGGAAAATAAGGTACAGAAATGTAGCAAAGATCATTCATCAGAGCAATATTAATAAGTCAGGTCACAAATCTGAAAGAACAATATTTTTAAGTGGATAGCCATCAAAAGTAGAAGCTTTAATCTAATAATAGCTCACCGATGGCATCAAAGTATTTAACATCAACATTAAAGTATCATGAATGCAAAATGAAGTTACAATAGAGTTGGAGAAATGCACTTCCATCCTCACAAGGAGGAGTTTATTTTTATACTAATAGTAAATACAACTTCATCTTTCAATTTTGTTCTGCAAAGAAATAAGATTTATATCATATGTCCATTCCTTAGCTGCAGGAAGTATCATAGTCCAGACATAGTATGCAAGAAAGGAAAAGATTGCAGTCTTCAAGAGTGCAAACAATATCAAGTTGTATTGAAACCCAATTGAGCTACTTTTAAAACAAGACATGTTCCTGTAGGAGAATATCATAATTACAATCTTCAGATCCAAAGGAGAGTTACAAAAATCAAATCTGATACCATGAGTTATAGATGATCAAACAATCTATGTCTTGATGTTATGAGTTGTCAAATTTCAAAGGATACATTTAAAGGAAAAAGGTCCATCATCTCAAGTAGAAAAGAGCTACGAAATGTGAATCTTTATAAGGAGCGAGGGATTACAACTATTATTATGGGCTGAAATATTCCAACAATAAGAAGAAACAAATTGCATTCAAGCATTTATTACGAAGGTTGAACCAAACATAGATTCCCATCATTCCTCATAGAGAAATCAAGTATGATGTGATTTTTTTGGCATAAGTATATGAGCACAAATTATTCAAATATCAAAATGTAGGCACGAGGTACCAGCTATGTAATTCGAATAGAAAGATATCCAATCAAGAACCCAAAATCAAACCCAAATCGAGTTCAGAACAATTCACCCATAAATAACAGATCAAAACCAGATATCAAACCTTGATGAAGAAAATAGTTGCAATGCAATTTTCCACCTTCACAAATTAACAGAGTATGCATTGGAGAAATGGAGGCCATTGAATATGCCAAACCCTCATTTTAGTTTCCAAAGCTGTGTTTTAATCCAAACATACATTGATTTTCAAAGCACAGTAAACGACGTCTAGGTTACAAAGTCAAATGCAAATCATACACGATGGCCATTGGAACAAAATACCAGAAGCTTTCAATGGAGAAGAAACCCAGAAGCTTGAATATAGAGCCTTCTCAGGTATGCAAGGAAGTAAAGCTTCAAACATAGTTCATCTCTATCCGAACAACTAAAATACAAAGATCCAATAGGTAGAAAATGATCTTGGCATTCAAGTAGGCAACATACAAAGTAAGGCTAACAACAACAAAGGAAATACCCAAATGAGCAATACATTATCTTCTCACAAGAAATAGATGACTTAGCCCCAAGTTGGATGGCTCAAACCATTGTGGAAAATGAGATGAGAGGATCTAATACATTCAAAATAATGACTCCTAAATTAGAGGTAACCAATAAGTTAGCACATGTATCCAATCGTGGAGTTATCATTAAAATTTAGCAAAGTGACGAGTTAAAATTCAGTCTAGGGGTGAAATTACAGAGCACAAGCCTTCGAAAACAACGAAGTAACCTAGGCTCAAGAAAATCCATTCAAATCAAGATATGAGTTTATCCTGGGGAAGATGCACAAGCAACTCATACAAAGAACATACAAATAAATTAAATACAAATCTCTCTACAAGAGATAAATATATCGAGCTAGGGGTTTTGGTGCTTCCTTTTTCAAAACACCAAACTCTGTGTATAAAAGGGGTCAAGTTTTCTTCTAATTTTATGACAACCACGAAGAGCAGAATGAATCCAAGTGCAAAATGATTCAAAATCAGAGAAAAGTATAGATCCAGGCCATTAATCGAAAACCCATTAATGGGTATCAATAAATCAGGGTTGGATCAAAGTATTAGAGGATAAAGAAAACTACATCGACCAACAACTCTAAATTTGAAGTAGAATGGAGAAATAGGATCTCGAACTCAGAGATTAAGTTTTCGAAAGCTCAACAAATGATGGCCATGAAAGGATTTTTAAAGAAAATGCAAAGTTTCCAAAAATCTTAAAAGACCCATTGATGGCAACATGGTCATAGAAATGATAGAGCAAAGCAAATGAAATCAAAACCCTCGGTTTCGAGATGTAAAGGGAAACATGTAGTTGAAACAATAGAGATGACTTACCAGTAGAAATGGTGGGCCGTGTAGACAAGTAAACTCCTATTTCACCATTTCAAACTCGAGCCAGAACAAAATAGTGGATACCCATGTAAAAAGGTCCAAATTTTGGGTATGAAGAAGCTATTTCGAATAGACCCAGAGTTTCAGTCCAAACCCTTCCAAATAGAGCTTCTTCTTCCATTAAAGATGTCCATTGATGCAAAATGAGATTCCTCAACAAATGAGCCGGAGATTTCATCACGAAGTACATTCGAAGTAAAACCAGACGGAGAGATAGATGCCTCAACAAGCTTTGACATAGAGAATCATGGCGGCGATAACATTTCGATGAGTTTTCCCATCTCACAAGGAGCTCATAGAAAATGCAAATACAAAATGATTAGGGTTGTAATACTTTTACACCTTAACTCGAGTCCCAAGTTAAAGATTCAACCATGGTTAGAAAGTAAATACGTGTTGATGCTTTGAAGAAACCCTAAATAGGGTCAAGTTAATCCATCACCAACAAAACAAGGGTTTGAATCACTTTATTTCATCAATTTATTAGTGAGTTCAAACTGATGGTTCATATTACAAAGTACAGAATCAACGGTTTACATTAAAAACCACCATTCAACCACAATGTTAATTTATTCAACCATGGCTATCAAAAAATGCATGTGTCATGCCCACAGAAAACCCTAACTTCATCATGGTTAGGCCTCATCATCGACAAATAATGAAGGGGTTAGACCATCATTGGAAAGAGTTGGCCACTTTCGAAAATAAACAATGATTTGCATATTAGACCTTATCCAAGGTCAAAACATCATAATAATACTTGCAAAAAGCTGACACAATGATATAGGCCATGATCAAGTAAAGGTGCTAACAAAATTATGTGCTATGGTCAATGAATAGCCATCCATGTTCAAAATGTGAAACCTAAATATTTCCAAATACATGTACCTAGCCGAATAATAAAAGGTGGCTAATAACCAAGGTGGGTAATAATCATTTTATATGACTTAAACTTAGTCAAGGTGGTCCCCACAGTGGGAGGGTTTGAAAGTGAATAAATTATACTTGCTCAGGAGTGTAATTCTTCATGTGACCATAAGAAGAAAAAAAATGTCAGCATCAGAACCAAAAGTGGTCCCCTTTAGGATGAATACAAGGGTGAATTATTGCAAATAAATTATTTGTTTTTCTCTCACACAGGGACATATTATTTTGCATGTGCATCCAAGGGGGCAAGTGGATAAAAATTACAGATGTCACATCAAGCACTAGAAGACATAGATTGCATGCACATTGGAGAAGACTTGCTCATCAAGCAAAGTTTATTATTAACCAATTATTCACCCAACTTTATTAAAAATAGAATAGTCAATTGCAGTTTGACTGAGTTGTATTTTTGTAAACAAGGCTATTAATGCTTCATTGTATTAGCATGCTTAATTTTATTCCTTTATTTATTCATAATAAAGGATAAAAATAGATGCGTAGGAGAGAACAAATTTAGTCTATTTTTAGGAAGGGTGGGATGGATAATTTTGCTATATATTGTGTGCATTGGCAAAGCACAAAAGGAGGATTTTTGGACACAGGAGTGTTGAAGCAATTTTTACTAGTTTTTCCCCTTGAATGAGAAGTATATTTTGCCTTTCCAATTATTTGCAATCTTGTGTATGTCTTATTAATCCTTGTGAATGTAAAATTCCTTGATTAATCATCCTACCCTGTTGCAAATTTAGTAATTTCTGCATGATATTAGTGTGCATGTGTAGCTTAACAATATTGTTGTGAAACTTTCCCTCAATGCATCAAGTGTTTTCCTTAATATTCTCTGAAAAATATTGGTTTGTGCATCTAGAATCCATTTTCATATCAATTGTGCATGTACTCAGTCAAAGACCTCAAATAAGTTTGGTGTATCACCCCAATTTTGAATCCATTTATAGTCATCTTTTACCCTCAAACCCTAGAAAATTAGTTTAGGATACATCAAGAAGGAACTAGCCTTGATATCGGAGACTCACCTCAAAATAGGTATACCCACAGACCCGAGGTGTTTCCATTGTATCTATGAAAGAGAGAGATCCATAGAAATCTTAGAACACATGCAGTCATCTCTCGACAAGGTGCACTTTTGAGAGATAATAGTGACATCGAGTGAAACTAGAACTCAAGAAAAAAATTATCCATCTTCTCATACCAAGGTCGGGGATATTCTTGATTCCATAAAGAGAATGAAGGATTTTTCAAATAAGTGAAGAGTGATACAATAATCCCTATGGATACTCTATGTAAATATCCTCTTAAAGATCACTATGCATTAATTATCTCTTCACGTTGTTCGGTAGATCAAACAACTATGTGTTACAGAGAGGAGAGAACCGAGAAAATAAAATCCATCTTAGTAATGGGGAAAATTTCTTAGAGTAGACAATGGGTGAGTGAAAAAACATGTGATCCACTTATATATAGAGAAGTGACATGCATTTTCTCAAAAATGAGACTTTATGCAAGTTTGAGTGATGATAAGTGATACGGATTTTAAATTTTTACAATAGTGTATGTATAAGAAATGAAGGATTTGAGTGTAAAATACCATTATATATATTTACTTTTTTGTCTTTTTGTGTAACACACTAGTTTATTTGTGCAAACTAGCACATTGAGTGAAAATTTTCACACACACGTATGATAATGAGATATAATTATTAAAATAAGATTTTTTGAAAACATGTTATATTTTCAATGTTGTAGCACAAACTATTATTTAAATAATTTTCGGTAAAAATATATATTTTTATTTAATTAGTTAAATAAAAATTATATGAAGTTAGCTATTTTTTGTTACGCACTCAATATATCAAAATTAGAATTAGTATGGTTATAAGATAATATATGGTTTTCTCAAGCTCACTTTTTTATAGTGCGGGATTTTTATTTGAAATTTAACAATTCATATTAATATTTTTAATTATGCATTTAAAAATTAGAGTAAAATGAAAAACAACACATATGTCATTGAAATTAAAAAATAAGGGTTTAAATTTTAAAAAAGAAGATTTAGATACTATAGAATGGTAGCTACCAAACTTATATTTTTGTAAAGGGATAAGTCAAGACATGAACTTAATGACAAAATAATTTAGATTCTTTCCGGTTTAGTCATTAAGGAAGGGTATTATAATAATTAAGGGAAAAAATAAAAATGAATTTTAGATATAGTTAGTATAAATGTATTAATTAGAATGGTTTAGGCCGAATAAAAAATAATTCAAATAGAGAATGCACTTTGTTGGACACGCCTACGAATGGCCGCTTATACAATTATTAGTCACTAATAGCCACTTGTTTACCTCTCCTACGGAGAAGGGTTCTAGTGATCATTAGCGTTAAAATGCGAGACTTTGATGTTAAAAATAAGGACATAAATCTATTCATGTTGAGTACCTATATTGTATAATTTTAATGTGTTCATATACTTATCGATTATTGGTCTAAATTAAGTAGTATTGTTTGTGTCAACCTTTATTCTCTTTCTCCCCTTTCCTTTTCTCTTTGTTTCCAAATGTCTAGTGTCTTGTCTTGATTATCCTGGGATAATCTTATAACTTGTTTGAATTTCCCAACACACCTAGTCATTTATTTAGTATCCTCACACCCCTATGTTTTTGAATGTCCTATTTTGTGCACCTATATTTTAAATCCCATGTTCTTCACTTTTTAGTCATTTTTTTTCATTTTTAGAGGTCCAAACCACAAACATAAAAGATAAGAATGCAAGGGGTTAACCATGGCCAAAAAGCATGGGAGGAGAGAGAAAATGCTAAGGAATAAGGCAAAACAAGAATCTTAGAGATAGAAAAATAAAAAATGTGGCACCAATAAGGGGGAAGGAATGAAATGATATAAAGGAAAGTCAATAAAATATTTTCAACACAAAAATGATAGCTAAAATGATAATGACATGGAGCAATATGTACCAATAAGAGTTTAATGCATAAATAAATAGACTAATATGATGAAAATTAACTAGTCCCATACCACATCTAGGTGTCTACATACATGTACACATGAGCTAGACATAAACTAGTCCTATACCAAATTTATGTTTCTAAATACGAGTACATGTTTTATTATTTCCAATTGATTTAAAATAACAAAATTTGAATGTAACAAAAAAATTTAGATATAACCTTATGCATTGAGTATCTAAACACTTCATAACTAAGCATCACCATGTGATTGTCTACTTTAGTCCATTTTTGAGTACAAAATGTACAATAATGTGTAAATTGTAAAAATACATTTAATTCAAATTTGAACAAGCTAAATGGGTATTTTACCTACACGTACCATCACATTATTAACACCCTTTAAATTTACAATCCAAAATATTAAACTATTTTAAAATACTTATTTAAAAGTGTAAGTGGTATAAACATTCCTTCATAAGGTTCTTGCATTTTTTGTTCTCTCATGTATAATAATAGGTTAGAAGATGATTACATGCCACTATTATTCAAACAAATTGGAACCGTTCTATAAAATTATCAATATCAGTAGTATAATTACAATATCAAATATTTTAGGCATCAAACCCAATAGATTTCACCCTCCCGATCAAATTAGATTCACATTTGAACCTAGAAATCAATTTCATCCCTATATTAGCACTCTAATATGAATATAATGACATAAGTGCATACCATCCTTTATGTATTGGATGCCCGTAATCCTAGAAGAACCTTATATCTACATATCTTCATAGAATTCAAACAATGCACCTCCTTTCTCATCCACTCCTACACACCCTGTTATCTCACCCTTTGCAAAGCACAAATGACTCAAACTAATGGTCTTGAAACCTAAATGAAAAAGAAAAAAAGAAAATGATTAGTTCAAAATTCCAATTCAAATAATAATGGTCCATGGAGAAATATGCACCAATAAGAGTGTAATGAACATATAAATACACTAATTTGATGACAATTAACTAGTCCCGCACCAAATTCAGTGTCTACATACATATACACGAGTTAATCCCTTACCAAAATTAGGTGTCTAAATACATGTACATGTTTTATTATTTCCAATTTATTTAAAATAATTAAATTTAAATGTAAAAAAGAAGTAGTTATATTTAACCTTGTGTATTTGGTATCTAAACATTTTACAATTAAGAATCACCCCGTGATTGTCTACTTTAGACCATTATCAAGTACAAAATGTACAATAATGGGTAAATTGTGTAAATGCATTTAATTTAAATTTGAACAAGATAAATGGGTGTTTTACCCACGTTCCATCACATTATTAGAACCGTTTCCATTTATAATTTAAAATATTTAACTATTTGAGAATACTCATTTAAAATTGTAAGTGGTAACGACATTCCTTCATAAGGTTCTTGCATTTTTATTCTCTCATGTATAGTCATAGGTTAGAATATAATTACATGCTACTATTATTAAAACTAGTGGTATTGAAACCTAAATAAAAAATAAAAAAGTAAATGATTAGTTCAAATTGAAAAGTTTATTTACAAATAATATCATAGTATAGATTGTTATTTTTGAAGGGGTAACATACCATAATTTGTAGGTTTGGAACAAATGTAAACATACGCAGATGGTAAATATGGAATTATAATGTTGAATCCTTTGATATTAAATATAATTTGATGCACACTTTAACTCAATAGTTTTCTATGAAGTTCCATGTGACCCTTTTACCAAATCACTCACCAAAATACTCCTAAATCCATATTTGTATAACTCCTTCACAAATTTTATAGTGTCATTTGCACATTATTAGACCTAATAGTAAAAGGTATTCATGCGAGTAATTACATATGAATTTTCCATCAATCGGAACCATGTTATTGCCCATTATACGAATAAGCAACTATTCGTCACTATCTCTCATATTAGTTATATTGTATCATTAATTTATTTTAATAATTTTTGTATTAAAGTTAATATTTTCTTGTAATTTGATGTTTAGAATGTTTTGTGAAGTTGAATTTTATTAATTCTTAAATATATTATTTAGTTCATTTTTTCATTTAAAAAATCAAATATTTTCAATATTTTTTAAGTTGAAATCTATCACAATTTATATCTTATTTTGTTTAAATATTAATGACTAAATAGTTCAGATGTAGAAATTAAATTGACACATTTGAAGTGTGTGAAATTGAGAATCATTGGGAGGAATTTTTTACATTTTTCTAACTCAATTAAAAGGGTTGCAAGTGCCTTGTTTGATACTAGGAAATAGGATTTATGGATGATATATATCTATAAGAATCTATCCTAGCATGTCCCAAGTTGGACATTAGACTATATATACAAAAGGATTCTAAAGTAACCTAATGAGGGCTACCAATTTGTATATTTCCCGAATCATTTATCCACATGCCGGATAAAATATTCAATATATGTATGAAGGATCCTTATGATCATGATATGTTTATGGACCTAATATTTAAAATAATTGAATTGTATATTGATCTTTGTGTTTATTTTTATTTTGAATTTCTAATCATGATTAAATTGATTTATTTTTATAGCTATATCAAATAATATGAAGAATAGGTTTCATTCAAACATCCAAATACCCTTGACTCTCCCAAATAGACATTGTTTGTTAAACAACTTCAATGCGAAGAAGAGTTTTGTATAAAGCAATTTGTAATTCACATTGCACATCATAGAAATCCGAATCTTAGTATTCCAGAGAGATAAAATATGAAATTGTGAAATTTTTAAAAATTAATGACCCTCTCACAGTTTTCATTTCTAAGTTTAAAACATCACATTCATACTCCAAAGGATTTGGCCTAATTTATGATGTTGTTGAACATGTAATTCAATATGAACATGGAAAAATGTTAATACATAATGGGATTAATGTTCCACATCCTAGATCTAAGAAGGAATGCCCAAATAGAGAAAAAAATATGTGGTGTTAAGAAATTCAATGGTGGAAAGAAAAATGTAAAATAAATATTTTCTTTTAGGTGGTAGTGAATTTTGTATTGAAATTGCAACTTTTGAAATCATTCGAGTTATTATTGTATGAAATCAAATTATTATTTTTACTTCAATTGTGCAATCAATTTTGAGTATTTTTGTTTCGTTAAATTTAGTTTCATTTGTTTCCTTGAGTTTAAATATGAAATTTGAATTATTTATTTTACTTGAATATAAGTAAATCAATCAAGTTGTTTTGTTTAGTTAAATTTGTTTGAAAATTTATTTGTTATTTTTAAGTATGAAATTAAACTATTTTATTCACTTTAATTTTGTAATCTCAATTAATTAGTTTCATTTTGTTAAATTTATTTTCATTTGTTTGTGCTATTTTAAATATGAAATTAAATTATTTTATTTACTTCAATTTTCTAATCAATCAAGTTGTTTCATTTAGTTAAATTTGTTTCCATTTACTTCCTTTAGTTTAAATATGAAATCAAATTCTTTTTTACTTCAATTTTTTAAAATTAAATTATTAAATCAAATTGTTGCAATTTGGTATGAATTTTGTATGTAATGGGTGAAAAACATATAAGAGAAGAAATTTTATTGAAATAGAGACCTTGAAAAGGAGAAGAAATATAATGAAAAGAGAAACAAAACAAACAAGTTAAAAAGGGAACAAATTTCTCTTGAAGTCGCTTTCAAACTCAAAAAGCTCTTGAAGCTATTCAAACTCAACAAGAACTTCAAGAACAAGAATATTTTCAAGCTCAAGATATAATAGATGAATAATTGAAGGAAATAATGAAAAAATAACAATGGATGAAGATGTTGATTGTTCTCAAGGAGAGGAAGAATAAATTTTTCTAAATGGAGGATTACCAAACTTGAATAATATTGAGGATATGGATGAAGCTAATTTAATTTATCTTTGTTGAAGAGAGTAATTTTCTTTACGTAAACACGGTAAAGGTGCATTCAAAAATATATACAAATATTATTTTCAAAAATATTTGATTGGTAGAGCTCAATTGGTAGCAAGACTTTTCGACGTAAAGATATGGTCCCTATTTTTGAGTTGTTAGGAGTTGATTCAAAATATACTAATAACATGAAAGATATCATGGTACAAAAATTACATAATGCACTTGACATTATTGGTAGATTATCTCATAGAAAAACCTTTCTATAACATATATATCTATCATATAAACTACACTCAACTCTCCCACAAATAAGATGTGAAAATTGTCTTCACCTAATTTTCACTTTTCATCTTTTATACACGTTACTAAAAATTTATTTTGTGTAGATAAGGGTCAATGATGCATCTATTTTTACTTTTCATGACACCTTACCTATTTTTAGAATCTACGGCCAACACCATCACCCGCAGAAATGATGTCCTATATACTCTCACTTAATTTGAAACTCAAAAGAAAATGAAACTAGAATCAGTTAGACTTCCATTAGCTATACTATTTTGTGCCTTTTCATTAATTTCTTGCCTAGCTCTTGGTTCATCTTGCATATTTATTGCATTGTATTAGATACTATTTTTCTTGGATGGTTCCTTGCACTTTATTAGGTCACCTATAGTGATTCCAAGATAGGAATGATGCTCCCCTTCTCCACCTAATAGTGACTCTCTCAGCGTGCTATTTTTTTAGAGAGATATATGCATCAATGACCACCCTACTTTGGTACAAGATAAGTGCTCTAAACATTCATGTTGTGGAAAAATCACAACACCCCTAAATGCTTACAAATTGAAATATTGGCGGTCTGTTGGTACCCAATATTAATCTCCTTCTAAGATTGAGCATCATCATGGATTTGTGAGAACACTCGAGAGGTAGATAGATAATTGTGTATGTCATTTTGTAGCTGGGGAAAATAATCTATTTGACTCTTTAGCACTTATCAGGATTTGATAGGAGTGGGTAATACCTTAAAAGGATATGATCTTATCCTAATTATTTTAGGTTGTGCCTTTCAACCAAGGTAAGAGAACCTATTTTTTAACCTCTGTTATTTTAAAGGAGATACATGTACCTTTCTTTTGCATAAATTTTATGGAGAAGGCCTTGGGGAAAATATGATCAACACATAAAATCTGACTCTCACGAGTTGTCACGTCCAGATTGTGGAGATATTTTCACAACAAGGCAAAGGTTACTAAAGACATTTGGGACCCTAATTGTTCCTGCATGTTTTGGTGATGAGGATTATGCATTGGTATACACACATGACAAACAAGGGTATTATGGGTAGGATTAGTTGTTTTTGAATAAATTTTTGGTGGGAAGTGGGGAAGAATGAACTTGACTCGCCAGATCCTTGAGGAATCTTACAAAATGGAAGGTTTGATCAACGAGAATGTCACGGGATAGCTAGAGTGTTTCTTTAACCAGAATATGTGCTTCAATGGAGGCCTAGATTAGCAGTTTTTCACACAACCTACAGGATTCTAACATGAAGGCTCAAGTCAGAGAACCCAACAAAGCACCAAGATCTGAGTCAAATCATGCCTAAGGTACACCCAAAGGCTTACAGACAATCTCTGTTAGATAAATGAAAGAAAAGTGATTTTAAATCGTTTATTCCAGTCCCAGATGAAAGCTCTTCTGAAGAATGAAATTGTAGATGCCACTAAACTGTCACAAGGATTGAGGCCTGTGTGATTGAATCAAATTTCAATACAATATTGCAACAGAAACAAGGAAAACTACTTACACACATTCAGAAATAAAATAGACACATTTTGCTCAAGACAAATACGAGAATAACTTGAATTTGATTAAATCTATCGGGAGGAAAGTTTCCGAACAATATCGAGTTTGTCAATGGTTGTACACTTACAACCACCTTGACATGATAAAGCTTAATACAAAAAGAGATAACCAGGTTTCTCAGTCAGATTCTTAAAAGATAGGCTTTCTCATATTCTCCTCTTGGGAATTTTCTTCGACCTTTAACACTCCCAACCAATTGCATGATGAATTCATGCCATTTATAGCATTTACAACAGACCCCCTTTCCCCCAAAAATCTATACATTGAGTGTACCAATGCTCACCATGATCAGGATCACGATTCTTAGAATCGATCTCGTAAAAAGTCATCAGTGCTCGAGGGGTAGATCTTATCGATTACTTCCCACATTCACTCCTTCCATGGTAGATTACTCTTTCTTCAATTCACCAACCAGCTCCACCCCTAGTCTGTCACAAATCTGGATCCTTGCATGCTCGGGAGAATAAAAATGGAAAACCAGATCGAGCCCGATAGTTAGACCATTTTAATGGTGAAAGAAATCTCCAGATCTCTCCCACCAAACTTTAGATATCAAAATTAACTTGCCCTCTGTTTGGTGTCTAGAAAATAACAAGAAATCATGAAGATTCGCACTTCAGGAGTTTTACGAGAAAAATGGGGGAAAATTAGATTTGGACAATCAACCGCCATTGATCTTCGATTTGAATGTGGGCCATCCACGTGGAAGACTCAAAAATAAATGTAAAATTTTTATATTTTACTCCGCACCTCCCCTTCGAAAAATGGGCCCGACACGTGTCTTAAGGTGGGTCCCAATGGAACGACACTACCCTTTTTAATTTTAACTCTTTTCTCTCAAAAGGAACAATTTTCAAGTTTCCCCATGCTCAGCCCTTGACTAGAGCAAGCTTTGACCTTTCCTTCATCGGGCTTGCAGACCATTTTGATGATTTTAGTCATTTACATGCAAGAGGTAAAATTTCCAAGTTGCCCCCGATGGTCCGCCTTCCCGCCCCTTTGACCAGAAACAAAATTTGATTTTTTCTTTTGTCGGGCTTATGGGCCATTTTGATATTTTAACCCTTTTGAGACAAAGAGGCAAAAATTTTAAGTTGCCTCTGATGGTCTGCTTCCCCTGCCCCTTTTGACTTTTCAAATTGCCATGTGTCACAATGGCACTCCTTGAGATGGTTCCCAAAATTTGAGACCCTAAATGAGCGTGAGCTCGCCACGTGTCCTGTCCCACCAAAATGTTTGAAGTGTTGAAGCTCAATGGAAGATGCCAAGTTTCGTGCTTTGGGAAGTTTCCTTTGGCCATTTGAAATGTCTAAGCAAAATGCAAAGTAAGCGGCACCTCCATGTGTCCTCTTGGTGTTTCTTCAAAAACCTTAAGGTTTCAAAAATGATTTGGCGGGGTGCGCTTCCATTTTAGAATTTTACTCCATTTTTCCAAGAGCAAAAACATCCAACATGCCTCCGAAGGCCCGCATCTCCACCTTTAACTTTTCCAGGTGTCCTTCTGCGGGGTCAAGGTAAGACTTTTTTCCTGCCACTTAAATTTTTCTTTAATCAAATCTTAGAGGGGCCACGGGGTGAGTTCAATTTTTTTTCCAAAGTAGCCAAAAAGAATAAGTTAAAAAAAAAACCCACCACACCCCATCCAATTGGAAGAAGCCACGTAAGCACCAAAAGAACCAATTAGATTTGAGTGGAGCTACGGGACCAAATTCACCTTTTTGCCCAAAAATCAAAAAGTGATAAGTTAAAGAATTCACCTGCCGTCCCTTGACCAAATAAAGGAAGCCATGTGACTGCTGGACACTAAGGAATAACTTTGACAGGAAAAAGACACCCATCAGACTGCCAAATCACAAAAATTCACCATTCCCACTCGAACTGATTTTACGCTAAGGAAGAATTTTTTTTCAAAACTATGTGGATCATGGTTCCAAGCATCTTTTCACCATGGATTTGGATTTTCAAAGGCATACAAATATAAATCAATCATTTTCGAGCTTCCATGGTTGAGGAAAAATAGGAAAAATGACAAAGCTCGTGGATTTTGAAGAAATTAGGGCAAAAACATGGCAAACTTGGAGACTTCTTCAAGGAGGAACATGACAATGGATTCTACAAATAACTTGAGGCATTCAAATGGAGGTAAATTTTTCAAAACATCCATATCGAGAAATAAAGCGTTTCACAACACGCAGATCAGAGGAAAATTAGGGAAAAATGGTGAGAGGTCAAAACGAGCACCAACATCAGGCTCCGATTCAGGATGGGCACTCCCTACGAGTGCCACAAGAACAAAAGTAGACCAAGTGAAAAAATATCCATCGGGCAACGAGTTAGCTTGCGGAAGCAGAGAAATAAGGCCATCTTTAGAAACAAACAAAGAAACCTAACAAAAACAGGCCACCAAGGACCAGAGAATGAGCAAAAACACAAAAAGGAAACAAACAACTAACTATACACTATACAAGAGGTGTGTACTTTGATTACGGGAATCAATCCAAGAAATGCTTCATATTCCTGTCATTAATAGGAAATTCAAGCAATTTTCCATCTAAATCCTTCAAGAATAAGGTGTGTTCACTAATTCTAATGTCAATGGAGTAAGGGCACATCCATAACGAGTCAAATTTTCCATGCTTTCCCTTATCTTCATTCCTGCTATCCCATAGTAGCACAAGATCTCCGATATTTAAAGATCTGGGAGTAACCTTCTTGTCAAATAGTTTCTTCATCTTTTCTCTGAACTTTATATGCCTCTAGTGGGATGCCCTTCTCTCTTCATCAAGCTCAATAATCTGGTTAATGTGAGCATCATGAGGACTTACCTTGTGATCTTCCAGTTGTTGAATGAATTGATATGAGGATATTTGCATATGCAGGGTATTAGAACCTAAGTCCCATATACCAACTCAAATGGACTCTTTCCAGTGAACCTCTTGATAGTGATCCTATCTGCCCAAACAACAAACTTCAACTGTTCACCCCATTTTCTTTTGTTCAGCTCCAAGGTTCTTCTGATAATCTTCAGCAAGTTTTTGTTACTGGACTCAGCTTGTCCATTTCCTTGGGGATTGTAATTAGAGGCATATGTCAAATTGATCCCATATTCTTTGCACATTACCACCAGGTTTAGCTCTAAAACTCATGGCATTATCAACTATGATTTTGACTGGTACTCCAAACCTGCAAATGATATGGTTTAGCACAAAGTCCATGACAATTTGGTGTGTGGCCTTCTTGGTGGGGATTGCTTCCACCCATTTGGTAAAGTAGTTAGTGGCTACAAGAATCCACTTATGGCCAACACTTGAAGGGTCTAAAATCTCACCAATGAAATCCATTCCCCATTGCTTGAATGGGGCTTCAATTGATACAGAGTGCCGCAAAGGCGGGGCACGAAGCTTTCATTCTTCTAGAGAAACGTTGGCAACTCTCACATATTATGACCAACATGGTTGCATCCTTAAAAAGAGTTGGCCACCAATAACCAACCCTCAGGATCTTGTGTGTTGTGACTCTTGTAGCAAAATTCCCCACAAAATCCTCCATGGAGGTCAACAATTATTTTGGGGGCTTCATCTTCAGTGATGCATCTTAAGAGGACTCCCTCTGGGTTCTTCCATGCCAACCCAAAATCAATAATGACATATTTCTAGGAAGCCAACTTAAGATCTCTTTTCTGGTTCTTATTTAAATGCTCAAGGTAGTTTAAGTGTCTGAGATAGAACATCACATCCTTGTACCATTTAGAATTCATCAATTTTTCAAAAACATCTGCCCTTTCTTTCTCAACCTCATTTACCTCAATAGTCTACAAGTTTCTCTTAGGCATAAGCATTGCTAGGATCAAACCTCTCACCAACTTGGTGGTTTGGATATCCATATCATATTCTTACAACTTGTTCACCCATCTACATCTTTTGCTTGATACTTCCATCTCTGATAAGATGTCCTTTACCATGGTATGGGGAACATAAGTAACTACCTTTGAACTCAAAATATAAGGCACGAAAACATTTGTTTCTTTTACCAAGGTAAATGCATAATTTTACTGAGAATAGTGTACTTCACTTCATCCCCCTACAAGGCCTTACTGAAAAAGGTAATGGGCCTCTCAGCCCCTTCATTATCCTTCTACAATAGAACAAAAGCAATAGTGTTTTCTGAAGCAAAGGAAAACAGTTGGAAAGGCTTCTTATAATCGGGAGTCTGCTAAAAGCAGTGCATGCTTCAATGCCTCCTTAATCCCGTTGAAATTTTGGATGGCGCCTTCCGCCCATTTGATGACACGGTCCTTCTTTAGCATGGAAATTATTGGGATGGTCAACTCAACAAAGTTTGATATAAATATTCTAATGAAGTTTATCTACCCAAAGAAGGACTGAATTCCTTTCTTGGTTCTTGGAATTGGGACTTTGTTGATGGCCTCCACTCTTTCTGGATCAATCATCACTCCTTGTGACACAATGTGACCAAGAAATTTTTCCTTCTACACTCCAAAATGGCATTTCTTTGGATTGAGTGAGATGCCATATTCCCTACATCTTATCAACATCTTATCCAAGTGTAGCAAGTGGTCACTTCTCTTCCTAGAAAAAACTGTTACATCATCTTGGTACACAATAATAAACTCATTTATGTAACCAACAAAGGCAACATCAATTGCTCTTTGAAAATTAGCTCCAAAATTCATAAGACCAAAGGGCATCCTGATATACACATATGTTCCCCAAGGAGTAGTGAAAGATTTCTTGATCCTTTCTGATTCTTTTACCACGACTTGGTTATAACTAGAGAAACCATCTAAAGTAGATAGCAACTCAGAACCAGTCACCAACTATAGCATGTGTTCCATGTTAGGTAAAGGATAGTTATCCTTCATTGAAGCTTTGTTCAAATTCCTGAAGTCAACACACAACCTGATGTCTCCATTCTTCTTTCTTACTGGTACTAGGTTTGCAACCCAAGAAGAGTATCTTGTGGGATGGATAATCCCTCCATCTCTTAGTTTCTTTAGTTCCTCTTGCATTTTAAGAGATATAAGTGGATTGATTGGCCTCTGCTTCTACCTGAATGGTTTTGCATTGGGCTTCAAGGGAATATCATGTTGAAACACATCCTCTCTGTATGCTTTGAGCTCAGAATAATTCCCAGCTAGGCAGTCTTGGTATTTCTTCAAGAATAAGATGTATGATTGCTTCTTTTCCTTACTCGAGATTACTACCTAACCAAATTTTTCTTGGCTTCTACTTTGTGCCAAGATCATGCTCATCAATATCCCTTGAGGCCACCATGCATCCATTAATGATGCAATAAACATGATCAAAATTTGACTCAAGAGCAACTAGCCCTCTAGGAATGGTATTGGTCTTTAGCTGGATGATGCCCTTGCCAAACAAGGTTTCCTTTCCTTCTGTTACACATACCATTAGCTCCCAATCAATATTTTGATCGGAAAAATCTCCACTGCTTACTGTAAAAATCTCTCGGATCTCGAGTATCATCATCAAAAACCTTCCAATGTTTAATATTATCAGGGATAGAGGGTCTTGTCAAACTCACCTCATATTCACAATATGGGGACATCAGAATTGTCAAACCAATAACCCAACACCGTAAGCTTGTCTTCCAAGTCATTGAACCTTCTGTCATGATGTACAATGTTGAATGAATCAAACATCTCAATGAAGTCCCAAACCGCATGCTTGTATTGTTTCATTCGGCTGGTTATTTATGGTGACTTATTTGACAACTATCTCTGAATCTCCCTTGAAAATTATGTCCTGATACCATACTTCCAGAAATTCTTAAACCTAACAACAATTCCTCATACTTACCAATGTTGTTAGTGCACTCAAAGTTGAGTTTGAAGGAAAAAACAAACCTTTCCCGACCTGGAGAGAGTAGGACAACACCAGCACCATTCCCAAACTTGGAGAAAACTCCATCAAATAATAGAGTCTAAGGAGATCCTGCTTACTCAAGACACTGCATTCTTCAATCTTGTGCTCCTTTCCATCAGAAAATCCCACAAAGTTGTCAGCATCAACATTTGTGTATAATACTTCATAGGATGCATTGTTGGGATCCTCAATAAGGTGTAAAATTTTCTTCTCTCCATACAACCTAACCAGGCTGCCCTCAATTGGGATGGTGGCATAGGACATATCCATTTAGACACTCCCACCAACACTAGCAACCCATTTTCTTGATAGCAACATACCCCACTTGGCTGGGCAATCAACTATGACAACATCAAGTTTCAAATTTTTTCCTAGATAGGCTGCAAGTTGCACCACCAAAACCTTCACACATCCCACTACTGGTACTTCTCTAGAGTCCATGGTAGTGCACTTTCCATATGCTGCTATTACCTTAATATTCAGCTCATTCATGACTTCCAGAGGCATGAAATTACACGATGCCCCCGATTCAAACATACAGGTCATGGAGAAACCTATCCTTAATGATCGAGTGGTGAAGAATGGGTCAAAATTCAGGCGAGAGTGTACCAAGGATATCCATAGATAAACCTTAGGTGGTTCAGCTAGCTCCTCCAATGCTGGTGGTGTCTCAGACTCTTCAATGATTGGAGGATTCTCCACAATGTTCACATTTCTCCCTAAGGCAGTATTCTCTTCTTTCAATCCCAAGTATTCAAATTCTCTCCTTTTGTGCTCAGGAATCCTAAGCAACTCAACAATTGGGACATAACCTTTGATTTGACTTAAAACTTGGGCAATTTCATATGGGACATTATTGGGCAAGGCAGTATTGGAAGGAAAGTTGATACACTCATTGGGTGGCAAAGGATTCTTGACAACTTGAGCATGAGGAGGGGCATGATTCTTGCTTGGAACTAAAAGGCCTTTGGTAGATTGATCCTTCCTAGGAGCCTCTTTAGGAATGTTAGAAAGTAAGGGATCTTTTGGCTTGGCTTGAGGTCCTATCCCTTTGATGCCTTACTTACTTCTTATGTTGTATTCCTTCTCTTGAGCCACAACAACATTCATTAACAACTACCTATCTTCCTCGATGGGTTTCCTCCATCATAATTCTTTATCATTAAGGCCCTCAAATATTAAAAATCATTATTGATCAATTCAAAATATTGTACAATATCTACTTCTAAAGTATGAGAGAGAGGAAGAATAGGTACCCTATGAATATAGTCCCCAAAAATGGCAACATTTCTAGCACTTATCACCTCAGTTGAGGTTGCCCCTTGTTATGAGCTGGTGGAGCATCCCATCATGCAAACATCATCATCATTTTCATTATCAGCTTCTTCTTCTTCTTGTTGATCTTCCCCACAAGGGGCATGGGGCATGAAACATTTGTCACACCAATCAATGACCTTTGTTTCTTCCACAACAAAAAATCTAGTAGCCAATGGATCAAGCACCACTCGATTTTCTCTACCTTGGGAATGCCTATTCCCAAATCCAAAGACCCCTTTACCTCTGTCATCAGTTCTTTGATGATTTGTAAATCTATCTTGGAATTGTTGCTTGTGTTGTCCTTGTGAACTTTTCCCAATTCCTTTCTCATCCCGGGCTAGTTTGTAGGAGATCTCCTTGACAACACCTGCAAAAGTCTTCACAACTTCTTCCAAATCAGCACCCTTGCTTGCGAGGTTTTTCAAGGGTAATCAACTTCACACCGTCCCTCTTTGGAGGTTTTCCAATTGCCTTGATATTATTCTCTATTTGCGAGCCATGGTGAATGCTTGCCTCAAATTGGTAGGGTTCTTTTCCCTCAAGTAGTAAGCAACCTTTTTATCAAATGCATCTATGTATTTGATCAAACATGACTCATCACGTGGCCTTATCCTAACAGAAATCTCCTCAAAGTTTAATTAAACCTTGTATTGAAGTTATGTATTGACTCATTGGGATTCTTCTTGATGTTTTCAAAATTTGATAGAAGAAACACAGGCTCAGATCCTATCACCATATTATAATCTAAATGCATTGTTCATATCAGCCAAAGAATCAACAGAGTTATCTGGAAATGCTTTATACCAGTCCCTTGCATCCTCCTCTAAAGTGTGGAAAAACAATTTGATGTATACATCTTCATGTTCAATCTCAAAGTATTCCATCATATTGAGAAAAAGCTTTAGATGTTGATCACCGCTATAACATTGTTTCCCTGGAACTTTGGAAGTTTGCTCCTTACATCTTGAGGTCCTGCATTTGGATAACTAGCCATTCCCACAAAATTTATAGGTCCAAAGGTGTTTACAACAAATGGAGGTCTGGTTGAGCCATATTGATTCAAGGAGGTGATATTGGGGGAGAAAAAAATTGATGAGGGGAAAGGGGTCTCTGAAATACAGAGTATAGCTTCTAAAATGGACACCCTCTAAAGGCCTAGCTTCTTGGAAATCCCTATTAACTTCTGAAAAGGCAGGGGAAGAATGGGAAGAAAACCTTTCAAAATCAAATGAAGGCCCCTCTCCAATTGGATAATCAATGCCACAAAGAGGCTACCTGATTTAGAGTCACTTGAATGTCCGTCTTGATGATAGGCCACTCACTTTCATCAACGGGAGCCCTCTTCTTGTCTGCTTATTCTCCCACAACTCTCTAGGCTCTTCTTCCTTTTGAATTTTCTTTTCATAACTCAGGAAACAATGTCCTAGTAGGGTCTCTAGCAAATAAAGATCTTATTCCTTCCAACTTTGCGAATATTAGTGACAAATCTTTCTTGATAGAGGTTTAAGACACCGGTCCTTATCAAAATCAAATAAACAGGGAGTCTCCACTAAGGATTTCCACATTATTTGTGCAAATGCACTAAAATATGCTCTATCAAATGTCTACACTTATAAACTAGAAATGAAAGTTCTGACCTTCCTTTACCAAGATTTATCAGTGAATGCCAGTGCAAAACTTATAGAGATTGGAAAAGTTACATACAACACTTGTAACTTGAAACTTCATACAGGGTCAAACACAGGATAATATTTAAAATAGATTTCTGGCACTTTAGAGCATACAAGAAATGTTCACCAGGGTTTAAGTATGAACTGCATCACAATGAATAAATCGCCTTCTCGGTAACTTTCTAGAAAAGTCCTGGTGGAGGCACTAGAAGCATGTTGGTACCCAAATTTAATCTCCTTCAAAGACCGAGCAACATCATGGATTTGACAGACACTCAAAGGTAGATAGATAATCATGTATGTCATTTTGTAGGGGGAAAGCAATCTATTTGACTCTTTAGCACTCAGGCTTTGACAGGAGTGGGTAGCACCTTAAAAGGATATGATCTTATCCTAACTATTTTAGGTTGTGCCTTTCAACCAAGGTAAGAGAACCTATTTTGTAACCTTTGTTATTTAAAAGGAGATACATGTACCTTTCTTTTGCATAAATTTTATGGAGAAGGCCTTAGGGAAAATATGATCAACACACCAAATCTGACTCTCACGAGTTGTCACTTCTAGATTGTGGAGATATTTTCACAACAAGGCAAAGGTTACTAAAGACATTTGGGACCTTGATTGTTTTTGCATGTTTTGGTGATGAGGATTATGAATTTAGTATACACACATGACAAACATGGGTATTACGGGTAGGATTAGTTGTTTTTGAACAAATTTTTGGTGGGAAGTTGGGAAGAATGAACTTGACTTGCCAGATCCTTGAGGAATCTTACAAAATGGAAGGTTAGATCAAAAAAATGTCACGGGATAGCTAGAGTGTTTCTTTAACGAGAATATGTTCTTCAATGGAGGCCCAGATTAGCACTTTTTCACACAACCTATGGGATTATAACATGAAGGCTCGAGTCAGAGAACCCAAAAAAGCACCAAGATATGAGTCAAATCATGATTAAGGTACACCCGAAGGGTTACTGAGCAATATCTGTCAGACAAATGAAAGAAAAGTGATTTTAAATCATTTATTCCAGTCCCGATGAAAGCCCTTCAAGAATGAAATTGCAGATGCTACTAAACTGTCACAAGGATTGAGCTGTGTGATTGAATAAAATTTCAATACAAGATTGCAATAGAAATAAAGAAAACTACTTGCACACATTCGAAATAAAACAGACACATTTTGCTTAAGACAAAACATAATAACTTGAATTTGATTAAATCTATCAGCAGGGGAAAGTTTCCAAAAAAATCTCAGAGCTTGTCAATATCTGTACAATACAATTACTGACCACCTTGACATGATAAAGCTTAATACAAAAAGAGATAACCAGGTTTCTCATTCAGATTCTTAAATGACAGGCTTTGTCATATTTTCCTCTTGGGAATTTTCTTTGACCTCTAACACTCCCAACCATTTACACGATGAATTCATGCCATTTATAGCATTTACAACATAACCCCTTTTCCCCCCAAAAATCTAGATATTGAGTGTACCAATGCTCGCCATGATCACGATCACGATTCCCAGAATCTAATATGTAAAAATTCACCAGGCACTCGAGGGGGCAGATCTTATCGATTACTTCCTACATTCAACTCCTTCCATGGTAGATTACTCTTTCTTCAATTCACCAACCACTTCCACCCCTATTCTGTCAAATCTGGTTCCTTGCATGCTCGGGAGAAGAAAAATAGAAAATTAGATCGAGCCCGATAGTCAGACCATTTTAATGGAAAAATACATCTCCAGATCTCTCCCACCAAACATTAGATATCAAAATTAACTCACCTCTCTATTTGGCATGTAGAAAATAACAAGAAATCATGAAGACTCGCACTTAGGAGTTTTATAGAAAAAATGGGGGAAAATCAGATTTTAACACTTAGTTGCAATTGATCTTCAATTTGAATGTGGGCCCTCCACGTGGAAGACTCAAAAATGGGCTCGGGTGCTTCCTTTGACCTTTTTGACCTTTTGAAAAAATGTAAAAATTTTACATTTTGCTCCGCACCTCTGCTTCTGAAAAATGGGCCTGACACGTGTCCTAAGGTGGGTCCTAGCAGAACCGTGCTTCCTTTCTACTTTTAACTCATTTCTCTCGAAAGGAAAATTTTCCAAGTTTACCACCGTAGCTCGCCCTTGACTAGAGCAAAGCTTTGACCTTTCCTTCATTGGCCTTGTAGACCATTTTGATGATTTTAGTCATTTGCATGCTAGAGGCAAAATTTCGAAGTTACCCCAATAGTGCCTTAGCCCCTTTTACCGGAAACAAAATTTGAATTTTTCTTTTTTGGGCTTGCGGGCCTTTTTGATATTTTAACCCTTTTGAAGCAAAGAGGCAAAAATTTTAAGTTTCTTCGATGGTTCACTTCCCGCCCCTTTTGACTTTTAAATTGCCACATGTCACAATGGCGCTCCTTGAGATAGTCCCCAAAATTTGAGACCACTGAATGAGTGCAATCTCGCCACATGTCCCTGTCTGCCCCAAACTATTTGAAGGCTTGAAGCTCGGTGAAATATGCCAAGTATCATGCTCTGGGGTAGTTTCCTTTGGCCATTTGAAAAGTCTAAGCAAAATGCAAAGTAAGCGTCATCCTCCACATGTCCTCTTGGCACTTCTTCAAAAACCCTTAAGGTTTCAAAAATGATTTGGTGGGGGCACACTTCCATTTTATACTTTTACTCCATTTTTCCAAGAGGTAAAACATCCAACTTGCCTCCGAAGGCCCGCATCTCTGCCTTTAACTTTGTCAGGTGTCCTTCGTGGGGTCAAGGTAAGACTTTTTCCCTGCCACTTAAATTTTGCTTTAATCAAATCTTGGTGGGGCCACGGGCGAGTTCAAACTTTTTTCCAAAGTAGCCAAAAATAAAAAGTTCAAAAAAAACCGCACCCCATCCAATTGGAAGAAGCCACGTAAGCACCAAAAGAACCAATTAGATTTGAGTGGAGCTACGGGACCAAATTTGCCTTTTTTCCCAAAAAGTAAAAAGTGATAAGTTAAAGCATTCACCCGCCATCCCCTGACCAACCAAAGGAAGCCACATGATTGCTGAACACTGAGGAATAACTTTGATAGGAAAAAGACACCCGTCAGACCGTCAAAACACAGAAATTCACCATTCATGCTCAGAACCCAATTTTTTGCTAAGGATGAAAACTTTTTCGAAACAAAACTATGTGGATCATGGTTCTGAGCATCTTTTGACCATGGATTTGGATTTTCAAAGGCATAAAAATATAAATTGATTATTTTGAGCTTCCATGGTTGAGGAAAAATAGGAAAAATGGCAAATCCTGCGTATTTTGAAGAAATTAGGGAAAAAATAGGGAAAAATCGGAGACTTCTTCAAGGAGGAACATGACAATGGATTCTAAAAATAAATCGGGGAATTCAAATGGAGGTAAACATTTTTGAAGCATCCATATCAAGAAATAAAGTGTTTCAAACACGCAGATCGAGAGGAAAATTAGGGCAAAATGGTGAAAGGTCAAAATGATCACTAACACATCAATGTGATTTTTTAAACATGGAGCTATCCCAAAGTGTGGGATTTTGTGAAATGGGGATAAAAATCCTGAGAAGGATGACTTCCTGTCCTAACCTAGTGCTAAATAATCCAAAGTATAGAGAGTTTTAATCTAATCCTACTCTAATGCTTTACCAGGGGATAAGGATAGGAGTGCATGAAAAAAAAACCTACTATATGGGAAGGTGATCAACCAAGAAGGATATTTGGATAAATTTCACTGCATAGAAATGAAACAATTTAATTTAAGGAGGGTGTCCACTACCATAGATAAAAACACCTATTGCAAACCCTAGTTACCAATAAACACAACCCATTTTGAACCTGCCTGATATAAATATGATAATGCATAATAAACTCTAAGCGTAATGCAAGATAATTTAAGATACAATAAACACAAAGGAGGGTTGAAAACATCCAATTTGTTTTATTGCTCCAGTTGATACAATACATTACACAAGCACCAAAGGCATGAAATTTGTATTACAATAAAAGGGGAGGCTTGAGCTCCACATATTTCTCATAGAAAATAAAGAAGGGAGGAAATTGCAAAGTATCCAACCTTTTTTATTGAGCCCCTCCTTACAATTTATAGAAGAAGATAATGCAAGGAGGAGAGAGAGAGAAAAGTTCTGAAATGATCCAAAACCCACCAAAAATCATCATTATTTTCCCTCTGACAATGACTACTTTGAAGATCTACAAAATCCATGCTTTATTAATGACATTGCCTTGTGCAAGAAGAAATTGACTCTGATTTCTCTTGGATATAGCTCCTAGCTCCTAAAACTTCATCATGATTTTACCCTTACTTACCTCATTAATTTATTGTCTCAGACATCCCATGCTATAGAGTGTAAAAATAACTTTCCATCAAGTATAATTTTATGAAATTTGGTGAAGGAATGCAAAAGATATTCAATTTTTAGTGAAGGGTCATCATGGATTTGCATCTACCCACCAAGCTCCTACATGAATGTGACACGACATCACAAATATGCCAAATATTCTTGGCTTGGCATGAGCTTGACCTCTAATGCATCTCCCACCAACCAATGCATGTCCCTCTAAATGACTTGGTGACCAACACACGGCTCAGGGATCTTGTTTCAAATTTTCAAAGTTATTTTCTTTGAAGATCTCCTGCCGCCGCCGCTTTGGGATTTTGCCACTTCCATCTTTGAAAGACCAACCTCCCTAGCTTTGAAATCAACTTGCCACACATCCACGTTACCCAAATTACCCCAAAATTTGGATTTTTGGGTAATGTGACTTCGGAGGAACTGTCTCGATACTTTAGAGTTTTCTCACCTCAATGTCTCAAAGTGATTTCCTCAAAAACCCAAAATGCCATTCTCCTAAGCATACCCACATTGACCGTTGACTCATCATATCATTTGACCTTTGAAGCCCCCATTTTGGAGTTCGAATTTTGTGAGTTTGGAATTTTTTTCCTCATCGACCGAGCAACTCGCTGATTTTCCTTGAACTTTGATTTTCCAATTCTCCAAAACCTCTGCCACTTCAAAATTCCTCCTCACCTTGGGACTCACCAAAACTCCTGAATTTCATCCATGGCTGACTCATTCTACATGTTCACTCGATCTCGAGATCCGAGATATCTTCCTCGTGGCCATCACGAACACATTCCAAAACTTACCAAAGAGAGCTCTCCATTTCACTTCACCTAGTTTGTTGCATTTATCAGGTCCACCCGAGTTCCCACGCTGACCTCCACTTTCCAATATCTCTCTAAGGCAAACCATTCTCTCGAAGAATTCTTATACGTCACCGATCATGTGAGTCGAATCCTACCTCAACCCCATTCTGAGTTATTCTCCCGTATACATTGAATCGACCCCATGTATGCCCCACAAGTTAGTTCGCTCGCACCTCCTCCTTGCACTACTTCGATGGCTGAGTCAGACCATCCATATCAACCAAAGATGCATTTAACTGGATGAGATTTGGGAGATCAGCCCTTATCCTTATCTTGCAACCCCACTGCCATTTGTGTCACCCGAGCCAAGTTTGCATTGACCTTCCATTTCGGCTTATGGCTTAGCCCTTTCACTTTCCCCTGTGGGCTCCTCACCTATGTGTCAAGTCGGCTTGCTCAACCACCATGTGCGCCGAAATCACTATCCCCTATTTCTCTGTGAATGTTGATGAGCTCACCCACTTTGTCCAAACCACGGAGCTTCACGTAGTGTCAAGAGCTCGCAAAGCCCTCCAAAGGGCTCAACCATCCATTAAGCCAAGCTACTCGGTTCATTGAATAGCTCGCCGAGCTACTCGGCGATCCCTCCTTTAACTCACAAATCCAATGCAAGACTCTAGCAAGCTGAGCTACTTGGTGAGTTCTTTTTTAGATCGATGGCCTTAATTAGGCCCAAATGCAAATTGTTTAACCCCGACTTCCTAGTTTGGGAATTTTCTAAATTTCTTCATGTCGGAGGCCTCATGGAGGTGTATGCAAGAGATTTTAAGACGCGTCATGTTTCCTTCTAATTTTTATTGTTTCAGTTGGTGTGCGGGCTCACATCTCTTCATTTTTAAAAGTATATCTTGAGGGGTAAAACCCGAAGAGAAAAAAATTCCTCAATACATTTTTCACTCCCAATTCACCGAATGTGCTCTGAAAGACTTGATTTTACCTATAACCCTAGGCTTTAATGTGAGGTCCTATTCGATGCCTAGGTCATGTTCGCCCCCTCTTTGTCCATTTTTTCTTGAGAGGGAAAAATGGATAACAATTCCTTGTCATTTTAGATGGGTAAGTTCATTTCGTTCTTCATTGTGTTATGTTAGCTTAGTATTGTACATGTTTGGATGTTAGTTAACATAGTACTCTTATCAATTATTAGTTCCTTACTTAACATTACTTTTATTTTATTTATTTCATGTATGTTTTTTTCATTTATTGCTGATCCATACCTCTCCACACTCAACCACCAATATCTCAAAGTAGGGTTCCTACCTCTCTCTTGACCGAGCCTTAGAAACCCTAAGTTGACCTAGTGTAGGGATTACTTCCCTCTAGATATGTGACCCTAACACTCAATGTATCCCCTTTAAGTCTATCCCCTTATATGTTGATACGTGTGTGTTTCCTACTTGTTTCCTCAATACCTTTTATAATGGATGAATTAGGAGTGCATGTTATTGAGACACATTTTGGACCACATACATCCTCTGGTGAACTGACATGAATCTTACAAACCTTCTAATCAAGCACAACTCGTTAAAAGCATCCATCTTCAAATTTTACTTCATCTAAATACCCAAAAACCCACAAAACCTTAAAAACTCATCCACCTGAGACACCATTGCCCCGAGAGAGTCTGTTTGTTTCTTTTCGATATATAAATGCCTTGACCTATGTAGAATTGTTTGTAAGAAAGATTTTTTTGTTATCCCATATCTTCTTCTAGATGCCTTCAACCCCTATGTACATTTTTTTGTATAGATGATTGTTTTTGTATCCATATTTTTGGACCTTATTTAAGCCAAATCAACACTCTATCATGGTGTATCTGGGCATGGGGTCCTCTCGGCTCGATATGTAGAATTTTCCTAAGACATATCATCTTGATGTTGAGTTCCCCTTTTGTATGGACTGTTTCATCATAGGAGCACCTAGAAATAAGCCTTCTACCCACCGAAATTTCCAACCTAAGGATTAGGAATAAGAAATCTAGAATGATGATACTTTTGACCATCCTCCTGAGATTCATAAATTTCTGTCTCAGTTTCCTTAATATAAGGGAGAATCATAAGAAATGCTTAGAAAAAATCTTCTTGAATTTTTCTCTGAAAAAATTGACCATAGGGTAGAAATGGGGAAATCCACCGAGATAGGCTGATATGAAAATTCCTCCAATTCGACCCTAACATCCTCATTCTCCATATCATTGACAAAATGAGCCAACAACAATCCACTATGATGGCCCAATTTCTCCAAATGCAAGCCAACATGAATCGAGTTAATCAACCTCCCTCCAATGGGATCTTGGGTAACCATGCCCCCTCCTTTTCCAAATGGGCCAAATGGGGTTCCCATCACTCAACCCCAATTCAAAAAAAAGTCTTGCAAGTAGTCCAACAAGAACCATTAACACCCTATATTGTTAGTATGGATATTGGTGACATTGCACCATCTATATCTTATGACGGGTCTACCGATTCCAACCTTCATATCAAGGCCCTTAGAAATATGTACAAGTAATGCATTAATACTAATTCAAATGCTTTCAGCAGCTCCTAGCAAAGACACTTATAGGAGATGCTTTATGTTGGTACCATATTTTACCTCCTAATCCTATAGTTGAGCTAGAGTCCCTAGTGTCAGCCTTAGTAAATGAATTATAATATCACGATATACATGTAAACAACATCGACATTTTCATCAATTTTCATGTTGTCGTGCTAAATTTTTAGCATAAAAAATTCAAATTTTTTGTCATGATAACCTAGCCCTCATTTGAAAATCCCTCTCTCGGTCAATGTAAACATGTCCTCCGACCAACTCATTTATTGTGTTACCCTCATAATGGACAGGAGGAATGTGATAATTTTATTTTAAAGTGTGTTTCATGTGTAGGGGATATTTTTCAATATGATTCATGAAGATATCTAGATCTAGGAGAAGATAAGTTCTTTCGGAGGCTCCAAAAGGGCTATTTTTGGCCTTTTTTCTCTGGTGAACACCATCCGAGAATGTACGGGAAAAGATAAGGAATCCAATAGGTGTGTGGAAAATCCATGCAAGCATATGAGGTACTTTAGGAAAATTCTGAGAAAAAAATCAGGACTAGGAACAAGTTGTGCAATACCAGACTATTTTTAGCATGGTACAAGGAAATGAGAGCAATGAAATAGATAGTTGGCTTGTTACTGACATATCAAGATCCCCCAAAGAGTTGGAAGATAATAATATATTCATCGAAATATTATGAGGCATAATTTATGATGGAGTAACTTTTTCTAATTTTTGCGAGTGAGAATGTAATGAAATTACTTGATTAATTATGATTATCACCAATAGAACACCAAATAACACAATATTGTAGATAAATTCTCTCAATATGAAAGTATAATAGCTTGGCCACTTCGAGGGGCAACCTCCAAAACATATAATAAGACTCAAATACTCAACATAATGATCATCCACTACCTATAACCTCTATTTATACTATTCCTATGCTATGACCATCAATGAGGCCAACCAACCAATGATAATAGATCATATATAAAGAGATACATCATGATATTAAGTTATGATAGCAACAATTGAGATATATCCATCTGATGTAAGATATATAATTAAGGGCGTAACATGCCCCTCCTTTCAAAGCAACATTGTCCCCAATGTTGGGAAGCCCTAGATGCTGCTGCATGAATGCTTCATCTTCCCATGATGCATCCTCAATATTCATATTATTCCACTTGATCAGGTACTCAGGTAATGACTCTGGTCCTCAGTATTTTGGTGCGTGTTTGAAGAATGCCTTCAAGTTTCAATATGATCCTTCCTTCCTCATCTAGTTCCGGAAGCACTGATTGGGTGGAAATGTGCTGCCCAATAACTTTCTTTAAGCAAGAAACATGGAAGACTAGATGTATTCTACTTCCTAGAGGGAGCTCTAGCTTATATGCCACACTACCAATTTTTTGCAAAACTTGGTAAGGACCATAGTATTTAGGAGCAAGCTTATTATCCTTTTGCTGTTGTTTCAAGGATAATTTCTTATATGGTTGTAACCTTACAAAAACAAAGTCTCCCTCTTCAAAGTGTCACTCACTCCTATGTTGATCAGCCTGTTGCTTCATATGGTTTTGTGCCCATGCCAAATTTTCTCTAAGACTAGAGAGTACCTCATGTTGATGCTGAATGTGATCTTCGACTGCTCTCACCTTTGGTTTGACCTTCAAGCTAGATATGAGTGATGGAGGATGGTACCCATAAAGTGCTAGAAATGGAGACATTTTGGAGGAGGTATGAAATGAAGTATTGTACCACCATTCTGCTAGTGGAAACCATTACACCCAACGTTCTTGTTTATCTGAAGTATAACATGGAAGATATCCCTCTAAACATTTATTTACCACCTCAGTTTGTCCATCGATTAGGGATGATAAGAGGAACTTTGGGCTAGTTGGGTACCTAGACAAGAGAACAAATTAGTCCAAAAGTTACTTGTAAATATTGGATCACGATCACTTACTATAATTTTTGGCGTGCCATGGAGCTTTTAAACTGTATCCATAAAAGAGATGGCAACGGTACTAGTTGTGAAAGGATGAGCCATGGCACAAAAATGAGCATATTTGGTAAGTCTGTCTACCACGACCATGATGACACTTTTCCCTTTTGATTTAGGTAATCCTATGATGAAATCCATTGATACCTCTTCCCATCTCTCACTAGGAATAGATAGAGGTTGGAGAAGACCAGGTGTCTTAATGGTCTCGCCCTTATTTTTTTGGCAAACCAAACATTCTACCACAAATTTTTAAACATCTCCTTTTAACCCCTCCCAAAATAAATCCTTCTTAACTCTATGATATGTTTTTAGGACCCCAGCATGGCCACCTATTGGAGAAGAATGTAGCTCGAAAGAACATGGTGTTTAAGTGTAGAGTTATTACATAGATATAGCTGATCTTTGTACCACAATGTATCCCCTTCCATATAAATTGATATGATATGGATGAATCTTCTTGGAGATTTTGAATGAGAGTATATGTGGTTGCATCTTTCTTCCATTCTTATCGTGCTTGATCTACCCAATCTGTATGTAGTATAGAGATGGCACATAACAATGCTTCAAATGGACTCATCCCTCCTGACAGGCATCAACTATCAAATTTTCCTTTCCTTTCTTATAAACAATCTCAAAGTCATATCCCAACATCTTAGTGACCCATTTTTGTTGTTTTTATGAAGATAGACATTGTTCTAAGAAATATTTCAAACTATCATGATTAGTTTTTACCTTAAAATGTCTACCCATCAAGTATGGTCTCCATTGTTTGATTGCATGTAGTATTGCCATCATTTCCTTTTCATATGTGGGTTTTAACAATTTTTTCCTTTTAGTTGTTAGCTCTCAAAAGCAATGGGGTGTCCTTCTTTCATTAGTACTGCTCCGATTCCATTTCTTGAAGCATCACACTCAACTACGAAAGTTTTGGAGAAATCAGGGTTGCTTAATCTGAGTGGTGCCCATAGCTACCTTTAATTTTTCAAATGCCCTAGATGCTTCCTCATTCCACTTTGAAAGGAGTCCTTCAATAATTTTGTGAGCGGTATCAATACCGCCATAGTTTTTGAAAAATCTATGATAATACCTGTGAGACCTAAGAAATATCGTAATTGTTTGAGGGTTCTTGGGGTTTCCCATTCCACCATGTCCTAGATCTTGTGAGGGTCCACCTTAACACCTTCATGAGAAACAATATGGCCCAAGTATTCCACTTCCTGTACCCCAAAAGAAAACTTTGAAGGCTTGGCATAAAGTTGATGTTTCTCTAAGACTTCTAAGATAGTATTGACATGATGTAAGTGTTTCTCCCACGATTTGTTGTAGATGAGTATATCATAAAAAAATACTAAGACAAAATTTCTTAGGAATGGTCTAAAAACCGAATTCATCAAGTGTTGGAATGTGGAGGGAGCATTGGTAAGGCCAAATGGAATCACTAGGAATTCATAATGGCCTTGATGAGTTCTGAAAGCTATCTTATGAATATCTTCTTGCTTGACTCTAATTTGGTGATACCTAGACCTGCAGATCTAGTTTTGTAAAATAAATGGCACCATGTAACTCATCTAATAAATCATCAATGAATGGAATAGGAAAATTATCTTTGATAGTGAACTTGTTAAGCTCTTTGTAATCTAGACACATGTGCCATCTTCCATCCTTGCGATGCACCATCACCACGGAGCGAGAATAGGCACTTTGACCGTGATGAATAATACCCATTTCCAACATTTCCTCCACCATCTTGTCCATATCACTCTTTTACACATATGGATATCTATAAGGCCTGATGTTGGGGGTTGGCTTCTGGAATCAATCGAATAACATGATCATGCTCTCTTTCGTGTGGCATCCTCTTGGTTCCTTGAAGACAACTACATGTTGATTAATAACCTTTTTAAGATCAGGATGCAATACCTTCATTTGTGGTTGGAATTTTATAGAGAATAATTGTGTTACAAAACCTTTAGACCCCTTTTTAAGAATCTACACTTAACCTTTAACAAGATTCTACTTGCATGAAAACAACAACTCCCAAGAAATCAGTCAAGTACCCCACTTAACCTTTCAAGAAGCTACAAATTACAAGGAAAAAACAAATCCCTACTTTGCTAAGCATCCACTTATAATTTTATAATATTTTGATCACCTTCATCAAGTTGCTTGAACCAAAATTTTTGATCTCGATTTAGCTTCTAATTTATCTCTTTCACACCTCCCGATTCACCTCTTTTCTCATCTTCTCAATTTTCTCTAAGTATAAAATTCAATGCATCTTTCACACAAGTAATTTTCTTATCATTCACTCATGAATGAAATCCTATTCTTCCTCTCACACTTCACTATTCTCATCAACTCATTTCCCTTTCAATGCGTCTTCAAAAACACATCCTTATGCTCCTTGATTTACCTCTCTTTCATGTCCTAATTTTTTCTTCAAAAGTGAAGTCATCAAAAATATATTTTCTAGCACACTTGGGCATATATATACATGAGAATAATATGTTATTTCACCTCCTACACTTCCTTTTACAACTCTTCGGATACTTGACTCTTTAACTTGTTCTAAGGTTCTAAGATGACATCATAAAAACTACCATAATGCCATCATTACATCTCGTAGGGTGTCAACCGCAAGTTTATACCTTTCATAAGCTTGTAATTACAGTTATTACACCTATAAGTATCGTGAGAATTATACTTAACTCTCTCGCATATTTGAGAAACCTGAAAATATTCTTCTTACAACCCGAAATATGACATTTTATTTTGTAACTACGATTCCCTTTTGTCTTATTCTTCTCAACATACGAATATTTGTCCTCTATAAATTGTGAAAAGTGTTGGGATGATGTGCACATGTTACTATGGAATTATCCTTTCCTTATTTAATCTTGAAAATAATTGAAAATTTCCATTATACTCTCAAACCTCCATTAGAGTTGATTTCTCCATTAGGTGCATGGTCTTCAAAAACTAGTCTTAAACTTGAGTGTAATAAACACACTTTTAGTTCATGTCATGTCATGTCATGAGATTAGGAGACTGTGAGGTACTTAAAGATGTCTAAAAATCATCATGTACTTAGAATACTGTAGGTCGGGTAACACCACTCAATTTCCACTCTTCTTCTTAGCTTGGTATGCTCAGGTCATGACAACTTTGAAAAATAGTCAAAAGAATGACCATTTAAAAGTTCTAAATGATTGGATAAGGTCATGTTTGATATATAGATCACCTTCAAGGATTGGGGATAGCTGAAACATCTTAAATATATCCATGCTACACTTATTTGAACAAGGTCCTAATGGATTTGTAAACCTAGAAAACCAGTTCTCACAAAATGAGTTAGTTCATGCACTAAATCATCTGTTTATGGAAGATATCATACCTTTATGGAAATATCTTCACCTTTTCAATCTTTTCATCTTACCGAAAAGCTTCATTTATGGCTCAAATATGCATGTATTTAAGAGACAACTCAAACTAGGTTTTAGATTAAAAACCACAGTCTTGTCTTGGATGCATTCTACCACTTCAAAACACACTTTCATGCCAAACCAATGCATGAAGTGATTCATATGACTCCTCTACTTCAATTTCAAGATATTACTTGTAAGGGTTGTGTTTTCCCGTTATTTGTAATTTTTACCTAAAACATTTTCAACTGAACTAGGACAACCTCCTTCACATGTCCTAAGATGTATTTTATTCTTCAATTGCTTAAAAACATCCGCCACCATGGTTTGTGCATGCATATCTAGTGTATTCTCAAGAATAAGCTTCCAAAAGATCTCAATCATGTCTCTAAAAATTGAATTTAGACTTGTACCACCTTCCACATAATCTCTACACAATCAACATATATAGTCCATGATTTATTTTCGTTGGTATGGATTGCACTCCATTCTCCAAGCTATGCCTATACTTGGTCTTAAACAGCCTAGTTGTGTTAGCCTCACCTCTTGTTCCATGAACCTGCCCTATTTTCTTTATGTACCTGCCTTAGAACACCATCTTCATGTTTTTGATGCCTTGACCATGATTCTCAATATACCTCATGCCTTCATTCTATCATTCCAGTCATCCTACCGAATAGGCCTACTCTTGAACCAAGCAAATTTCACTATCTTCATCCTTGCGCAACCAAATCACACCTTGTTTGTTCAAGACATAATCATTTGAAGCCTCCTATAGACCTAATTCAACTATTTAATTAATTATTATACTCATTTTTCATCAATGAAAAATCAACACTCATATGCCAACATGTCCCCTATTTTAAAGGGGATAAACCATAGTGTGTGGTTCCACTTGGGTTGGGTTGACCCGGGTTGGGTTTAAGGTGAGTTAAATAGGTTTCAAAAAGGGAAATGAAGGAGGGATGGTATAAAGGTTGTCTTTAGTCATTTTTCATCATTTTTTGTCATTTTAAAACTCTCTTCATGTGTTCTCTTGTTTTTATGCTACCAAAATTTCACCAAAAATCCTCATGCTCCAAAACACAAATTTGCTCATTACTCCCAAACCCCTACTCCGATTGCCATGAAATCTAGACTGTAGAATCCTTTAAAAAAACCTTTAAGGGGAGTATATACATGAATCCATTAATTATCTCTTCCATTTTCTATATCCATATGAATTTTTTAGCTAAAATATCTATTTTTCAGATCTACACAAACTTGGTGATTGGAATCCTCCGAAAATTGGAGCAAAGGCCCAAAATACAAAATAGAAACTTCTACAATTTGTTTTATTTGAATAAAAACTAGGAAGACCAATTTAAAATTTTAACTAAGTATCTATTGGAGCACTTACTAATAATATTAAGTCTGAGAAAAATGTGAATTCAGATACCTCATTTCATTCCCCCATACTTGAGACACTCAAAAAGAGGCAAATTGGTGAAACTGGAAAAAAATGGACAATCATGATGAACATGATAAAAATAGTAAATGGATGAAATGAGATCAAAATGATCACATATAATTCCTTCATGCATTTTATAATGATCCCAACACTCACATGATTCTTTCTCTTAATTCTCAAGTAAATTCCCGCATTCCCGATGCGGTGAGCATAAAGTGCCTAAATGGGAAACTACTAGTTTTATCTCGAGAACCATTTCAATTCATCTCACATGGAGTGCATGATCATAATATGGATGGAATTGATTTTGGTCCCTTTCTCCTTCCCTTACTATGGTATCATAAGGATTTGGCTTCATTCTTCATTCACCATCAGTTCTCTCACGGTGACAAAATCATGATCATGGTTGTGTGAGAAAAATGCACCAAATTATCCCCATGAGAATGATTTTTCATAAAGATATGGAAGTTTCTCAAGAATTATAAGAATTTTCTCAATAAGGGAAGTCATCTTTCAATACTCTCAGTGGTCTACCTATCAAGTTTTCATCACTCCTCTTCTTGGTGTGTCCAAATAGTTTTGCAGAGCCTCATCATTTCAAGAGTTTTCAAAGGGGAAAAGTTTTCAAAGGATCTTCATTAGAGATATTCACCGGTACATCATAGTGGAGGGTCATCATAGATAAATATATTATCTCCATCATCATTGGAGATTATCTCCATCAAGGGTGGAGGCACCTTCATCCATGCTTTGCAATATCTTTTCTCTCCTCTCCTCATTCTTTCTCCTCTTCTCTTCCCTCTCTAATTCCTCATTATATGTAATCATAAATTTTTTCCTATTTACTTAAGTGACAATAAAATATTTGTAAAATCTAAAATTACTCTCTTAAATTATAAGAGGTACTTAATTTTTCTCATCTATGGGAAATTTAAAATTCGAAAGTGACAAGACATGAAGATTCATATTGGGGTAGATGAAGAGTTACATTGTAAAGCTATAAATTAAGAGAGCCTCGTCATTTAAAGAGGATGGTTATTATTTTTTACTACCTCCCATATTATTTATAGGAATAAGTGATCAAATTCCTGTCTCCTTTGTCTATGTTTCCTCTCCATCTCAGCTACACTCCATGAGCATGTATCTGTTGAAGTTATGCACTTAAAATTTGTGTTATTTGTATCTTGTTCCTTGTTCTATGTTAATGGTGTCTTCTCATTGAAATCATGGATGTATTCTAGTTTTTGTTAGAAATATGGGTATTGAGATGGGATGAATCAATGCTTATTAAAATTTTGTGCAATTTATAATGATTCAATTAACCAACCTTGACTATGTTAACCATGAAGAACATGAGCATCCAACCATGAAAGAGAAAGAGAAAAAAACACACATGTACACATGAGGAGACAGGATTTAAGGTGGGAAACCCAATAAGGGAGAAAACCCATAGAAAGGAGAAATCAAAGCAATATCAAGGACAACTATCCATCAATAATTACAATGATCTCACTAAATGGTGAGCATCCACTCACCAAGCTCTAACTCCAGTTTTGAAGCATCCACTTCAATTCTATGCCAAACACCCACTTGATTGTTGTTTTGCAAACAAATTTCTAGGAAGCTCACTCCTAAATTTCTAAGCTACAACTCATAATTTAAACATAGAACAAAAATTTGATCACCTTCTTCACCTGGTTACTTACATTAACCTGATGTGACTACTGTTTCAACACACTAATGGCCTTATTATTTTCTCAATACATTCATTCATCTCACCTCACTTCAACCCCTAAAGAAATAATCAAAAATATAAACTTAAACAAATAGGAATAAATCCTAATATGACTCTTGGATTTTCATGTCCAAAGAATCTTCAAAATACCCTTTTTTTCCCAAGTATAAGGGAGGTAAAAAGATATCTCATTAAGTTGCCTCAAACTATCTTTTTGCATCTCGAAATATGCCATCTTGCATTCATATTCAGCAGACTCCTTTCAATATTCTATAAGGAAAAAATATGAATGTGAAAAGCCTCTACAACTTCCTAACAATATGACACATCTCATAAATTTCCATTTAGAGCTCGACTTGTGTGTTCCTTCTTCTCTCTTTTTCTCTCTTGTTATAAGTTATACACGAATCCACAAGGCCTAATGGATAAGGCAATCGGTCAATATGTGTAAGTTGAGATCCTGGGAGTTTTGATGCCATGTATTTTTGTGCTCACCATGTCATGTCCCCAAGCTAGAGCCAACTATTTTTGTGCAAATGTGTAAAAGGAAATTGACAATTCTGGGCACCACAACCATACTCTAGTGTTAATTTCTTCATGTCCCATCATTTCAAGACACCCTAGGTCTATCCGGTAAGTCCAAATGACCTCCCAACTAATGGTACATCATTACCCTAGGTGATTTAGGAAATTCCATTCATTCCCCTAGGTGATTTTAGGAGTTCATTTGCAAAGCTACAGGAAGTTGTGGGAAGGGCTATCACTAGCCTTCCTAGAGCTAGAAAAACCTCATGGAGCAGAGCAAAAGAGCCAAGGTGGACGTGGAAGTGATCCAAAGGTCTTGGGACATAATGGAGATGATTTAAGAAGATTTTGGAAGGTCTCAGAGAAGATGGGGTAGTTTCGCCAGAATTAGGGTTCACAAGCCTAGCGGTACACATGCATAAAATAGTTGTTCGATTCGGAAGAAGATTCTAGGATCTCCTGATGGAGTTAGGAGAAAAAAATCTCCGAAAAGAGGATTCCAAGCCCTACATGATGGTGAAATCATATTTTTCTCATGTGGAGTAAAAAATCACAATTCTAATTTTTTAGGGAGAACATGGATGAATCAAGACATGAAACCCATACGATTGGATTCAAATAGCCATTTTTCAGATCAGGATCATATAAATTTTTTCCAATAAATTCCTCTGGGAGCTCAAGTTATCATCGTTCCAAGTTACCATCTCAAAGGCGATTCGAATTAGTTAATTTTCGTGAGGACACGTGTCAACACCGTAGATCATGGCGGGATTTTATGTTCCCAACATCCCCGAGGTCGTGCACAAAACCTTGAAAAAATGTTCCCAACCCCCATGTGACCTCTGGGACCCTATTGTGACCTTCAAAATTGACAGTTTAGCCCCGAGGTGCATTTTTGGAGCTCAAATTCCCTACCGTTGGATCAAGCACCATGTGTCTGCTCCAGGACCACCATGGAATTTGATGTCCCTCACATCCTTGAGGTCGGGGACATATAATCATGAAAAATGCACCCAACCCCTATGGGGTGTCTTTTGGTTATCCATGTGACCGAATTTCAGCTCCCAGTGCTTTAAAGCGGCTTTTTTAGAGCTCAAATTTCCTGTCGTCAGATTGAGGACACATGTCAGCTCCAGGACCATAGTGGAATTTTATTTCCCTCATGTCCATGAGGTGAGGGACATCAAGTCATGAAAAATGCACCCGACCCCTATGGGAGACCCTTGGTCACCCATATGACCAGTTTCTAGCCCCCAGGTGCTTGTTAAGCCTTTTGCTCAAATCCCCTACCGTCGGATTAAGTGCCATTTGTCATCACCGATGTGCCATACAATTTCATGTACCTTATGTACCTTTGAGGTGAAGGATGTCAGGAAATAAAAATGCACCTAACCCCTCCATGTGCATTTTTGAAAATTTTAAATCGGCACTTAGCCGTTATTTCCCCCCATTCCTTCTACATAGCTTCATACCTTGCCATGGCTCTATTCATGATTGTCCAGACACCTGAGTCCACCATCATTTCTCCACACCAGATCTGCCATGGAAAAAAAAACCATATACTCCATGAAAATACACAGGTCTCAGAGAAATATTGATCAAAAGTGTTGAAGAAACGAAGAACGAGGAGAAAATGAAGATTTTTTCTAGATAACCATGAAGTCACCCAATCCAAAAATATTCATATCTTGCAAGATACAAGTTGGATTGAGGTTCCCTCTTTTCTGAGACTTTCACATTTTCAAGATCATCAAGATGCCACAAATGGGAGGTCGATGGTTCCCTTAAATATTTTTTTCTAATAAAATCCTCATTTCGTGCACCGACTCTTTAGTTATTAATCGGTCTTTTAATGAGACTTAAAAGTTCAACTGGATTTGGGTAAAATATTCATTTAGCAATCTGTTGATTAAGTTCATCAAAGGATGCACAAGGGGTTCCCAAAATGGAAGCACTAAACTTGATGTGCTCTTATTCAAAATTCCCTATTAACTAAGATCTAACTACATCCCAAAAAGCCATCAATGATCTTACTTGTTAAAATTACTTGTTGTTTCAAAACAAAGAGGATAAAGTTTAATTTGTAGCTTAATGTTAGTGAGGGTAGATTATTTTACACCGGTAGATAACTCCTTTCTTTCCAATTAAAGACTCTTAATTTTATCTACAAAAACACAACTTCATTATTATCTTATTTATTTATTCATCTATGTATTCATTTTATTTTATTTTTGATTTACTTTAGAAAAAGGATTTTCAACCCACTAAAAATAAACCTAGAATAACATTGATGCCAAGACCATGGAGGGTTATTAAACATGAAAGTTTTATGACTCGAAAGAAGAAATTACCATTACTCATCGAGAAAACTAAACATGGTTATAACATTTCTATTCAACATGGCACATGAACCAAAGGTGTCAAAAGATTCGATTGAATTTGGATGAGAACAAGAAGGTAACAAAATTGGTCAAGCCACGCTACAATATTTTCATGACTAAAATAATATCATAAAGAAAATACACATAACAGGGTGATGATCGAGTTTTATTCTTCACAAAATAATTACAAGTTTTGCTACAAAAGGATAAGACAACCTTATTTCACAAATACCAAAAATCCAAGGCAAGAGGCCTTCCAAACTCCTTTACAAGCACCATTCCAAGATTTACAACACATTATACATTCATACAAGGAACTTCATAAATCAAACCGATGAAACCTTTACAAAAATTTCCTTTATCATTGCAAAAGCCATTTGCACAAGTATTAACTCGAGTCAGTTCACGAGAACTGAGCATGTTAAGACTACCCATTGCAATAGTAAGCTAACATTTAACAATATCATGAAAGGAACATTCTATTTCAGAAATGGATCAAAGCATAAACCACTAATCAAAATTATTCACATGAGATAAAAAATTTCACTAGCCAACAAGAAGGAAGTCAAATATTCCAGTAAGAAAATATCTCAAATAATCAAGGCAAGACCTTATATGTTAGAAGAAAAAGGTCATGAGTATTGGGATTTCAATCATGTAATCTTATAGATTACGTGATTGAAATCTAATGCTAAATCCATCCATCTCAAAAAGTCCTGAGAAGTCAAAACATACTAGTTATGATCATAGACGTGAACAATAAAGGTTATTCAATCCTTCCAGGAGGAAGGTTTCATAGCAATCTGGGTTTGTAACCTTCCTTAAGCAATTTAGAGTTTCAGTCTAAACAAGAATTTTACTACCTCCTCCTACAAGATTTTTTAAAAAGTGACACTTGTTACCATAATAAAAACATATCATAAAAGGTATTTAGATGTGTCACCAACAACCATTATACGCAACAACAAAGCCATCATAATCGACAACATATCTATAATATGAAAGACAACACCCCAAATGCCAATAATAATTTTAACAAAATTCCGATGTAAGCCAATAATGTATTTATATATATCTATATACATATACCAACCATTAATTAAAACACGCTAACAATTAAAAATATTAGGATATGTGTCTATATGTGCAAGGTACCCTAACAATACCAAATACATATCTATTCCTAGGTACTATCATAGTATTATTTACAATGTTATTATATCCAAAATAGCAATCAAAAATTTATCAAGGATAATAACAACAATTCTTTGGGTTATTACTCTCTCATTGAATTTTTAGATTCCTTACACGATCATGAAACCATTTTTAATAACATATAGTTATGGCTTGATATTCAAAGATCTATTATAGGATCATACAATGAAACCTTAATTATTGCATAGTTAATCACAGATCTTAAAAAGGATTATATAATCAAACTAAATATTATAAGGTTACTGCAAGGTAATCGTAAATCCTTAATAGGATCATACTTTAAACGAAAGTAATAAAAGTTACAAGTCCATTAAATTCCCGTATGGATTCACCACATTGTTTTCAACCCAAAATAGTAACCCTTCAGCTACCAGATAGTATAGCGAAGACTCCATACAACTATATTGAATTTAGGAACTCACTCCTTATAGCTCATTAGCTGTGGATGGATCTGTTATAAGGTCAAATCAATAGCAAGAGTATTCATTGCTTGATATTCCTTCCAAATCACCTAATTCCAAGCAAATATGGATTTGAGATTTTTCTGAGGTTATACACCGTTGATATTGGTGTCCAAGAATTCATTAATCATGGGAGTTTAGCCCCAAGTTTATCTCTGCAATACTGCACCCACACTAGTCAAGATAACCCAATATTCCTTCAAATATTATAGAAAATAGCCTATTTCTATCTATAATAAAACATAGAGAGCATATATACAAAAAAATTTCCCAATAAGAAAATTGGAACTTTGCTGCCTCACTTCTAACCAACTAAATGTTTATAGTGCTTTCTTACTAACCCAGAAGGGTTTAAGTATATTTTCTCTTATCTGTTCCTCTGCTCACTTAAATAAGATAAAATAATAAACGTATAACCGTCCAGATCTGGAGTTATGGAACTCATTCAAAAAAATATCTATACCTACTTATAGTCCACTTCAATGCTATCACTAACAGGTACGAAGATTCATAAGCATTCAAATTTCAGATCTGAAACCTGAGTAGTAATAATTCCTATATTATTACACATCAATTGTTAGTGAAACAACAAAAAAAATTAACAACAAATTATCCGTTGTAGGTTTATTTACATCTCTAACTCATTGCGTCCAGGATTTACCAACATTCTAAGAAGCTATGCATTTGCACCATCCAAACCCATTACCAGTTCACCACCCGGAGGAGGTGAGTGCAAGAAATTCCCACCGTATAATATTGCTCACAACCAAATAAATACAAAAGAGTAAGAAAAAAATGCAGATCCCTTTTTGTAAGCTAGTCCATGCATACCTAGTGATTTAGAAAAAGATACGGAGGGACAACCAAAGATACTCAAGGAAATTAAAAAAACCTCAAATCCCATTCAATACACCATTTTAGGAAAGAGAAACGTTCATTTCATGGAATTATGAAAGATAGCAAAACATTTGCAATGATAAGACTTAACATGCTTGATTGGAGCTTCCTCAATGTAGCAAAATCGAGTCAAGTCTCAAGAAGATGCAACACGTTCTAAAATTCATTTTCCTCAAAGATGTTGATCACTCCTATAGGTTCATGGCAATGATGCTTTGGCTTTGCACACATGGGAGAGGAAGCCAAGGCAGGAGCTTAAACCTGCTAATTGTATTTCTTTGGGGGAGTTTCAAAACCCATTTTTTCCACAACCTCCAAATCGTGAATCCTTAACATTATCTCACACGACCAAAGCCAAGGTAGACATGTTTACAAAGAAATAAAATTTACCAAAGTTTCAAATCCCCCCATTTATTTCAACAAAACCTCATTAGAGCAAAGCCTGGAGTGATATGAACCCATGTGGCCCTAAAAATGTGGCACAATTTGAACCAAAAGAATGAAAGGATGTATTCATAAGAAAAATAAATGAATGGTAGTTGGATTTGGACACCAAATACCACCCCCTCGCCAAATGCATACCCAAGATATTTTTCAGAAGGAAAACAAACTAGTTCCTAATCAGTAGTTAATTCCATCTGGTGAAGGCCACGTCTGAAGGCCAAAGTTCTTTGCTGCTAAAGAGGTAAAGGGTGGTAGGTGTAAGTGTTAACTTGATCATTTAATTAATGGCCCCATCAAATCTCGTGCCACACACAACCTCCCTACGCATTCAAAAATTAGAAACTAAGGAAAAAAGGAACCCTTTCCTCATACGCCAACGAAGAAGATTAAAATGCATGTAAACTTACATGCGAGAAGGAGCAAAAGTCATAATTTTCCTTTAATTAAATGATTAAAATAACACACATGCAGGACTAATTGATCGAGGGGGAGACAACTAGAGGTTGACGTTCAAAAGAAAACATGGGGCAATGACCAACCATGTTGCCATGACGGGGTAATTCCTTCTTCAAATAAGAATGAGGTTCGGTCTACCGGAATGATCAGAATGATACAATCAAACAACATAGAGAGAGTTTACATTAATATCAATAATAATCATCAATAAAGTAAAATAATAATAATATAAAATAATGGCCGATTGAAACATAACTTAATAATATAATAATTATTATTATTTTAATTTTACAACTTAAAAATAATTATAATTCATATTAATAATGATGGATAGGCAAGCTCGATAATTCGAGAACATAATTTTCCTTTAATAGGAGAATCATAAAGGACGTTACGGTGGTCAGCAAATGAAAACATTAACAACGACACAAGTAGGCACGAGAAAGAGGAAGAATGCTGATTATTCTCTGCGACAAGGGCAAAGCCAAAAAATATTAGCATGAGCACAACAACGTTCAACGCTTAACAACAAGGTCACCGAAGTATGAACAAGAGTAACATCGAACGAGGAATTACATTCTCCTCCCCTTAAGAAAGAATCATCCTCGATGCGACACAACATTGAAGGAAGGAAAGGCGGTAAGCATCAAGGAATAGATAAAGGTGAAAGTGCACCCTATGGTTAAAATTTCAGTCGTTAAAGCACAGCCACGGGTAGCCTTAGAAACATTTTGGCAGAAATTTAACTTTCAAAGTTTTTAGAAGATTGGTAGTTTTCTCTTACTTCATTATTTAATAAGACTCTTTCCATTTACATTATTCTTAGCTCAGGTTCTTTTAAAATCTCATTGTTGTAGAATTTTAGTTTATTCATTCTTATGGGTGCCCAACATGAATTACAATCAAAACACCCTACCAGGGTCATACACAACACTAAATATTCATAAGCATACTTACATATTTTCATGACAGTATGACACCACAGGAGCTTAACCAAATATGGAAGAGAATAGACTCGGTCCACATAACATAGTACTAGTCACACATCTATGACTGCCATACCATACTCAAACACAAGTGTACTACAACAACCTAAAATTTCCACAATTCCATCATCATTATCTCTTTAGTTATTAACTGGTATTTTAATGAGACTTAAGAGTTCAATTGGATTTAGGTAAAAGATTCACTTAGTAATATGTTGATTAATTTCATCAAAGGATGCACAAGGGGTTCCCAAAATGGAAGCACTAAACTTGATGTGCTCTTATTCAAAATTCCCCTATTAACTAAGATCTAACTATATCCCCAAAATCCAACAATGATCTTACTTGTTAAAACTACTTAATGTTTCACAACAAAGAGGATAAAGTTTAATTTGTAGCTTAAGGTTAGTGAGGGTAGATTATTTTACACTGGTAGATAACTCCTTTCTTTCCAATTAAAGACTCTTAATTTTATCTACAAAAAAACACAACTTCATTATTATCTTATTTATTTATTCATCTATGTATTTATTTTATTTTATTTTTGATTTACTTTAGAAAAAGGATTTTCCAACCCACTAAAAATAAACCTAGAATAACACTGTTGCCAAGACTAAGGAGGGTTATTAAACGTGAAAATTTTATGAATCGAAACAAGAAATTACCATTACTCATTGAGAAAACTAAACATGGTTATAACATTTCTATTCAACATGGCACACGAACCAAAGGTGTCAAAAGATTCGATTGAATTTAGATGAGAACAAGAAGGTAACAAAATTGGTCAAGCCACGCTACAACATTTTCATGACTAAAATAATATCATAAAGAAAATACACATAACAAGGTGATGATCAAGTTTTATTCCTCACAAAATAATTACAAGTTTTGCTACAAAGGATAAGACAACCTTATTTCATAAATACCAAAATCCAAGGCAAGAGGCCTTCCAAACTCCTTTACAAGCACCATTCCAAGATTTACAAAACATTAGACATTCATACAAGGAACTTCATAAATCAAACTGATGAAACCTTTACAAAACTTTCCTTTATCGACCGTAGTAAAAGCCATCTGCACAAGTATTAACTCAAGTCAGTTCACGAGAACTGAGCATGTTAAGACTACCCATTGCAATAGTAAGCTAACATTTAACAATATCATGAAAGGAACATTCTATTTCAGAAATGGATCAAAGCACAAACCACTAATCAAAATTCTTCACATGAGATAAAAATTTTCACTAGCCAACAAGAAGGAAGTCAAATATTCTAGTAAGAACAATATCTCAAATAATCAAGGAAAGGCCTTATAGGTTAGAAAAAAAGGTCAAGAGTATTGGGATTTCAATCATGTAATCCTATAGATTACGTGATTGAAATCTAATGCTCAATCCATCCATCTCAAAAATTCCTTGAGAAGTAAAAACATACTAGTTACGATCGTAGATGCGAACAATAAAGGTTATTCAATCCTTCCAGGAGGAAGGTTTCATAGCAATCTGGGTTCGTAACCTTTCTTAAGAAATTTAAAGTTTCAGTCTAAACAAGAAGTTTACTACCTCCTCCTACAAGATTTTTTTTAAAGTGACACTTGTTACCATAAACAAAACATATCATAAAAGCTATTTAGATGTGTCACCAACAACCATTATACACAACAAAAAAGCCATCATAATCGATAACATATCTATAATATGAAAGACAACACCCCAAATGCCAATAATAATTTAAACAAAATTCCGATGTAAGCCAATAATGTATTCATATATATCTATATACGTATACCAACCATTTATCAAAACACGCTAACAATTAAAAACATCAGGATATGTGTATATATTGCAAGGTACCCTAACAATACCAAATACATCTCTATTCCTAGGTACTATCATAGTATTATTTACAATGTTATTATATCCAAAATAACAATCACAAATTTATCAAGGATAATAACAACAATTACTAGGTTATTACTCTCTCATTGAATTCTCGATTCCTTGCATGATCATAAAACCATTATTAATAACATATAGTTACGGCTTGATATTCAAAGATCTATTATAGGATCATACAATGAAACCTTAATTACTGCATAGTTAATTGCAGATCTTAAAAAGATTATATAATCAAACTAAGTATTCTAAGGTTACTGCAAGGTAATCGTAAATCCTTAATAGGATCATATGTTAAACGAAAGTAATAAAATTACAGTCCATTAAATTCCCGTATGGATTCACCACATTGTTTTCAACCCAAAATAGTAACCCTTCAACTACCGGATAGTATAGAGAAGAATCCATAAAACTATATTGAATTTAGAAACTCACTCCTTATAGATCATTAGCTCATGGATGAATATGTTATAAGATCAAATCAATAACAAGAGTATTCATTGATTGATATTCCTTCCAAATCACCTAATTACAAGTAAGTACAGATTTGAGATTTTTGAGGTTCTACACCGTTGATATTGGTGTCACTAGGAATTCACTAATCGTTGGAGTTTAGCCCCAAGTTTATCTCCATAATCTTTGCACCCACACTAGTCAAGATAACCCAATATTCCTTCAAATATTATAGAAATAGCCTATTTCTATTTATAATAAAACATAGAGAGCATATATAAGAAAAACCCAATAAGCAAATTGGAACTTTGCTTCTTGACTTCTAACCAAGTAAATGTTTATAGCACTTTCTTATTAACCCGAAAAGGATTAAATATATATATTTTTTATCTTTCCTCTGTTCACTTAAATAAGATAAAATAATAAACGTATAACCATCTAGATCCAGAGTTATGGAACTCATTCAAAAAATATCTATACCTACTTATAGTCCACTTGAATGCTATCACTAACATGTACGAAGATTCATAAGCATTCAAAATTTAGATCTCAAACACGAGTAGTAATAATTCCTATATTAGTACACATAAATTTTTAGTGAAACAATAAAAAGAATTAACAACAAATTATGCGTTGTAGTTTATTTACATCTCTAATTCATTGTGTCCAGGCTTTACCAACATTCCGAGAAGCTATGCATTCACACCATCCAAACCCATTACCGGTTCACCCGGAGGGAGGTGAGTGTAAGAAATTCCCAACCGTATAATATTGCTCACAACCAAATAAATACAAAAGAGTAAGAAAAAATGCGGTTCCCCTTTTTGCAAGCCAATCCATCCAAACCTAGTGATTCAAAAGAAGATACGGAGGGACAACTAGTATACTCAAGGAAATTAAAAAAACCTCAAATCCCATTCAATATGCCATTGTAGGAAAGAGAAACATTCATTTCATGGAATTATGAAAGATAGCAAAACATTTGTAATTGTAAGACTTAGGATGCACGATTGGAACTTCCTCAATGCAACCACATCAAGTCGGGGCTCAAGTAGTTACAACATGTTCTAAAATTCATTTTCCTCAAAGCATTTTGATCACTCCTATAGGTTCATAGCCACGCTTTGGAACAATCGGGAGAGGGAAGCCGGGGCAAGAGCTTAAACTCGCTAATTGCATTTCTTTGGGAGTTTCAACACCCATTTTTTTCCACAACATCCAGTCACCGATTCTCAACATTATCTCACGCGACTGGAGAGCCAAGGAATACATGTTTACAAAGCAATGAAATTTACAGAAGTTTCAAATCCCCCTTTATTTCAACAAAACCTCATTAGAGCAAAGCCTGGAGTGACTGTAACCCATGCGGCCCCAAAACTATGTCACAAGTCGAACCAAAAGAATGAAAGGATGTCTTCATTAAGAACTATGAATGAATGGCAGTTGGCCACCAAATACCAGCCCCTCGCTTAGTGCATACCCAAGATATTTTTAGAAGAAAACAAACTAGCACCCAATCAAATTAATTCCATCCGGTGAAGGCCACGTTCAAGGCCAGTTACTACTAATGAGGTAAAGGGTGGTAGGTGTAAGTGTTAACTTGATCATTTAATTAATGGCCCCATCAAATCTCATGCCACACACACCTGACCTCCCTACGCATTCACAAATTAGAAACTAAGGAAAAAAGGAACCCTTTCCTCCTACGCCAACGAAGAAGATTAAAATGCATGTAAACTTACATGTGAGAGGGAGCAAAGTCATAATTTTCCTTTAATTAAATAATTAAAATAACACACATGCAAGACTAATCGATCGAGGGGAGAGAAACTAGAGGTTGACGTTCAAAATAAAACACGGGGCAATGACCAACCATGGCGCGCCACGACAGGGTTAATTCCTTCTTTAGCACGAGAATGAGGTTCGGTCTACGGGAACGCATCGAATGATACAATCAAATGACATAGAGAGAGTTTACATTAATATTGATAATAATCGTCAATAAAGTAAAATAATAATAATATAAAATAATGGCCGATCGAAACATAACTTAATAATATCATTATTATCCTTATTATTATTTTTTAATTTTACAACTTAAAAATAATTATAATTCATATTAATAATGACGGACATGAAAGCTTGACAATTCGAGAACACGATTTTCCTTTAATAGGATAATCGTAAAGGACATTGCGGGGCCAACAATGAAAACATTGACAAAGACACAAGTAGGCACGATGAAGAGGGAGAATGCTGATTATTCTCTCGCGAAAAGGGTGAAGCCAACAAAATATCAGCATGAGCACAACAACGTTCAACGCTTAACAACAAGGTCACCGAAGTATGAACAAGAGTAACATTGAATGGGACATTAAAGTATCCTCCCCTTAAGAAATCATCATCTTCGATGAGACACAACATTGAAGGAAGGAAAGGTGGTAAGCATCAAGGAACAAATAAAGGTGAAAGTGCACCCTATGGTTAAAATTTCAGTCGTTAAAGCACAGCCACAGGGTAGCCTTAGAAACATTTTGGCAGAATTTTAACTTTCAAAGTTCTATGAAGATTGGCAGTTTTCTCTTACTTCATTATTTAATAAGACTCTTTCCATTTACATTATTCTTAGCTCAAGTTATTTTAAAATTTCATTTTTGTAGAATTTTATTTTATTCATTCTTATGGGTGCCCAACATGAATTGTAATCACAACACCCTACCAGGGTCATACACAACACTAAAGATTCACAAGCATACTTTTACATACTTTCATGATGGTACCACACCACAAGATCTTAACCAAATATGGAAGAGAACAAACTCGGTCCACATAACATAGTACTGGTCACACATCTATGACTGCCATACCATACTTGAACACAAGTGTACTACAACAACCTGAAATTTCCACAATTCCACAGATGAAGATTTTACATAACTCAGAAAATAGCTACATGTACATAGAGTCAACAAGGGCATCAATTCCATATCCACAACATCATAAAACATATCCAACTAACATGAGTAACACATACATCATAACACCATAACCAAAACATCATAACAACTCTACATACCTCTTGAAGCATCAATCACACACACACACACACAAATCTCTTATGCCTCCCTCAAGTCTCTTATGCCTCCCTCAATCTCTTATGCCTCCCTCAAGGAGGCTAGTTTCCCTATGGCCCTAGGCACATAGAGTCCAGACACCCCTAACCCAAGTGACATAATAACTCATGGTTCAACAATCCACTAGTTATCTGTAACTCCTTAGGCGTACCCCATACAATGAAGTGGGTCCATAGGTCCAACCATTCCATGGTGCATCCCATGACCCTAATCCACACATCACGATAATAGAACCAACATAGCAATCTGATCCAAATGCCAAGTGGAAAAGTACAATCCTTGGGCAAGGTGGTAAAATATTAAAATTTAAAATAAGATCCAAAACCAAGAAAAACAAATGACCAAATGGCCATAGTTAGTGCAAAAATCCATGTGTTAGTACCACAAACCAAGGAAATGCCCAAAAATGTAAAACATGGCAATCAAGAAAATGTTGGTCCTTGCAAAATAAAGTAAAAGTTTAATTTATGAATAAAATACATATATAAGAATAACACATTACAATGACTATGTGGCCTTATCTGGACACCAAGGGGTACTCAACGAGTTCTTTGCCGCACTCGGGACATAGAGTCTCACTCGTAAAAATAACATATTAATAGTAGAACTGTCATCATCTCAATCTAAATCATCCCGCCACCACTTTGACAAGGTTAAACAAAACCATAACTACACTTAGGATGCATCCATATAACAACCACAAGGAGAGAGAAATATAGGACACATGTCATCATCTATTGAGTGTAATGTCACTTGAGTTCTTGACCCATGGTACACATTCCTCACTCCAAACATACACTTTTACTAATTTCCCTCAAGGTCGGTTAGCATAAGGTTCACAACATAACATGCAACTACATCACTAACACAATGGTGGTTCACACACATTAACCATAGTGTCTTATGCATGGTACCGATACAGGGTATGTCACATACATTACATTCATAGTTTACAACACACCACATCACCACATGTTGCACCCAAAGTGCAATCACTATATGATAGGGATCATATACCCACCATATGTCCCTAAATCATGACATGAATCATTACATATTACATGAATTATAATTATGATGAGAATAATTACAACATACATTCAACTACCATATAACATGGGGATACACACGTTTCTATACAGATGATAATGACATCATTAAGAGATCCAGTTCATTACAAACCAACCTTGTCATACAACATATTAGTACACCCACACATCAAAAATATAAAAAGGATCCAACACTCCGCAATCAATAATCACACTTCTTCCACACAGACAACAAGACAATGCTTCACACTCAATTTCACATAGAATTCTTGAAAAGGAGAGAGAGAATACTCTTATCTCTAACACATCAAAGATGCCACCGATTCGCACTAAATTAAATACACAACATGTGTGCTAACAATATAACAATTACGCCATATTTCACATCATGCTTAAATCACATTACTCTTCCCATATCCACCACCAACATGCAACACCATCTCAGTATGAAACACAAGATAACATAGAAAAATACAGGATAATTTTTTTCTTGTTTGAAGTATAGAACGACATTACAGGTGGTCACAAAGGTTACAACTAACTCTTCGAACAACTTGACACAACGATGACCACAAAGGCAACACGGAAACATCCAACACCCATCAAGGACAGTTCACTTTTCTCTTTGACAAGGCACCATGAAATAACCCAACCACAATACACAATCACAGTTGAGTACACCCCATGGTGTAAAATACTTTAAGGTTGTGTATTTACTAAAAATTTCTTTCAAGACCTGACTTTATAATCTAAAATATTCATGTTTGATTGAGGAATTCTTCTTACAAAGGTGAACTTATTTCTTTTATACTATTGACTAATTAGCTTGAGAACAAGTTTTCTGAAAGAGGATCATCTAAAGACTGGAAAATCTAGCTAAATTCATTTTCTCAAAAGGGACACCTTCCATCTCTCACAAGGTTGCTTATTCATACCCAAGCTACTGAATCTTGATTCAAACCTCCATTACACAAGGCGATGAGCGTAAGATCTAATTGAAGTGGAGTGCCATTAAGGTTCGAACTATAACCTCCTTGTGCAAGGATCAACAATTAACCACACTTAAGAGAAGATTACAATGTACTATGGCAAATGTTAGAGTGAGAAGGTCAATTTATTTCATCATCATGATCTCTTTAGTTATTAACCATTATTTTAATGAGACTTAAGAGTTCAACTAGATTTGGGTAAAAGATTCATTTAGCAATCTCTTGATTAAGTTCGTCAAAGGATGCACAAGGGGTTCCCAAAATGGAAGCAGTAAACTTGATGTGCTCTTATTCAAAATTCCCCTATTAACTAAGATCTAACTATATCCCCAAAGTCCAACAATGATCTTACTTGTGAAAATTACTTAATGTTTCAAAAAAAAGAGGATAAAATTTAATTCGTAGCTTAAGGTTAGTGAGGGTATATTCTTTTACACCGGTAGATAACTCCTTTCTTTCCAATTAAAGACTCTTGATTTTATCTACAAAAAAACACAACTTCATTATTATCTTATTTATTTATTCATCTATGTATTCATTTTATTTTATTTTTTATTTTATTTTAGAAAAATATTTTCCAACCCACTAAAAATAAACATAGAATAACACCGATGCCAAGACGAAGGAGGGTTATTAAACATGAAAATTTTATGACTCGAAAGAAGAAATTACCATTACTCATCGAGAAAACTAAACATGGTTATAAAATTTATATTCATCATGGCACATGAACCAAAGGTGTCAAAAGATTCAATTGAATCTAGACGAGAACAAGAAGGTAACAAAATTGGTCAAGCTAAGTGTTTAGGGTTTAGGGCTTAAGGCTTGGGGATCAAGGTTTAGGGCTTAAGGATAAGTGTTTAGGGTTTAGGGCTCATGAGTAAGGGATTATTGTTTAAGGTTTAGGGCTTAGGGTTTAGGGTTTTAGGTTTAGGGATCATGGTTTAGGGTTTAGGGTCTAGGGTTAAGGGCTTAAGGTTTAGAGTTTAGGATTTAGGTTTAGTGCATAGGGTTTAGGATTTATTGTTTAGGGTTTCGATTGTAGAATTTAAACACTAAAAGCTTTAGGTTGAATGTTGAAATCTCGAAAATCACCTATGTACTAACCGGATTATACTATTAAAACTATCTCCTAAAATGTGACTCATGGAGCTGTGAGACTAGTTCTATAAGGTGCAAGAGTGACACTAAATTAAATTAAAGTTATAAGTTTTTCATTTATAAATAATAATAAATGAAAAACTTATACTTAAACATTTATTTTGTAAATAGAAGCATGCAAAAATCATATATAGTGTTTATACTATTCGAACATGTACACGTTATAGCACATACATGTTATAACGCGTATGCCTTTCATTTATTATGCCCCCAAACCAAGAATTTGTAGGCTTGGAATTTCCTTGGTTTCCCAAACCTACACCTTGGACCTGCAATAACACAACAACCTACGTGTTTTTGAAAAAATATGTAAAAAAATCATCTTCCACCATGCTAAATCCTACAAAAATGTTCACTATCTTTCTTAAATATTTTCCTATAATGTCGAGAAAACTATTCTCTTTCTACATATGTAATTTTTTATATTTTTCTGACTATTCTATGGTTTCCATTTATATTTATTTCATACTATGTATATTATACCTCTAATTTTAGTGATTTTAAATGCTTATCTTTTGTCGTGTATCTTTTTTTAGACTCATCGAAATTGAATAAAATTTTTGAGGCAAAAACTAGGAATAATTCTACACATATTAAAAAATATTAATTTTTGATATTGTAACGCCCACAATTTGGACACACAAATACAACAATAAAAATACCAGAATATTTTTTTTTGACTTTAAATTCTCATTACACAACTCGACATAGGCTCCAATAGATAAACTTAACACCACATAAGACACTTACACAAGTCATCGACTCACATAGACACATGAAAACACCATATACATGTCAATGCCACACTTTCCCCAATGAACGAATGCTAGCAATAACCCAACCATAAAAAGGGACCCAAGGATTGGAAAAACCACAACACATCATTACCATGATTACATCTTAGTTACGATTAACATTCCAAAAAACATTATTATGCAAGGATAATTTTCTTTTTTTTTTCACCTATAGATTCTTGAATTCATTTCACATTCAACTTGCAATTTGACCATTTAATTTGGATCTTTATCGCTTATGAAAATCTTCATAACCTACGTAATTATTTTCCATATATCAAATTACATACACAGTTTCTAATTCTCTAATTCTTATGTTAAGATTATGCTTCTCAAACGTTTATTCAATGTTTAAATTTTACCCTTGCTACACAAGTGAATTCAAGTGATGTCGAGAAAGAAATATTAGGACTTAAGGGAGATTTAGATTCAAGATACCTGTTCCCACAAAAATTCTTTGATCACAATAACTTTATTTCCCTATCATAGTTAATATATTTCAATTTTTTTGAATCCATTCAACATTTCCACATCAAGAAATTTTATTTGGATTTATATATATCTTTTGTTTTCTCAAAGTTTGATCTCACCAAGGGAAATTCATATTCTTTTAACACATGAAAATGTCTAATTGAGTTATAAGGACTCCAAGAGTGACATTATTCCTAACCTCAAATCTCATTTTAATCTTATATGCTTTACTCTTACATTGCACTATGGTCTCATTATTAGCATTGTTTTATAACAATTGTAAACAAAATAACACATAATTTTCACTAATGGATTCACTACTACAATGAGTGTAACCTAGCACGAGACATCCCATTTCTTTTCTCTTATACTCTACAATATTAAACACATGCTGCAACTAAGACATCCACTTGTGTCATTTAAATCGCACCATGAGGTCAATCATAATAATATCACCTACTAAATTTGTTCGGTTTGGGCCACTCACTAAGGTACAAAGGGAAACTAGGCATAAGGGGTAACTAGACCATTTTTTTTGTTTCTACACTTCTATTTAGTCAAATTAATTTAAAATACAATTGCATTTGCTAAAAGTTATGAACAATTTCAACCCTAAAGTTAACCCCCTTAATCAATCAAGGTTTTGTTTAATTACAATTGTACCTAAGGATAAATGCCCCAACTAAATATGATTTTAAGGGGAGAGGAATAAATTTATGCTAAACGAACTTCAAGAAAGACCAAGGTGTTATGTTGTTAGCAACCAAGGTAACCCATTTATCTGTGAGGAACTAAAGGGATCATTAACAAGAGTTTAAGTCATATGATAACTATTTCACTAGCTCCATTTGTGTTGGTCCAAGAGGGTTTTTCTCTATGTTTAATGTTTGTTCCCATGAGCGCTACCTTAATAAAATCACATTCTCTTTACTACACACATGGTTTCCAATCCTATAAGAGAACCACATACTCTAGAGAATGACGCTACGTTAGGTTCATGAGGATGACACTAAGCATTCATGCTATGATGATAAAATCATACTTGTGATCTTATTTATTTAATCTAGAAGGTGTTATCAAGAGTAAGGATTTTAGTTTTTCCTAAGGTTTTAGTTTTCTATGCTAAGAGAAATCACACAGAAGAGTATTTATAAATGAATTTTATACTAGGGTTGACTGTTGTGGTTAGATTCATTTATTACATTTTAAAGGTAAGGGACACAACACCAATTATTTAATCATCTATTGCACACTGGTAATGCACTATAAAATAATAAATTCGATTTCATTTAACATACATATCATACCCTTTTTTTTTAACATACAGAAATTTGAATCAAAATGACACCTATGATTAAATGCACATTTCCCAAGGCATTCCTAAAACTAGCATCTCATGCATATTACCAAATTTCAAATATAAACTTTTCTGTTACATTGGAATCACATTAAACATATATACATTTTCCAATAAAATATATAAATTACAATAATAAATAATGAATTACACCACGCCTTTTTGCCATCTTTCTTGCATCCTGCAAAACCATGTGAGCATGAAATCAGCGATAAATTGCTTTGGCATGGCATCCACCTAGATCTAGCATAATTAAAGTTTTTAGTTTCCATTTACATAATAATAATAATTTGCATTCGAAAGGAGAGGGTTAGAGACACATGTTTATTTCATTTCAGTTCATTTCTTAACCAATGAGAGAAAAAGAAATAGGGAAAAACAAAAGTTCAATTTCACACAACAAGTCACACAGTAGAGTTTCAAACAATTATTTACAAGTGTCAACAAGTTTCCATGGTGGTTTGGTAACCTGACAGGGGTCCTACAATTTTTTTTTACGTTTTCCTACTAGTTGTAAAGGCATTCAATTTAGGCTCGTGATGCTAAGAAACCACATTCAAACATTTTCCTCTGATGAGAAAACACACCACAAGTAATTTTACTGTGTCCCCCTATACACTAAGAATTCACTGGGCGGCATAATTTAGAACGGTGAACAATTTACAATTTGTGGCTAGTTTTCCATGGCCATCAGTCGTAATTGATCTAGTTGCAAACAATCAAAGGTTAGCTCAAGGTATAAGAACCACGTCTAAAACTACCGCTCATGGAAGAACACACAACAAGAAATTTCCTACAATTTACTCTATATATGGAGAATTTCCCATTCAATGAGACTAAGAACTTATAAACATGATTCAAATGAAGGTGGGTTTTCTAGATTGACGGTCATAATTGGTCTAGTTTTGACCTAGTCAAACTACGATCGAGAGGCCTACAAAACCTATTTTTCAAACTAAATAGGACTATGAGTTTCCCGAGCCAAAGGTTCCAAGAAATTTTCTAGTAAAAATACTAGAGGCTTGTGAAGGCGGATAAACCTTTTTTGCTCAGGATTCAAATGGTGGTTCAAAATGAAAGCCAACTTTTCAGTTTTAGCAGCTTCCTACAACTACAAAACGGTGTAACAGGGCTCCTAGACTAGTGTTAAAAATATCACAAATGATCATTCGAGGTTGATTCAAAAATGAAGTGACTCCTCACATAACAAGATACATGAAGGAATCTTAACATCTCCTTTTTAGAGTTACAAAGGTTGCTTTGTGAGTCTCTCGAAAATCACAATTTATCTATTTAAATAAGGAAATGGTCAACATATTTATCGGAAGTCAACTTCAACTTATCAATAAAAATGGGTACTATAGTAATCTAGTTTGGTCAGGAAGTTTGATAAATCACCTCAAAATGATGGTTTAAGTTCATGGTTGACTACAAAGGACTATTTTGATTGTGTGAGTTACGATATGACATTTTATTGTTTTGAAAACAAGTTAATATAAAACAATTAAATGTATGATAATCCTAAGGTTTTAAAAATTATATTTCATTGCAAATTTAAAAACAAAAAGTATGAGAATTATGAAAGATAAGGAGAGATGAACCATGCCTACGAGGAATGGATCTGGTAAAAATTGTGGGACTCATCTATCCATATTAATTAGGCATTTTGTCAAATGGTTGCATGCATCCACCATTCTACGATTGCATTTTATACAAAGCTTATGCCAGAAGCGTATCAAAAAGCCTTTCTAGTAGCAGTTTTCCCATCACCATCTTATACTTTCCTGGACACTTATTTCAGATTCATGATCACTAACTTAGGTTTCTTTCACCGACATGGAATAGGGTATACACCCATTGTTGTAGAGCTAAAAATAACCTTTTCCATTATCCTTTCATCGATGTCAAAATTCTATTTGAGAGCTCTTATTTTCACACACGCAAATGGTTTTATCATTTTGGAATTACATTCTCATATTACCTAGATACAATGAAAACATGAATATAGATAAAATCCCACAAGAGTGTACATATGTTGAAATTAGTGATGGCTCGTCTCTTAAACTGAACTCGATGAGAACATTCACAACCTTTGGAAAAAAATGACTCATAATAAATCTAGTAATTCTCATTACCCAACTCGCATTATTCCCAGGAGACCACGAATTCGAATCATCTAGGTTTGATTTGAACTCATGCTCTCTGTTATTGAGTAGCAACTAACAGAAAACATGGGCATCCTCAAGAAGCATTGACACTTTTTCACCATATGCAACCAACAGGTGTCCAACCTGATCAATTCACCTTTTGCTAGCTTGCTTCCATCCTATGCCAAAATAAGAGCTTTAAAATAGGGTATAGACATCCACCAATGCATATGGAGAAGGTTTTTATTTATTTATAGATGTTTTAGCTACAAGTTCCATGACATATATGCATGTAGAATGTGGATCCTGCTTTTACACTAGGCGTAATGGAAACACGAGAATCTATAGCAGTTTCAACATCTACTGCTATGGCACATTTGATGTCATCCAATACTCTATGCAAGTCTGCACCATCAGCTTCAGCATCAAGGATTACATCGAGCTTTTCTTTGAGACTAACTAGGACATATTCATTCTAGGCATTTATAGCTTGCAAAATAGTCAAATTATCTTGGGATGATGTCCGTTTTTTTTCTCACAAATTAGAGCTTTCCCGATTGACAACTTGAATATTCAACTCTTTTTGTGCAAGAGTATCTTGAACGCAGCCCCATCTTCTTGAATGGGTAAAACACCAAAACTTCCTGCAACAACACTCTGGGATCACTATAGCTATCCACATATTGCTAAATTTTTAAGTTAACTTTGGTTTTTTTCCATTCGCCTCTGGGTATGCAATAAAGTGCATGTATTATTGTGTAAGGGAAAAGACAAGTCTATTTTCCTTTAGATGCCCATGTCGTGCTCACAATCCTGTCAGGTGGAATCATCCCTCCCATGCCTCGTTTAATAACCACCTGCCCGCCATTAATTCCCTCACCAAAATCCACCACCACTTCCCCCTTTTAATATTTATTCTATTTTAATTAGCTGGGCACTACATTTCCATTCCCTTATAAGAGAACCATTTTTGATGTGACACAATACCAAAGCTCGAAGGGTAAGTAGGCAAGAAAGTCAATAATGACACATGTTGCTTAACAAAACAACTGTTCGGTACAACGTGACCGCAAAGGAAGCAACTATATTTGGCAATATCTTAAATTTTAATGTTTTGTGAAGATTGACAATTCTATTTTTTTCTTTATTATTTAGTTTTTTTCCTTTAAAGTATTTATTAATCTCAACTCTTAGTATTTCATTTTTTAAGATTTTATTTTTCTTATGTTCATGGCTGCCCAACAAAACTAACATCACAATACCACATCAGGGCCAAACACAACACTAATGGTTCACAAGACATCATGATATGTACCCTCACGACTATATCACATCACAAGAACTCAACCGAACCATGGAAAGAACATACATGACCCACTTAATTTTTGCTTATTACACATACTCCTGACACAAAGGTACTCATAACATAAGTAGACTACAACAACATGGAATTCCCAACATGTACACATACAAGGGTTTTATGCAACATGGGACAATAACTATAGTTACAAAGTGTCAAAAACGGTCAATTCATACCCTCAATGGGGAGAAACAATCCTCAACATCACAAAACATGACCAGACTCACATAAGTACACATAAATCAAAGTACCAACACCATACACCTCCCAAAACATCACAAAACAACTCCATATATGTCCAAAAGCATCATAGAACAACTCCATATACCTCCCAAAGAATCACATAACAACTCCATATACCTCCCAAGCATCAATCACACACACAAAAATATCTTATGTCTCCCTCAAGTCTCTTATGCCTCCCTCAAGCAATAAAATAAAGATAAATTTTCCTTTTCGCTCCCCAAAAGAGGTTGGTCACCCTATGGCCCTAGGCACATAGAGTCTAGATACCTCTAACCCAAGTGACATAATAACTCATGGTTTAACAACCCACTAGTTATTTGTAACTCCTTGGGGCATAACCCCATACATCGAGTGGGTCCATAGGTTCTACCACTCCATGGTGAATCCCATGACCCTATTCCAACACATTACGACATTAGAACTAGCATAAAAATCCATTTCAAATGTAAAGTGGAAAAATATCAAGCCTTGGGCTAGACTATAAAAATTTTACATTTGATACGAAAATTTAAGACTAAGAAAATAAATGGCTAATTAGCCATAGTTAGTACAAAAATCTGCATGTTAGTGCAACAACCAAATAAATGCCCAAAATATAAGAACATGTCAATTAGGAAAACTACTAGTTCTTGCAAGAAAAGAGAAAATATTCAATTTACAAATAAAATATGTATAGAGAAATAACATATTACAATAACTATGTGGCCTTATATTGTAGACACCAAATTCTAGTATCATCCCGGGTTTTTGATATCCTTCAGCACACTTATTCAGGTCTCGTTTCCTACCAACAATTCACATTCAGTTAATTAATCTTATAACTATATTAATATCTTATCACATGCCAAAATTATATTATGTTAAATAATTTATTTTAAATAAGTCATATCATTCTATTTAATAATAAAATAATTCAAAAGTATATATATATATAAATCAATAACCCCACATGTTCCCCACTTAAGTCAAAATCACTTCTCACCTAGAAATCAATTCCCACCTAAAAATTCAATCTCTTCAAATTATTAAAATATGAACCCCACCTATAAAATCAATAATTCAAAATATCCCTCTTCGACAACAAATCCAAAAATCAATAGTGTAAAGTGAGCACATGACTTCACTATTACACCTAACCGTGTCCCTACTCCACATCACATCTTTTCCTTTTCTCACATCATAAACCCCACCATCAAATCACCTCTTCATCATGTCCTCTTAATCAAAATTTATTTTACAAATTATAATTATTTGTAATCCTTTATTTTAATCTCAATTCAAGTTATAAATAGAACTCTTTCCCCCTTCTAAAGAGAGAGGAGAAAATTATGGAAATTCTGAAGCTTAAATTCATTTGTCTGTGAAATTTTGCATCATATTGTGGAATATTTGGAGGCGAAGCTCTACCAGTTTCATATCACCCGCCTAGCGAACAATCGGTTGTTCTGTCAGGATACTAGTTTGGTATCATATTTATATTGTTCTTCAACATATTGTAGATTTTTTTTTATAGTTTTTAGCATGTCATCTTATCATTTGATATTTGTTATTTTATTATGAACATGGGGATTGACAACCACCGAGGAAGTTAACACTTCCCGGATCTACTTTGTCAGGAAGTCCCCATATATCATCATCTAATCTTATTTGTTTCCATCTTGCAGATCTATTTTCTTTCTTTACATATGTGTTTTCTCTGCGCCCGTATCCAGAATCCATATCTGCATCTGAGGTCCTAAGCCCTCTATCATTCGGAGTTCTTTGGTGGTGGCACCTCGGTGTTCACCCACGTGAGAACGATTTTTCCAGATCAACATTTGGCACGCCCGGTGGGACCAGATCCAAGCTTTGGTCATTTTGTTTGCTTGCTCACTTTGTATGGGTGTCGTATGTATAACAGTTATTGTATTTCATAATATTGTAAAAATGACATCGCATTAATCTAGATATATGTTCTGCAATTTTTGTTTGTAAATTCACCCGCTTGCAGGATCATTGGTACTATTTCTAGCCGTGCATTGTGGTTCGTACATGTAGTTATTTATGTCGTCGTTGGGGTAAGTGGGTTTTTTGTTTGAAAGGATCAATTATTGACTTTTTTATAATAGGTGTGCAATTTTATTGAATTTTCTAAAAATGTAAAAAAAAAGGAAAATATTGTTGTTTTGTTCTTGTTTTATAAGTATAAAGTTCATTTTAAAGATTTACACAAATAAGAGAAAAAACAATATATATATATATATATATATATATATATATATATATATATATATAAAACAAAATAATACAAAAATAAAATAACAATAACAACTTCCCTCCACTCCACACCTCCTTTTCCCTCGTGTCTCGCCATCCACGCATGTTGCAAATCCATGTCGACTTTACATTTTGCAGTAATTAATCAGATCATGTTTCTACACACTTAATAATGATTTGTATATTAATAGTTATTGGCTTGCGATTCATTAGAACATGTCTATAAAGAATGCGTTGAAAAGTGATATTGCGTAGTAGGAATAACTTCACGGTCTCCTTATAATAATTGATTTAAAATTCTTTAGGCCGAATTTATCTTAGATACATAGTCTCAATGCAATCTAATCACATAGTCTCTCCTAATAATTTATTCACATCTAAATGTCCAATTATATTTTATATCCTTAATAAGCGTCTATTGGTGAAATTTGTTTAGATTCGATGACTAAACGTATATTCACACTAGCTTTCATAACATTGTTTACTATCTAAGCTTCATTATCATCTTGTTCATTTATAGTTTATTTTTATAAGTTTACTGATAGGTTTTTCATTTATTTAGTGTCTTTCGTCATTTATTACTTTTGATTTATTTATCACATTATCGTGTCTATCGTTTAGTGTCTAATTTATTTTATTACTTAATAATAGCCATTGCATTGTTTAGTGTTTACTTTACTTTATATCTACTAATCCGGTAATTTTTTTATTCTAATTTATTTATTTGTTTTATCTCTTTTGGATCACATCCACTAATTGTCGTATTTGACTTTACTGAGTTATTGCATATGTCAGAGATAAGATCTTAAACTCATACTACATCACCAATTATCACTTGTTAATCTCATCTACATCTTGAAATCCTTGAACGTTCCCGATCATTTATTATCATTTTCAAAAAAATATTTTAATACGACAAAAAGGTGTTTTCCGGATCACTTAACGCTTACATTGGCTCAACTTGTTGTCGGACAAAAAAGGAAAAAAGTGATATACGGTATTCTTCAATTTTCCTTATTTGCTACTTTTTGCATTGTACTTTCATACACTGGTTGATTGTTAGCATCGAAATTTATATTTCAAATTTGGAGTAAAATGAACCCTATGCATACTGCTTGATCACATAGTGTAAATAGGGGTTTAAATTTTTACATCACACTTATCATCACACACTTTGCTGAAAATTCACAAATTAATCAACACATCTAAACATTCATTGCACCCGATTCATTGATTGGGGTTTGATCACCCAACCGAACTATTTTAGACATTTCCCAGCCATAAATTTCCTAAAACCACACATAGTTTACCTTTTTCTAGGTCCTCTTTCAGCCGTTTCATTTTACACACACATTCTTGATTTAAAAAAACAATTTTATTGTCGACTTGTTTGTTAATATAACAATGATTTCCTTTTTATTCCCGTAATCACTCGACCCAATGCTAAAAAGATGGAACACAACCTTGCCACACATAGTGCTTCATCCCAATCAATCACTACATCAACAACTTCATCATCTGTGTTTCTTCCTATCTCACTCATAGGCACCCATCCTCTTACTAATATTCCTCATTCAATACCTTTCACCCACACTATGGCATTAGACCAACATTCCATCCCATCTAGGCTAGCCACTCTGCCCTCTGTTAGATCAGAGCCTATTGGTACCTTAGTCTTCCCTCTTGGAGACCCAGAATTCGACAGATTCTTTATGTGAACCCTGTGGGCCCTCCAAGACTATCTTTTAAGAAGATACATACACCTCCCTTGGATGGGCCACCACTTCAGCAAGTCTATCCTTATAATGTTGGTTCTGACATTCCTCAATCTATGGCCTTACATGATTTTGCATCATCTTCCACCAACCCATCGGCACACCAGACCACCCAGGTAGTTATGCCCATTCTACCCAATCTTCCTCACATCAACATGACTATCGTGACTGCCATCCCTACCACTACAACGGCTCCTATGGTCACTGGTACCTCCATTCAACCATCCCAGGTGTCAAATCCCTTATCTAGACAATAAATTCCTACTACATCACAAGTCTATACCCTCACTTCCCAACTTCCTCCAACCATACCTTTGCAACACACAGTGTCATTTCCAGGCTATCAACCCGCATATACTCACATCCCCACTCAACAGTTACTTCCACAACCTCCATAATCTCAACAATCACACCATGCCCCTGTTTCTCACCAACACACATTCTATTAGCAACCACCTCAACTATCACACATAACTTACACTCACCCATACCAAATTCCTCAAATCCCCACACCTACTCAAATCCAACCACCACCTTTCATTGCTCAATAGAAACTTCCCAATGACCCCATGTAAATATTCATAGGTCGGTTAGCCAACCTAGAGGCTGATGCGTTGGGGTCCAAGCTCACATTGTCTTATGAGAAAATATGTAATGAACCCATCCATCCATCCGTGCCCATGAAACCATATCCTCCACACTGGGAATTTCCGAAGTTCACCAAGTTTAACAACAAGGAGGATCCCCAACAACATCTTAGAGCATTCAAGCATACATGTTATCTCATTGCACACGACCAAGACTTGATGCTTCATACTTTCCCCATGTCTTTGGCTGGTCCTGCCTTAGAATGGTATAATAATATTCCTTAGTACTCCATATTTTCTTTTTCCCAACTCGCACAATTATTTCTTGAACATTTTTCCATTAATATCACACGTAAAATAACCATCAATGACATGTACACTATCCGCCAATTCAAATATGAATCCATCACGGATTTCATCGCATGATGGCGTAATATGATAAATCAATTGTCTTTTCCACTACCTCAAACTGATCTCATCGAGCTCTTCGCGCGCTCTTGTGCCAAGCATATTTCCTCCACCTTGCAAATCCAATCATTTCACACTTTCAAAGAGGATTTTACTATGGCCCGCAAGCTTGAGACACATGCCTTGGAATAGGGGCATTTAAAATTGAAAACCAATAAGCCAAAAATGAATTTGTCAGACCATCCATATCAAACAATAAATCTATGACAATCTAATGCCCGTCATTGTTAGAACATATCTTACCCCAACATCTACAAAGGTGACTCAACAATGATTCACATGGCCAATGCCCAATTATACTCCCTTAGGAGAATCATATAGTGCCATCTTTGAAAAGTTGATAACAACACACTTGATCAAACTACCACCTATCCAACCTCAAGTTAACGAATCTAGTCCATGCCCTGTGTAGTATCGAGAGGACCATTATTGCAAGTATCATCAAGTTAGAGGAAACGACATAGAAAAATGTCAAACATTCAAGGATTCTATCCAAAGGCTTATCGATCAGGGATAACTTCAAGTGGATAACCCAAATGCCTCATCCAATCAACCTTTAGATATTTTTAAACAACCATTTCCAAATCATACACCAACATCCGTAAACCATTTGCTCCCATACTTCGTATCTCAAACCCCTAGTACCCACACCATAAAAACCATCCATGCTTTGACAATAAAAGTCCAGATTTCACCCACAAGTTTACCTTCTTCATCAACCATTATATCAGTTCCCTTTGATACATTATCTATATCCCCAAACCCATCAACATTCATCTCCGCATCAGCCTTGGCTACATCCATACCCATGTCAATACCATTTCCTATACTCACATATTTCTCAACACCTCTTGCCCCTCTCCTCGGCAAATATCACTTATGTATCATGGCCCCTTACATCTACTCCATTAAACCTAATCACCTTGTCAAAAATTATCCCACCTCTACCTGTTATCTCATCTTTAGCATCTCTTCCAATCCCTATTTCTGTACTTCTAGCAACACCTACAACATCTACTATTTTACAATCACCTATCTCATCTCCCTCTTCCATGGCCATGTCATTACTCGATAATTTTTGGAAAACATTCAGCATTCCTTAATTTCAAATTATCGTCCCATTTCTTCTATACCATTAGACATTCACACATCGGTGCAGTCCCCAAAAATATCCACTTCAATATCTCTGGTTCCTCCTGTAGAGATTCTGGTCATTCCCTCTAATAATCCACATTCATATACAAGACCTAGACCCCCATTTCCCAAGCATTCTTATCCTCATCCAAAAGTAGACCTCACTATTCCCGATAGAAGTTCCTCGGAAACCACATCATCTCCTTCTATTTTAGGACCACACCCCTCGTCCTCTTCTTCCATTTTAGGAACCTTCCCTTCACCAACAACACATACTACCACTAGAACAATGCAACCACCCTTTTCCAACCGATATCCTAAAAAAATTCAAAGGTGTCTGTGTCTTCCACTACCATCCCACATCAAGCACATTCATTTGCCTTTTCCAAATCCAAAATGGAGTCCAAAGTCATTATTACATCACCACCTTCCCATGCATCCTCCCAAAGTTCTCCATCAATAACACCAGGTTATTATACCACTATGTTTCACCAACTACTCCAAGCCTCAGCCATCACTTTACCGCCAATTAAATTTTTTGATCCAAACATGCCAAGACCTTCCTGGTTTAATTCCAATCTTGTTTACACATTTCATCGTGCCCTGAACATGACACTGAACGTTGCAAAGCTCTCCAATCCATCGTGCACCATTTTGTCAATAAAAACATTAACGATAAAGGACCAATTCTACCATCTCCTCCATCAACTTCCACATCCCAACATGCATCTGTTCAACCATCTCGATCACCCTTTTCATTAAGAAATCTGTTAGTACTCCACTACCAAATAGAGATATAACCACCAATACCACCAACATATTACCAAAAGAGGATGATCCTCAGGATCGTCCTCCTCTTGTAATCAACGTTATTCAGATAACCACCCATTCAAAGCCATATAACTCTGACTCCGCCTCACCATCCGCCCCTAAGACTTATGTCGCTATCCCTCCTCTTAAGGAGCTCCTCCGCCTCTGCACCTTCGTCACATGCCAAAGGTTGTCATCACTTTGCTCTACCAATCATCCCACAACAACGCCTTCATCTTCTTCTAAAGCCAAGGTATTTGTTCTGGCCACCCTGAATCCTTCCTCCATTAAACATACCACTATTAAACAACTTCCCCATCCCTGTCAAAATGTCACTGCATCACGAGCTCATTCAAAGTTCTCCACATCATAAACAAGCTCTCATATAGGTCTTGCAATAGATCCTAGTATCTTCTAATGAGCCCCATCGTTTCACGGTTTTAGCTCATGCCTTCGCAACATCTCGCTAATGTATCATTTAAAATTTCAGAAATTCCTAGGATACCACAAGTATTAATATCATTTCTTCTCATACCTTCAATTAGCTTAAATTGCCCAATACCATTGTTTCCAAATCTCCTACCATTCTTCGCGGCTTTAACGATGCTATCACTCCCCCATTAGGAACAATTGTTCTTCCTATCCGTGTCGGCCATAAACTCCTCCATGAACTTTTCTACATCATTGAAGGAGAATTCCAATATAATCTTTTCTTTGGGACGTTCTTGGTTCTCTGCGTTATGCATTGCATTTCGTCTACTCTTCATAATTGTATCAAATATGAACATGAAGGGAATACTTATGCTCTTCTAGCTGAGATCCCCCTTTTCAAGACATGTCGCATGATCTATAGAACTAAAGATGTTCTTGTTCCTAAAACCAATTTTTCTCGTGATGAATCCACCAGTTCTTCGTACCTCCATCTACCCCGCCTCGAAGAATTCTTGATCCTATAACGTAATATCTTGCCTTGGGGGAATATCAACTCCTCACTCTCAATACCCTTCTTTCTCCCAATCTCCTCACCACCCCGATAAAGACCCTATGTATCAATCAAATTGTCTCATTTGGCCCTTCTTCCCTCAAAACCAATTTAGTATATGGTAGCCTTGATCAACCTTCTTCTCACACTGAAAATCATTTTCATGCCAAATTATTTACAGAGATTTCAGATTTCTTAGTAAACCATCTTTCTCTCACACATACCTATATCATTGTGCATGGAAGGGGTTTGTTTTGGGATGCTATGAACAAGGCCCTCACGGTAATATCTTTGCTAGAGCCCAAGAATCATGTCAAAAATTTGCTTGGGATATGACGATCCCACCATACACCCTCCTGGAACATATACGTCTTCTCCCATTCATATCGATTCATCCATTTCTTCTCCATCCAAATATACTACTGATTCAGAAGATATTTCTTCTCCTCCCAACCATCCTACAGATTCAGAACATATTTCTTCTCCTTCCAACTATCCTTCCAACTTAGATAATGATTTTTCTCCATCCAATTATCTCACAGATCTATATCAAGGTGATACGGTTCCTATTCCTCATAATTTTTTTATTTCAACCATCTTTCTCGGACCGGTGACTTATCAAGCCAAAAATGAAACCCGGTCTTTCCCCTTAAATATCTAGAAATGGTAGAGGAAGATTCCCCTATCATTGACATTCTTCAATGCGATGATGACACTTCCATTCTCTCTTACATCGGAGCTGAAGGTTCTCAAGATCAGAAAATCCATCTGCCAGAAAAATCCAATCTCTTGAATGAATCCACTATCGACATTACTATTGGAGCACCTCAGGAGAACCACATCCTCAAAATAGGTCAATCTTTGACACCTCAAGAGCTCAAATCCTTCACTTCATTTTTGACCAAGCATAGCCAAGAATTTGCATGGTCATATTTGGACATGCCAGGTCTCGATCCCTCCATCATTATTCACAACATTGTTGTTATCCCCAATGCCAAACCAGTCAGACAAAAGCTTCATCGAATGCATCCTCGAGTTGCTCTTCTTGTGAAATAAGAATTGCAACGTCTCCTATCCACCAACTTCATTATCCCCAATGGGTTTCTAACATTGTACCCATCACAAAAGCATCTGGAAAGCTTCGTATATGTACTTGATTTTTGAGATCTTAACCTCGTATGTCCTAAAGATGATTTCCCTCTTCCAAGTATTGACCAACTTGTAGATCTTATAGCGGGGCATGAGATGCTCTCTTTAATGGATGGTTTTTCTGGTTATAATCAAATTCTAATTGCACTTGAAGATCAACACAAGACATATTTTATCACCCCATGGGGTACCTTTTGTTATCATGTCATGCCCTTTGGTTTAAAAATGTTTGGGGCTACATATCAATGAGCCATGACATATATCTTTCATGACCTCTTACATCAAACCGTAGAGGACTATGTTGATGACCTCTTAGTAAAATATAAACATAGATGTGACCATCTTTCAGTTCTTGAGATAATTTTTGAGCATCTCATTCATTTCTCCCTTCGTCTCAATCTGGAAAAGTGTGTTTTTGGAGTTCTTATTGGAAAAATCCTTGGCTTCATTGTCTCTATCAGAGGCATTGAAGTTGACCTCGAAAAAATCAAAGCAATTCTTGAAATGCCTCCTCCTTCCAATCTCAAAAACTTCGCAGTATTCAAGGTTAACTTCAATCTATTCATTTCTTCATATCATAACTTTATGATCGCTATCAACCCTTTCATCACCTTCTTAAAAAGACATAACCTTTGATTGGGATCAAAACGTCAAAAGGATTTTGAAGATCTTAAGCGATATTTGTTATCTCCACCAGTACTCACACCTCCACGCGAAGGAGAACCCTTCTATTTATATGTTTCTGTAATTGATCATGCTCTAGGAGCTATGTTAGCACACCATGATAATCAAGGACGTGAACATGCTATTTATTATATCAGTCATACTCTCCATGATTGTGAAACACGATACTCTGAAGCGGAAAAATTGTGTTGCGCTATTTTCTTCGTTGCATCAAAACTTCGACACTATCTTCTTAATCATAAAACCTATATTGTTACTAACTTTCAACCCCTCAAAGTGATGCATTCTAAGCCATATCACAACGATCGCATCACCCGATGGCTCCTTCTCATGGCCGAGCTCGACTTGGAATTCATTCCTCAAAAGGTAATCAAGGGTCAAGCTATTGCGGATCAATTAGCCGAGGGTCAAGCTATTGTGGATCAATTAGCTGAGGCCCCTCTTTCTAATACACACACTCCTTCTAATCATTTCCCAGATGAATCAATCAATCAATTTTGTCATGATATCCTTAAAATGATTCTTTTCTTTGATGGTTTTAAATGCCAAAAGGTAGAGGAGCAGGATTTGTTCTCATTTCCCGAGGATTCCCAATCCCCTTATCTTTCAAATTAGATTTTGAATGTACACACAATATGGCAGAATACAAAGCCCTTATACTAGGACTAGAAACTGCTATATTTCTAGGCATTCGTATCCTTGACATTTTTGGTGATTTTGAACTAATAATAAAACAGGTCATTGGTGAATATCAGTGTAAAAATGAAACCTTACAATAATATCATGATATTTCTCATTATCTTCGTAAATCCTTCGATTCTTACACTTTTCAATCTGTCCCATGTTTGACCAATTGTTTTGCTGATACAATGGCCTCCCTTGCAGCCCTTATCCCATGGACAATGCAAGAATCCCAAATTTCGGTTATTATACATCATCGTAAACAACCATTCTATGACATATCTCAGATTCATCTAGTCGAATCTAATTCATCAGACCTATGGTATTCACAAATTTTTGATTATTTATCCAAATCCATTACTCCCCTTGATCTTTCTAAAAATGCTAAGAGATATTTTATCCAATGTGCTACTCGTCATGTAATCCTTGGCAGCATTCTTTACAAGCGTGGGTTCGATGGTATCCTTCTTCGGTGCCTTCAATCCCACGAATCCTCTACAACTATCCAAGAATTTCATGACAGTATTTGTGGTGGAAATTTCAGTGGATTATCTGTTGCCAAATGTTCTTCGTCTTGGCTATTATTGGCCTTCTCTAAATCATGATTGTTGTGAATATGTCAAGAAATGTCTAAGATGTCAACAACACTCTAACCTTATCCGTATTCCTAGCCAGGCTTTACAACCTACCCAAGATTTATGGCCCTTTTCACAGTGGGGCCTTGATCTTATTGGTCTAATAAATCCTCGTTCATCACAACAACATCATTCTATCATCATTGCTACAAAATACTTCACTAAATGGGTGGAGAAATCCCACTCACCTCTACTAAATTTGGCCCAATCATTAATTTTATATATCAACATATCATTTTCCGCTTTGGCATTCCTCATAAACTTATTATGGATAATGGAAAATCATTTAAAAACAAAGACCTTAAAAATATTGGCAATGCATTCAAAATCCAACTTATCTTTTCTTCCCTGTATTATCCTCAAGCTAACGGTTAAGCTGAGGCTACTAATAAGACTCTTCAAAATATCTTGGCTAAAACTATTGATCAAGCAGGACGAAACTGGCATCTCCAACTTCCATTTGCTTTGTGGGCCTATCGCACTAGCATTCACATTTCATAGGAGCTACTCCATTTTCTTTGGTATATGGCTCTGAGGCCATCCTTCCTCTTGAGGTCCAAATTCCATCTTTAGGCGTGTCTCTTCGTAAATTTATTTTTGATGAAGATTATCGTTAGGAATGGTTGATACAACTTGAGTTATTAGATGAACATCATCTCCTCACTCTTGAGCACCATCATTTCTATCAATTTTGTATCCAAAGTGCTTATAATAGACTTATTATTGAGCGTGATTTTAAAATAGGTGACCTGGTTCTGAAATAAAGTCAAAATGTCACTACCTTAGAAAGAATTCAACGGGGAAAATTTGCTCCTAACTGGATCGAACCATATATTATCACACACAAGTATGGGTCAGGGCTTATCATTTAGCTTTGTCTTGATGGTAAACTAGAGGTTGAACCTCTTAATGCATTTCACTTACGGCCATTATATTGTTAGTACACACACTTATGAGTATAGTCTTATCTTTAGACCATTCATCCATCAATATCCCCTTCCATCTATCATTGTAATGATTTTAAATCATGTGGTCTATCGTCACTAACAGGCATGACCTTGAATATGAGTACCACGGCTCTACTCATAGCATATTCAATATGGATAAGTTCTCCCATTTGGTGAGAACCCCATGGTCATTAAATCCATCACCATCTTATTTCCCTATTGTACTCCTATAGAGGGTCTAGGGGTGTCTCTTGTACATTCATTCTCCCCTCCTAGGTGGTCTACCTAGCTATCCCCAAATCTCCCCATGTGAAGCTCAAAATCATGTATATAAAAGGCAAGATCAAGGTTATTAAACAAACTGATCCCTCGAAGGACAGTTGTGCATACGAAAAAAACAACAAAAAAAAATGCAAATCAAAATCAAAAGAAAAATCAAGAGAAATAGACCAATTCCTTCGAAGGAAGGATATCATATATGTTATTATTTCCATCCATATTATGTATAAAGTAGACCATACCATAGAAGGATGGCTACTCTTTTATTATGGAATTTGGAAGGCTTTCCACATTGATCAGCCTTCCTCTTATTAAGCATTCCCAGAAAGCTTCCCATATTGGTCAACTTTATTTTATTCTATTCTTCCCATTCCCAGAGCTGGGGCATAGAATTAAGAAATACCATCTTTGGAGAACCTTATTCCCATGTACAAGATCCATCTCTAATTCCTTTGTCATGTCGACATTAGGATTATGAGAATATTTCATCCATATCTTCTTCTTGGTCTTGTGATATAGCCAAATCTCATTAGTTATATACTAATACCTACTATAAGATGTAAGTGCAATGTTTTGAGTGGTATCTTTCTTTTTACTTCTTATTGGGTTAAAATCATAACTTTCTTACTTGACCCTTGCTATGGTTATACGACATTCATTTCATCAAAGTCATCTTTTATCACAATTATCTCCTTAGAAATAAAATTTCATGTCATAAAATTTGTATCGATATGTTTAATCTTATAGATCTCCCCTATCAACATCATCCATATATCCATGAAATCAATTATTATCTTCAAACAATATTTTTAATGCATTATTCGGTTTGGGAATTCTACTTGACCTCCACTGCAGTTTGTGAATTCTACTTGAGGATAACTCTTAGGTAGCATTTATTATTTGGTACATCCTCATCCCCCACCATTGTTCATTATCCTCTTCTTCACCATATCAGACCTTTCACCCCCAGCTTGGCACATCTATGTAATCCCCGCATAGCACGTAAAACCCTACTTGAAGTAGACCTGTCATTCAGGACAAGGTCTCATTCGTGATTGTGTCTATTGACCATTCCTTCCTCCTAGTCCCTTTTATTAACCCAATTTTCTCCTAAATTCACCTCATCTCATTCTCCGCTGCTCTTCTCACCCTCTTCGTCCTTCTCCGTTGTTTGTTCGATACTTCACGCATCATCCACCCAGACCATTATTTTTGTGCTTTTCTCTTAATATCATTTTATTGCCATCTATTTTATCGTTCCATTTCCCTTTCATTCTTCTTTCAGCTTGATGATCCTACTTAATCATCCATTCCACGCAGGTTTCTTGATCACAATACATCTCTTTCTTAAGATCCTGCCACTGTAGAAACTCCATTGTTTTTCGTTCCCTTCAACATATTTTCTCATAAAACTTCTGCTTAACACTCTGACATCATCACTCGTACAACATAGGCATCCTAATTAAGAATTCCCATTACACTCTTTATCCTACACTGCATATATTCCTCCATCCACTCATTTCACACTCCTTTGTTTCCTTGTTATTACCTCCTTTCACTTCCTATTCCATCTTGGTATACATTGCTTAGTCTTTTCCTCATTCTTCTTCTTCAGCTTCGAGATCCTACTTAATCATTCCTACGACATGGCGATCTTACTTAAGAGTCTCTCTTAAGAATGATCTGTCTCCTTGCCTTTCCTCTTTCCTTCATCTTCCCATCATCCTTATTTTTTCTTCATTCCCCACAAACACATCCTCTTCTCTTCTCTTTTTCCTCATACAAAATATCTCAAACTCCCTCAAATGTCATCTCCATCATCCCTCATTTTAAAATCCATCTTGACTACTTCATACCCTCTCTTACTATGCAGATCGTCATTATCATGGTTCATGTAACATTATGTCACTTTCCATTCTCGCGCTAAGAATTATCGATGGACTTCTCCTAAAACTCGTTTCTTCCCATTCTACTAATATCGATTCACTCTTTTTTACCTCCTCCATTTTATCTTCCTCCCTTTTCCTTTTTTTTTTTCCTCTAATCATTATCGGGATTTCTCCTAACATCCTTCCGCTGGTATTACCTTTTCATCTTCCTTTCACCTTTTTCAATATCTCTACTATCTTCATCACATACTGCCTTTGCATCATTTTATTTTTGTCCTCTCCTCCTTTCTACCTCTGGTTTTCTTTCATATCATTTGTATCATCTTCATCTCCTCTTCTCCTCACACTTTTGTCTTACTCCTCCATTGATAACCTGACTCACTAGTGTTGTCCCATCTTCTTAACCATCTCACCATCCACATGCATTTCCATACATTCGGTTTCATATTCAATTTCTTTCCTATTTTGGCTCTATCATCCCTTCTTTCCCTCTTATTTTCATTTCCCCATTATTGAGCTTCTTTCTCTACCACCCCTATCTTCTTAGCTCCATATGGTGCCTTTCTTTCTCTTTTCCATTCTACCTCCTCCCCCATCTTCTTTAACTTCTTCATCTCCTTCATCTTTCCATCTTACTATATATATTCATCTCTCCTATTGTCCTTCTCTCATATTCTTCATAAATTTTCTTTCTTAGTTCTGTCATCTCTTTCATGATCCATTCTTTCTCTCCCTCTGTTTTGATCTCCATCTCCCTTTCATCCCTTCTTCTATCATTTTCTTGTCTTCTTCTTTGTCCTTCATCATTTCTTTCTACCACCATTTCTCCTCTTTATTATCCCTACTACTTATTTACTACGATATATCTCTATACACTCAACTTCCCTTCTAATCTCTTTTTCCTCCTCATCTTGTCTTATTCTTGTTTAAACTTTCTCTCTCTCTTCTCCTCCTCACTTGTCTCTATTTTATTTTTCTCCGGTCCCTCGTACCTTACCTATTTATTTCCCCTTATCCTTTCCACTACCCTCTTCTTGAATACTATTCTCTCTCTCTCTCTTGTGAATTTGTCTATCTTCTCACCTCTCTTATCGTCCTTCTCTACTTGACCTCTCTCCTTCACCATGTCCATTATACTTCAACCGTGTCCACTTTCTCTTATCTCTATCATCTATCATCCACATCTTTCATCCAATCTTCCCGGGACATTTTTTTCTTGGAGAATAGCATAACACCAACACCTATCTCGACCTTGTACTCTTCCATGTATATTTTATGCTGCTTTTGTTTTTTCACAAAAGTATATTGACTTCCTATCCTACTTATTGGACAAGTAGGACTGCTTTTACATTATAATTTACTCACACTTATGCATTTTTCTCTCATGAAACATGATTATAATCATATTTATCACACCTTTACGTCATTTTATCCCACTTTCTGTCCCATCTTCTCAATATGCACATTTATGATTTTTCCCCATGAGGAATTTTATTTACACATATCTCCCATTATGTCATCTTTGTGCCTTATCATGGTGCACCTTTTTCATCCTTGTACTTGTCGGCGTATATAATTCACCTTGTGTCTTGTGCTAGGGCATCATTGTTTTCATCCACATCCCTCTTGTGGACATGTGATTTTCACACAATTCCTCATGAGACAAAGGATTGCACACATATTTCACATTTATTTGCACATATTTTGATATTTTCCTATGACCCATTGGTCATCTTGGTTTACATCCATACTGCGGTGGTCTTCACCCAATCACTGGTTTGTAGAACGTTGTCATCTGTCTTGATTGAGACCATAATTTTCATCTACCAATGTGATATTGGAGTCACCGCCATGCTTTCTTTTTATTGCGATCCTTTTTTTTCCTGAGGCATCCTACCTTTGGTCATGTCTTCATCCATCCTCAGACACATCTTTAATCTAATCCTTTTTGTTTTTGTCTCATGGCTTGCTATCGCAAACCACTCAACAAAAAGGGGCAAATGTAGACACCAAATTCTGGTATCATCCTGGGTTTTTGATCTCCTTCAGCACGCTTATTCAGGTCTCATTTCCTACCAATAATTCACATTCAATTAATTAATCTTATAACTATATTAATATCTTATCACATGCCAAAATTATATTATGTTAAATAATTTATTTTAAATAAGTCATATCATTCTATTTAATAATTAAATAATTGAAAATTATATATATAAATCAATAACCCCACATGTTCCCCACTTAAGTCAAAATTAATTCTCACCTAAAAATTTAATCTCTTCAAATTATTAAAATATGAACCCCACCCATAAAATAAATAATTCAAAAATCTCCCTCTCCAACAACAAATCCAAAAATCAATAGTGTAAAGTGAGCACATGACTTCACTATTACACCTAACCGTGTCCCTACTCCACGTCACATCTTTTCCTTTTCTCACATCATAAACCCCACCATCAAATCACCTCTTCATCATGTCCTCTTAATCAAAATTTATTTTTCAAATTATGTTCCGACCAACCCACACTACCATTCCTACGGCTCAATGTAGATCTCCTCTTTCTAAATATTTAATTTATTAGCCATTTTTAGTACAAAAATCCACATGTTAGTGCAACAACCAATTAAATGCCCAAAATATAAGAACATGTCAATTAGGAAAACTGCAGGTTCTTGCAAATAAAAAAGAGAAAATATTCAATTTACAAATAAAATACGTATAGAGAAATAACATATTACAATAACTATGTGGCCTTATATGTCCACCAAAGGGGTACTCAATGAGTTTCGGCACTCAAACATTGAGCCTCAAAAACACATGTGCCATTTATTTACTTTATCAACATGGGTCCCACATTAACAAACAAGTTAGACAAACAATTTTTTTTGTTTTTTTAAAACAAAATCAAGAATTTGTGTAAAATAAAATGACCCTCAAGAGGACATAGAAAAAGGTAAACTATGTTTGGTTTGAGGTAATTTATGGTGGGAAATGTCCAAACGGTTCGGTTGGGTGATCAAATCCCAATCAATGAACCAAGTGCAATGAATGTTTCAATGTGTTGATTAATTTGTGAATTTTCAGGCAGTGTGTGATGATAAGTGTGATGCAAAAAGTTAAACCCCTATTTACACTATGTGAGCAAGCAGTATGCACAGGGTTCGTTTTACTCCAAATTTGAAATATAAAGTTCGATGTTGAACAAATCAAACAAGTGTATGAAAGTACAATGCAAAAAGGATAAAATAAAGAAAATTAAAGAATACTGTATATCACTTTTTTCCTTTTATCTGACAGCAAGCTGAGCCAAGTGTAATCTTTAGGCAATCTGGAAAACACCTTTTGTCATATTGAACTAAAATGTTTGAAAATGATAATCAATGATTGGGAACATATAATGATTTCAAGGTCAGATGAGTTTAACAAATGACGATTGGTGATGTGGTGCGAGTTTAATATATTATCTCTCGACAACGTAATGCAGTAAAGGCAAATACGACAATTAGTGGATGTGATCCGAAAGAGATAAAACAAATAAATAAATTATATAAACAAATTACTTAGATTAGTGAGATATAAAGTAAAGTAAACACTAAACAATGCAATGAATATTATTAAGTAATAAAATAAATTACACACTAAACGATAGACACAATAATGTGATAATTAAATCAAAAGTAATAAATGACGACAGACACTAAATAAATGACAAACCTATTATAAACTTATAAAAATGAACGATAAATGAACAAGATGATAATGAAGCTCAGATGGTAAACAATGTTATGAAAGCCAATGTGAATATACGTTTAGTCATCAAATCTAAACAAATTTTACTAATAGACGCTTATTAAGGATATAAAATATAATTGGATGTTTAGATGTGAATAAATTATTAGGAGAGACTATGTGATTAAACTACATTGAGACTATGTATCTAAGATAAATGCAGCCCAAAGAATTGTAAATGAATTATTATAAGGAGACTGTGAAGTTGGTATTCCTAATACGCAATACCACTTTTCAGCTCATTCTTTATAGACATTTTCTAAGGAATTGAGAGCCAATAACAATTAATATACAAATCACTATTCACTTGTGTAGAAACATGATTTGATTAATTACTGCAAAATGTAAAGTCGACGTGGATTTGCAACGTGGTCGTGGAGATGGCAAACAAGAAAAGGGAGGTGTGGAGCAGAGAGGAAGTTATTGTTATTTTCTTTTTGTATTATTTTGTTATATATATATATATACATATATTTATTTTATATATTGTTTTTTTTTCTTATTTGTGTAAATCTTAAAAATGAACTTTATACTTGTAAAACAAGAACAAAATGACTATATTTTCCTATTTTTAATGCATTTTTAGAAAATTTAATAAAAATACAAACCTATTATAAAAAGTCAATTACCCATCCTTTCAAATGAAAAACCCACTTACCCCAACGATGACACATATCTCCCATTTGCCAAATGTAGATATATGTTTCCACTTCTGTCCAAGTGAGGTTACGAGTAGTCAAGAAACATGAGACCACGTCGAGTATACAAGGGCTTAATATCTTGGAGATGGAGATGGATGATACGAGCGTAAAGAAAGTAGATGCATGATATGAAGAAACTAGATCTATAAAAATAAACCAAATAAGATTAGAACACAATATGCGGGGGTTACAGGCGATGCCGGTTCCAAGAGGATTTTAACTCACTTGGAGGATGTCAATCCCCGTGTTAGACAAGATAATAATAGATCATGAACAATAGTAAAAATGACAAGCAATTGAAATAACAAGAATACTTAGCTTATGTCCTACTATGAAATGAACTGGGCATCAAGATGGTAAGATAAGAGACACTGTTAGAGCTTTCTCCTTCTTATTTTTAAAAATATATCCTCCTCCTCCTTTAAAAAAATATTCTCCTTAAAAATCTATATATCCCTTTGAAATAATATCCCTCCCTTAAATATGGGGGAAAAACCCCATATTTATAGCTTAGATATGAGACTAAACTGTAGGTTAGATGATACCCAGGGTATAGTAAAGTAACCTGAGTTAGGGATGTGATGTGATCAATGTGGGTCCCATAATTTGACTTATTAGGCAAAGTGGGGGACATGATTTGAATGGGGGGTGAAATAAAGATTTCATTTTTAAAAGAAGGTGTCGATGGGTGCATTATGAATTAAATAATTTGTGATAGATGGGGGATGATGCCAAAAATTGAATTATCAAATGGGTCCATATGGAGCCCATTGATAATTCAATTTTAGAAAAGAACTGTTTTTAAAAAAGAGTGTCGAGATATGCATTATGAATTAAATAATTTGTAAGAGATGGGGATGATGCAAAAAATTGAATTATCAAATGGGTCCATATGGAGCCCATTGATAATTCAATTTAAGAGAAAGAACTCTTAAAAAAAACAAGATAAGTGTCGGAGATATGCATTATGAATTAAATAATTTGTGAGAGATGGGGATGATGCCAAAAATTGAATTATCAAATGGGTCCATATGGAGCCCATTGATAATTCAATTTAAGAGAAAGAAATCCTTTTAAAAAAAAGAGTGTCAGAGATATGCATTATGAATTAAATAATTTGTGAGAGATGGGGGATGATGCCAAAAATTGAATTATCACATGGGTCCATATGGATTCCATTGATAATCAATCAAATAATGTGAACAAATAGATAGAATTTTATTTGATTTAAGATAAAGAGAAGCGGGGATGGAAATTATGTGAATATAAGATGTCGGAAGGGCACTATACCAAAAATAGGTGTCTACATTTATGAGAGATAGGTGTCCCACCGGGCATGCCAAATGTAGATCTATGTTTCCAGCTTCTTGTCTAGGTGAGTGTACAAGTAATCAAGAAACACGAGACCACGTCGAGTATACAAGGGCTTAGTACCTTGGAGATGGAGATGGATGATACGGGCATAAAGAAAGCAGATGCATGATATCAAGAAGCTAGATCTGCAAAACTAAACTAGATAATATTAGAACACAATATGTGGGGTTGCTCGAAAGGGAAGACGGTTCCAAGAGGATGTCAACTCCCTTTGAGGATGTCAACCCCGTGTCAGACAAGATAATAATAGATCGTGAACAGTAGTAAAAATGACAAGCAACTGAAATAACAAGAGTACTTAGCTTATGCTCTGCTATAGAGATGAACCAGGCATCAAGATGGTAAAATGACGAATTAAGGCAAATATTTCTCCTTCAAACGGGCAGAACTCGGTTAAGCTCTTCCTTCTCTTCTGTAGGCCTAGATCTCTCCAGGTCTTCGATCCTTTCTCTTCTTTTTGGTCCTTCAAAATATGATCTCTCAAATATCTTTTTTTTAAAAATATGAGGGAAAACTCCATATTTATAGCTTACATATGAGACTAAACTGCAGGTTAGATGATACCCAGGGTGTAGTAAAGTAACTTGAGTTAGGGATATGATGTGATCAACGTGGGTCCCATATTTTGACTTATTAGGAAAAGTGGGGGACATGATTTGAATGGGGGTGAGATAAAGATTTCATTTTAAAAGAAGGTGTTGGAGATATGCATTATGAATTAAATAATTTGTTAGAGATGGGGAAGATTCCAAAAATTGAATTATCAAATGGGTCCATATAGAGCCCATTGATAATCAATCAAATAATGTGAGCAAATAAATAAGATTTAATTTAATTTAAGAGAAAGAGATGCGAGAATAGAAAATTGGATGAATGTGAGATGACGCAGGGGCCCTATACCAAAAATAGGCATCTACATTTGCCCCTTTTTGTTGAGTGGGTTGCGAAAATAGCAAGCCATGAGACAAAAAAAAAAAAAGGGTTACATGAAAGATGTGTATGATGATGGATGAAGACATGACCAAAGGAAAGATGCCCCAGGCAAAAAGGATCGCAATAAATAAAATAAAAATATGGTGGTGACTACAATATCACATTGGTAGAGGAAAATTGTGGTATCAACTGAGACAGACAATAACATTCTATAGACCAGGTGAGTGGGTGAAGACCACTGCAGTATGGATGTAAACCAAGATGACCAATGGGTCATAGGAAAACATTAAAATATGTGCAACTAAATGCGAAAGATGTGTGCAATCCTTTGTCATCAAGGAATCATCTATCCAAAAAATAACGTAGATGAAGATAATGATGCCCTAGTATAGGGCATGCGAAGGATACAAAGTGAGTTATATGCGTTGAAAATTACAAGGATAAAAGGGTGCCCCAACATAAGACATAGATAGACTAGATCATAAATATGGACAAGATGAGAAGATAAGATAGAAAGGTGAGATAAAAGTTTCTAAAGGGTGATAAACATGATGGTAATCATGTTTCATAGAAATGATGCATAAGTGTTAGCAAATTATAAGGTAAAAGCAATCCTACTTGTTCGATAAGTAGGACAAGAAGTCAAGATAATTTTGCGACAAAACAAAAGCAGAGAAAGTATGCATGAAAGAGAACAAGATTAGATAGGTGATGGCCGTTATGGTATCTTCCAAGACAAAAATGTCAAAAGAAGATGGGAATAGATTCTTAGAAATGGATATGATGATGCCCCTGCAAGAGGAATGACGAAGATAAAAGATATGACAAGGTTCTTAAAAAGAGAAGAGGTCAATGTGGCAAAGAGAAGAACAAGAACGGTAATGAAAGGGATAGATAATGATACATAAATGGAGAAACATTGACATTGACTGTGAATGCCAAATGTAAGGGATGTTGAGAAAGAGAAAAGGGAATAGATAGGAGGATTGGTTGATTATGAGAAGAGAAAGAAAGATTGAATATGAAGGTGACAAGGATATGGAATAGAGGGATGGAGACAGAAGAGGAGAAAATAAAGAGTGAAAGGGGAGGAAGAAGATAACAAAGAAGGATCATAGAGAAAGGGGGAAATGAATAAGGACAAGAAAAGAGAAGACAAGAAAAGAACAAAGCAAAGGATGCAATTATGAAAAAGAGAGAGTTATTTAAAATGAAAGATGTGATGAAGATTGGAGCAGAGGAAATCGTAGAGAGGTAATGGAAAACAAAAGAGATGATAGAGCAAATAAAATTGAAGGAAATAGATCATAGTGAGGAAATCCAAGGCAAAGACTATGGAACTGACCGCATGGAAATGCATGTGGATGATGAGATGATAAAGGAAATGGGATAACATTGAAGAGTTAGGTTTTTGATGGGGAAGTAAGGAGGAAGTTCGAGGTAAAATGGGGAGAAAGACGATATAGAGGAAGTAAAATGAGATGAAGATAAAAAAGGAGGAGAAGACAATGAAGAAAATTATGCTGAAGGAAGTGAACAAAGAATGAAGATATTTGGTAAAGAGTGGGAAGCATAAGGAACGTAAAGAGGAACTTGAGGGAAGGAATGAAATGGATTGGAAAAGAAATGAAGATGCATGAGATGAGGAAATGCTGATGACGAGAAAATAGAGAGAAGGTGTATGATGAAGACAATGAAGAAAATGGCAAGGAAGAATGGAAGATGGAGATGTGGTGAGGAAAAATAAAGGATGGGATAGGAGAGGCAATGCCAGTGAATGGATGTTAGGAGAAATCCACCGATAATGATTAGTAGGAAAATATGAGACAAAAGATAAGACAAGGGAGAAAGTAAACGAAGAATGGGAGGGGGATGCCAATGAAGGGATAGGAGAAGTCCTCCGATAATGATCAGAGGACATAGAGGAAGGAAGGAATGAAGATAGAATGGAGGAGGTCAAAGAAAAGGATTTAGGTTGTGCAGAATGGGGATGAGTGATTTTTAGGAGAAGTCCACTGATAATTATTAGCACGGAAATAGAAGAGGAAGATGAAAGAACGTTAAGGGAAGATCAATGAAAATGATGTGTAAGCATGGGGGTAGATATGTGGGAGAACTCTAGAAGATGGAATGGAAAGAGTAAAGAAAGGAGGGATAATGATGTGTAGGAAGATGAAGGTGAGGAGAGGATGTAGTGGATGAGAATGAATGAGAGAAAAATGAAGAAACAAGACATGAAAGGAACAAAGAAGCAATGATTAAGTAAGATTACCCAAATGACAGATGATGGAGATGAAAAAGGGACTAGTAGGAAGTGGTGTTTGCGAGAATGAAAGAGGAGGTGAGAGGATGTGATGATGGGGAATGTTGAGAAAATGTAGATGGAGAGAATGTGGGGTAGTGGGGGAGTGTAGGATGAAAAATCATGATTAAGAGAGACTCTTAAGTAAGATCACCATGCTGCAGGAGGATTTAAGTAAGATCACCAAACCGGTAGTGACAATATGGAAGGAGAAAGACAACATTGTATTGGATGTAGGTGTTGAAGGGTTGGTTGGTATGGATGAGTACGATGAGAGGCATAAGAAAGAATATGAGGAGGAGATGATGGGATATGGAAAGATTAGATGAGAAACCATTATTAAGATAAACTCTTAAGTAATATTTCCCCTGCGATGGAGATGGTTAAGTAGGATCGCCAAACCAAGAAGAAGAAGAATGATGAAAATACTAAGCGCAAGTGTATACCAAAATGGAATAAGAGATGAAAGGAGGTGACAACAATGTGATAACAAGGAAACAGAGGAGTGTGACATGAATGGATGGAGGAACATATGTAGTGTAGATGGAGAGTGTAATGGAAATCCTTAATCGGGATGCCCACATGATGGTAGTGATGATGTAAGAGTGTTAAGCGGAAAAGGTGTGAGAAGATGTTTGTGGTGGTGATTTTCATCCGTTGAAAGAGGAAATGGTGGAGAAGCTTCTACAACGGGAGGATCTAAGGAAGAAGATATACCTTAACTAAGGTTCTCTAGCTATATGGATGGTTAAGCAAGATTGTCAAACTGAAAGCGGAAGAGTAAAAGAGAAACTCAAGAGGAAAGATGAGTAAGATATTTGGCGTCGTGCAAGGGGATAGAAAGATGAGAAGGATGATGTGGAGACAAATTGTGATGAGTGGACATGGAGAGCGAGGAGAAATGGATTAAAGACGGTGTTGAATATGTTGAGAGATAAGGAGCTGCAAGATAATGAACTTGCCTTGAGAAGTACCCTCAAGTAGGATTCGCAAACTACAACGGCGATCAAGTAGAATTCACAAACCAAAGAGTGTATTTACAAATGCATTCATGGAGATGATGGATAGATATAAAATTCATAGTGTGAAATTTGATGTGATTTTTATAAAAGATGATTTGGATGAGATGAATGGAACATAGCTATAGCAAGGGTGTACAGAAAACTATGTTTTGAATTAGATTGGAGATAAACAAGAAAAGGTTACCACTCAAGGCATTGCACTTGTAGCCAATAGCAGGTGTTAATACATAAAAAATGATAGTTAGTTATACTAAACGATCATGAGGGAAATATGGATGAAGGATGCTTGTAATCCTAATATTGACATGACAAAGGGATCAAAGATGTGACTTATAGGAGGGAAGAGGGATCTTCAAAGGTGGTGTTCCTTAAATCTCTGCCCCAGCTTTGGGAAAGGGAAAGAAAAAAAGCAGAAAAGCGATCAATGCAGAAGCTTTGGAAAATGTTGATAAAATGAAGGTTGATCAATGCGGAAAATATTCCGATGCCATAATAATAGAGTAGCCATCCTACAAGGGTATGGTCTACTTTATACATAATATGGATGGAAAGAATAATATGATAGCCGTACTTCAAGGATCGGTCTATTTATTTTGATTTTGCTTCGATTTTGATTTGTATACTTTTATTTTTTTATTCTTTTATTTTATATGAAAAACTTTCCTTTAAGGGATCAATCTATTTTTTTTCCTTTTGATAACTTTGATTTTTCCTTCAACATACATGAATTTTAACTTTACATGGGGAGATCTGGGAATAGCTAAGTAAAACACTTAGGAGGGATAAGGGATGTATAAGAGACACCATGAACCTTTCGCATGGCTCTGCAATAGGATAAGGAGAGGGTAATGGATGTAATGGTTATGGGATCACATCAAAGTAGTGGAGGAGGACGACATAATTCAAATTATTATAATGATAAATGGAAGGGGCTAAACATGGAAGAAAAATCTAAAGATGTAACTAAGTTCTCATTGGTAGATATGCTAACAGTAGAGTGGTCGCAAGTGCAATGCATTAAGAATCCCCATTTCTTGTTCACCACCTCGAGAGGGAAAACAATGTAGTTGCAATAAGATGAGATGATAGCCAAGCATGAAACAAAAACTATGTCCTGAAGGAAACAAAAATATGACCGCAATGGTGGATTTTAAATGAAAATAAATGATGATGCCCCAAGAGAGACATAAACATAGAAATAAAATCATGGCCCCAAAGGAGGGCTTGATGAAATAAATGGTGTCTCAAAAGAGACATAAATATAGCCACAATGGTGGATTTCGAAATAGATGGTGCCCCAAAAGAGACACAAATATAGCCACAAAGGTGGACTTGGAGAAAAAGGTCCCTCAATGGAGAGACAAACATGGCCTCAAAGGAGGGCTTCAATGAAAAGATGATACTCCCAAAAGGAGCATAAACATAAAAGAAAAATATGGCCTCAAAGGAGGACTTAGAATGAGATGAGGATCTGGATATAATTAATTTAGAATAGATGTGAAGAAAGTAAACAAAACAATGTCAAAGAGTGAAGTCCCCTAGTAACAAAGGGGTTGTACGGATGAGATGCTCAAGGGCGAGGGAAGGTTATTCCCAAATGAGTTAAATGTGAAGGAGGTAAAGGATGTCGAAAGAGCTTAGATGAGATTGTTTTAGATTTGGATGGGGTAAACGATTAGAGACCACAAGTGTGTTTAGTAAGATAAGTGACATTGATGAACAATGGAGGGCATTCCTTAGGAGGAATGAAATGGGTTGGATGGATATTAAGGGATGATGTGGATGGAGGGATCATGGGAGATCCGATAGATGGGATATGGATTGGATTCAAGGTAGATGGAGAAGGAAATTTCCCTTAAATGAGGAAATCATCTTTCTCAATAATATTGTGGATGATTGACCGAAAGGCCTTACAATGTTTGATGTCATGACCTGGGGTACGATGATAGGCACAACTACAATTAGGATTGAACCATGATGGCTTGGGACCATATGGATTGAAGGCTTTAATAGGAGGAATTTTGATGGTAGATGTTCAAGTTAAATGTCGAAATATATTTGTGTAAGACCCCATTGAAGTGTCATGGGGAAGGTAACTCTTATGGGTTTTGATAGGATGTCTTGACTTGGAGTTAGGAGAAAACGTGGATGTAGATTGGATGTGTGAATTTCATGTTTTGGAGGACAAATCAAATTTGGTTGAAGGATGATTGTATTGTTTGGATGTGGATTGATTATTGCAAGATGTCGTAGATGGAGAAACTGATCCTGACATGGATATTGTGGTATTGGATTGTTGAGAAGAGGGAAAACCTGAATGTTTCAGTGGATGTGTAGGGGACTGTCGGGGATGTTTTCCTTGAGCCTTAGACTTTGACCGAGAAGATTTACCTCTAGCAGGATGAAAATAATTTCAACTGGAGGATCTGATAGCGGTGGTGTGGTTATCAATGGAGAAACTGTTCTAAAACAAGATGAAGACGTTAATGAAGATATAGGTGTTTGTATGATGTGATTAATGATATCTATGTGAGACATAGATTGTTTCAATTTTGGCATGGGAAGAGTTGATTTTTTAGAGGGAGAAGGTAAAACATCTTTATTTGATCGAGGTGGATGTGTTGGTACAGTAGGTGATTCAAAAGGTATCTTGGGTAAGGTTGCAGATTGAGAGGATTTGGTTGGTGTGATAGGAGGATTGGGTAAATAGTATGGGGTAGAATGGGTGTTGTGGCCATAGGCAAGGTTGTCACGGTAGAGATAGGTGGAATTTTTTACATGATAGGTATAGGGGTAACTGGGATAGATAAAGATGTAGGCACTTTTGGAATATGTGGAGATGTGAGTGATGTGATAACCGATGGAGCAGACCTTATGGGTAAGGGTAATGTAGTAGAACTGAGTTTTGTTGGGATGGTTGTGAGTAATGTAGATGTAGTAACAAGTGTATTTGATGAAGATGCAAGTGAATGAATAGGTGTGAGGGATGTAGGGATATGTGTGGATATGAGTGGATCTAAAATAAGTGCTAAGGATGAATCTAATGTGATAGATTGGGGTATGTTTGAAGTGGCGGAAATGGATGATATAGTTGAATTTGATGTGGATGTGGCAAGGATAGGAGAAGGTACATGTTCAACATAAGTAGTGAAAGTTGATGTAGGTGTTACAGGTTTTGAATAAGAGATGGGAATAATGTCCACTGTGGGAACATGCGTAGTTGGTGACAAGATGGGATCTTGATTGACAGTGTCAACCATACAAGAATTTGATAGTTGAGATGTATAGGGGGTGACATGATTTGTTGGTGGTTGATTAGTCTATGTACTGGAGGTATCAATTTGGATATCCCCTTGATTTACAAGTTGTTGGACATGATCTTTGAAGGAACGACATCTCTCAATGTCATGACCTTTGACTCGATGATATTTACAAAAGTGGGCCTCGTGATACCAAATAGGCTTGGCTTGCGAGTTGTCTATGGGTCATATGGGAGGCAATTAGATAAAGTTTATGCTCATCAACTTATCAAATATGGAACCGTATGATTCTCCTAAAGGACAATAGTGGGATGTTGATTGAGGAGATTGTTGTTGAGGCCATGTGCTTGGTGTAGATGGGAATGAGGACTTAGTGACCATAGTGTTGGCCGCACTTGAACTCGCCATTATGTATGAATGGTTTAGTGGATTCAATTTTTGATTTAGTTGAACTTAATTTAAGATGACCCCGCTCAATGGCATGGTTTCAGCTTGCATGAGCCATTGTGAAAGCTTCATCAATGGTTTGGAATGATTGGATTTGCAAAGTGGATGATATATGTTTGGCACACAAACACAAGAATAAATCGATGAGTTCGTTTTACAGGATAGTGAAGGATAGTTGGTTTATAACAATATGCCACGGTCTGCAAACGAAGTCAGCAATGGGCTCGTTTTCATAGTGTTGAATGGTATATAGATCAGCGATAGTGGTTTTTCATGTGATATTGATATAAAAGTGTTCTAAGAACAACTCTGCAAGTTTAGTGAAAGAGAATAAGGAATGTCGTGGGATATTGTTATACTAGTCTAGCTTGGGACCAGACAAAGACATGGGTAAAGTGTGAAGAAGTAGATCATGATCATGCACGATAAGAGAACATGCGTGTTTAAATGTGAGGAGATGTTGTTGGGGATCTTATTTATTATTGAACTTATTAAATGCATGAATTTTCCAATGAGGGGGATAAGGTTTGATTGGAACCGATGGACGAATCGGTTCATTACAGATTTGTTCATAGGATAAGGTATTCTTGGGTGGTACAAGAATGTTTTCTAAATCGCTAACTCGATTCATTAAGGCATGAATTGAATCACTCGAGATGTTATAAGGTTGTGATTGGATCAGGTTTGTTGGTTTGAAAAGTAGTTTGATAGGGAAAATGATGTGTTTGTGGGTGTGTGGGTGGTTGGGGTAGTGTCCGGTAAGGTGGTTGATAAGTTTGTGGATAGGAACTTTGTGGAATTGTTTGATAAGACAATTGATTAATTTTTCGATATGTAGATGTTGGAGGATTTGCTTGGTAAATACTAACATGTGCCACAAGTTGGGATTGCTGCATAGGTCAAGGCGTTGAGCAACAGTTATTTCGAAGTAAAGGAGCAACATATCCCTTTGAAATAATCTCCTCTCCTTAAACATTTAACTTATTAGCCATTTTTAGTACAAAAATCCACATGTTAGTGCAACAACAAATTAAATTCCCAAAATATAAGAACATGTCAATTAAGAAAACTGCTGGTTCTTGCAAGAAAAAGAAAATGTTCAATTTACAAATAAAATACGTATAGAGAAATAACACATTACAATAACTATGTGGCCTTATACAGCCACCAAAGGGGTACTCAATGAGTTTCTGGCACTCGGACATCAAGCCTCATCTTGTAAATAACATATAAAATAATACAACTATCATCATATATGTCTGAATCATCCCTCCACCGCTTTGACAAGGCTCAACATAGTCATAACTACACTTAGGTTGAATCCATACGATAACCATATAGGGAGAGAGAAAGGAGTACAAGTCATCATCTACTGAGCCTAATGTGTTCACAAAACACAATATGCATGACCCCTGTTGAGAAAGTGCCATACATGCCAAATGAAAAAAGTGGGTGTTCACCTATGTAAGACTCCACTTCCTATCTCGTACTCAGCTCGAGTGATTGGTCAATGATACACATTTTCTCACTCCAAAAATACACCTTTTATTGATTTCTCTTAGGGTTGGTTAGTGTAGGGTCCATAACACGACACATAACTACATCACTAACACAATGATGATTCATACACATTAACCATAGCATCTTACGCATGGTATATATACAAGGTATAACAAAATCATTACTTTCATGGGTTGCGATACATCACATTACCACATACTACACCCAAAGTGCAATCACTATACAATAGGGATCATACACTCACCATATGCCCCTAAATCATGACATGAACCATCACATATTACACAAATTATACGTATAAGGAACACAATGTCTAACATTACAACATATAGTCAATTGCAATTACAACATGGTGACACACATGATTCATCACAACACGATGACAAAATCATGATACGATCTATTTCACTTTACACCAATTTTGTCATGCAATACATAAATACACCCTCATATAAAAAAATTCCAAAATTCTCTGACATTCCGCAATCCACAATAACATTATTTTTCACACACAACAAGGTGGTACATCACAAATGAACTCTTTATATAATCTTTGAAAAGGAGAGTGAATACTCTCATAACAAGCACACCAAAATGATAACAAATACTCACTAAGTGACATACACAACATGTGTGTTCATAATATCATAATTAAAACATTGTTCACATTACAACATATATCACATTACTCTTCCAATAAACCACCACCATGAAAAACCATCACAACTCACATTTGTCCCAAAGGTTTAAGAGCATTAACCTCCGCTCCGATACCAAATGTAATGCCCATAATTTGAACACACAAATACAACAGTAAAAATACCAGAATAATATTTTTTTTTTTTTACTTTAAATGCTCATTACACAACACCACATGGGCTCCAATAGATAAAATTAACACCACATAAGACACTTACACAAGTCATTGACTCACATAGACACATGACAACACCATATACATGTTGATGCCACACTTTCCTCAATGAATGAATGCTAGTAATGACCCAACCATAAAAAGGAACCCAAGGATTGGCAAACCCACAACACATCATTACCATGATTACAACTTAGTTATGATTAACATTCCAAAAATATTATTATGCAAGGATAATTTTCTCTTTTTTCACCTATAGATTCTTGAATTCATTTCACATTCAACTTACAGTTCAACCATTTAATTTGGCTCTTTATCCCTTACGAAAATCTCCATAACTTACGTAATTATTTTCCATATATCAAATTGCATACAAATTTCCTAATTCTCTCATTCTTATGTTAAGATTATGCTTCTCAAACATTTATTCAATGTTTAAATTTTACCCTTACTACAAAAGTGAATTTGACATGATGCCGAGAATAAATCTTAGGACTTAAGGGAGATTTAGATTCAAGATACCTGTTCCCACAAACATTCTTTGATCATGGTATCTTTATTTCCCTATCATAGTTAATATAGTTCAAAAACTTGTTGAATCCATTCAACATTTCCACATCAAGAAATTTTATTTGGATTTATATATATCTTTTGTTTTCTCGAAGTTTGATCTCACCAAGGGCAATTCATATTCTTTTTAACACATGAAAATGTCTAATTGAGTTACAAGGACTCCAAGAATGACATTATACCTAACTTCAAATCTCATTTTACTCTTATATGATTTACTCTTACATTGCACTATGGTCTCATTATTAGCATTGTTTTATAACATTTGTAAACAAAATAACACATAATTTTCACTAATGGATTCACTACTACAAGGAGTGTAACCTAGCATGAGACATCCCATTTCTTTGCTCTTATAAACTACAGTATTAAACACATGTTGCAACCAAGACATCCACTTGTGTCATTTAAATCCCACCATGAGGTCAATCATAAGAATATCACCTACTACATTTGTTTAGTTTTGGGCCACTCACTAGGGTACAAAGGAAACTAGGCATAAGGGGTAACGAGACCATTTTTTTGTTTCTACACTTCTCTTAAGTCAACTTAATTTAAAATACAATTGCATTTGCTAAGATTTATGAACAATTTCCACCCATAAGTTAACCCCTTAATCAACCAAGGTTTTATTTAATTCCAATTGTACCTAAGGATCAACACCCCAACTAAATATGAGTTTAAGGTGAGAGGAAAAATTTATGCTAAAAACCTTCAAGAGAGACCAAGGTGTTATATTGCTAGTAACCAAGGTAACCCATTTATCTGTGAGGAACTAAAGAGATCATTAACAAGAGTTTAATTCATAGGATAACTATTTCACTAGCTTCATTTGTGCTAGTCCAAAAAGGTTTTCCTCTATGTTTAATGTTGGTTCCCATGAGCGCTACCTTAAGAAAATCACATTCTCTTTACTACACACACGTTTTCCAATCCTTGAAGGGAACCACATACTATGGATAATGTTGGACCATGTTGTGCCTATATGTCGGGTTCACGAGGATGACGTTAAGCATACAAGCTATGACGATAAATTCATATTTGTGATCTTATTTATTTAATCTAGAAGGTGTTATCAAGCGTAAGGATTTTAGTTTGTTTTAAGGTTTTAGTTTTCTATGCTAAGAGAAATCACACAGAAGAGTAGTTATACATGAATTTTATACTAGGGTTGACTGTTGTGGTTAGATTCCTTTATTACATTTTCAAGGTAAGAGACACAACACCAATTATTTAATCATCTATTGCACACTGGAAATGCACTATAAAATAATAAATTCGATTTCATTTAACATACATATCCAACCCCTTTTAATTTTTTATTACATACGGAAATCTGAATCAAAATGACACCTATGATTAAATGCACATTTCCCAAGGCATTCCTAAAACTAGCATCTCATGCATATTACCAAATTTCAAATATAAACTTTTCTGTTACATTGCAATTACATTAAACATATATACATTTTCCAATAAAATATATAAATTACAATAATAAATAATGAATTACACCACGCCTTTTCACCATCTTTCTTACATCCTATAAAACCATGTGAGCATGAAATCAACGATAAATCATTGGCATGGCATCCACCTAGATCTAGCATAATTAACATTTTTAGTTTCCATTTACATAATAATAATAATTTGCATTCGAAAGGAGAGGGTTAGAGACACATGTTTATTTAATTTCAGTTCATTTCTTAACCAATGAGAGAGAAAGAAATATTGAAGAGAGAGAAACACTATTTTGCCAAAATTTTAATTTCACACAACAAGTCACATGGTAGAGTTTAAAACAATTATTTATAAGTGCCAACAAGTTTCCATGGTGTTTTGGTAGCTTGACGAGGGTGCTAAAATTTGTTTTAACAGCTTTCTGTTAGTTGTAAAGGCGTTCAATTTAGGCTTGGAGGCTAAGAAACCAATTTCAAACGTTGTGCTCGATGAGAAAGAACACCAAAAGTAAGTTTTTACGTGTCTTTCTATACACTAAGAATTCACTTTGGAACTAACGAAATTATGAACTAGAAATCATTTTATGATTGGTGGTTATTTTTCCAAGGCCATTGGTCGTAATTGACCTAGTTGCAAATGATCAAAAGATTAGCTTGAGGGCTCAAAAACCACGTATGAAATTTCCGTTTGATGGATGAACACATAACAAGAAATTTCCTATAATTTCCTCTATATATGGAGAATTTACCAGAGTCAATGGGATTGAGAACATGTAAATGGGATTCAAACAACGACTGGTTTTCTAGAGCCACCGATTGTAAGTGGTCCAATTTTGACCTAGTCAAACTGCAACCAGAGGCCTACAAAACCTCTTTGCCAAACTAACTAGGAGTGTGATTTTCCCGAGCCGAAGGTTCCAGGAAATTTTCTAGTAAAAATAATAGAGGGTTGTGAAGGTGGATAAGCTATTTGTTTCTCAAGGTTCTAATGATGGTTCAAAACAAAAGCCAACTTTTTAGTTTTAACAACTTCCCGCAACTACTAAATAGTGTAATAAGCCTCTTAGAAGTGCGTCAAAAATATCAAAAATGATCATTCGGGGTTGATCCAAAGATTGAAGTGACTCCTCACATAACAAGGTACATGAAGGAAGCTTAACATCCCTTTCTGAAGTTACGAAGGTTGCTTTACGAGTCTCCGAAAATTGTAATTTATCTATTTAAACAAGGAAATGGTCAACATATTTACCGGGAAGTCAACTTCAACTTGTCAATAAAAACGGGTATTGTAGTAATCTAGTTTGGTCAGGAAGTTTGATAAATCACCTCAAAATGAGGGTTTAAGTTCATGGTTGACTACAAAGGGTTATTTTGATTACGTGAGTTACGATATGACATTTTATTGTTTTGCAAACAAGTTAATATAAAACAATTAAATGTATGATAATCCTAAGGTTTTAAAAATTATATTTTGTTGCAAATGAAAAAAACTAAAGTATGAGAATTATGAAAGATAAACCATGGTGGAGGAATGGATATGGTCAAAATTGTGGAACTCAATTCTCCATCTTAATTAGGAATTTCATCAAATGGTTACATACATCCACCATTCCACCATTGCATTTTATACAAAGCTTATGCCAAAAAAGCATATCAAAAAGAATTTTTGGCAGCAGTTTTTCCCATCACCATCTTATACTTTCCTGGACACTTATTTTAGATTCACGATCACCAACTCAGGTTTATTTCACCAACATGGAAGAGGGTATACACGCACTATTGTGGAGATATAAAATAACCTTTTCCATTATCCTTTCATCGATGTCAAAATTCTATTCGAGAACTCTTATTTTCACACACGCAAATGGTTTTATCATTTTGGAATTACATTCCCATGTTACCTAGATACAATGAAAACATGAATATAGATAAAATCCCACAAGAGCGTCCATACATTGAAATTAGTGATGGCATGTATCTTAAACTGAATTGATAGAACATTCACAAACTTTGGAAAAAAAATGACTCATAATAAATCTAGTAATTCTCATTACCCAACTCGCATTATTCCTAGGAGACCACAAATTCAAGTCATCCGAGTTTCATTTGAACTCATTCTCTCTCGTTAATTAGCAACAACTAATAGAAGACACGGGCATCCTCAAGAAGCATTGACACGTTTTCACCATATGCAACCAACAGTGTCCAACATGATCATTTCACCTTTTTCTAGCTTGCTTCCATCCACTTCCTAAATATGAGCTTTAAAACAGTGGTAGACATCCACCAACGCATATGGAGAAGGGTTTTATTTTTTTAGATGTTTTAGCTACAAGTGCCTTGGTAGATATGCATGTAGAATGTGGATCTTGCTTTTACACTGGGCATAATGGAAACAAGATAATCTACTACAATTTCATCATCTATTGTTATGGCGGATTTGATGTCATCCAATAATCTAAGCAAGTCTTCACCCTCGGCTTCAGATCAAGGATTACATCTAGCTTTTCTTTGAGACTAACAAGGGAAAATTCATTCCGCATTTATAGCTTGCAAAGAAGTCAAATTATCTTGGGAAGATGTTAGTTTTTTTTCTCACATATCGAGCATTTCTGATTGACACCTTGAATCTTCAACTCTTTTACGCAAGAGTATCTTCCAATGTCAGAACGACCATATTTTACACCCACAAATATAATAGTGAAAATACTAGAATAATTTTTTTTATTTTTATTTTTACTTACATTACACACTACACAACACCACAAGGGCTCCAAGAAGAGAAACTCAACAACGCACAAAGAAAATTACATAAGTCATCGAATCACATAGACACATGACAAAAACATATACTTGTTGATGCCACACTTTCCCCAATGAACGAATGCTAGCAATGACCCAACCACAAGAAAATGACTCAAGGATTGGCAAACCCACAACACATTATTACCAATATTACATCTTAGTTACGATTAACAATCCACGAACATTATTGTGCAAGGATAATTTTATCCTTTTTCCACCTATAAATTCTTTAATTCATTTCACATTCAACTTACAGTTCAACCTTTTAAATTGGCTCTTTATCTCTTACGGCAATCTCCATAACTTACATAATTATTTGGCATATTTAAAATTCCATAAAAATTTCTAAATTCACTCATTCATACATTAAACATATGTTTCTAAAACATTTTTTCAATTTTTAAATTTCACCCTTACTACAATATTGAATCTGACGTGATGTCTAGACAGAAATCTTAGGATTTGAGGCAGATTTAGATTCAAGACACATTTATTTCCAAAACAATTTTTTTATCACGGTATCTTTATTTCCCTACCATAGTTAATATAGTTCAATAAAATTGTTGAATCCATTAAGCATTTCTAAGTCAATAAAATTTATTTAGATTTATAAATATCTTTTGTTTTCTCGAAGTTGATCTCACCAAATAAATTTATATTATTTTTAACACAAGGAAATGTCTAATTGAGTTATAAGGACTCCAAGAGTGACATTATTCCTAACCTCAAATCCTGTTTCACTCTTGTATGCTTTACTCTTACATCCCATTATAGTCTCATTATTAGCATTATTTTATAACAAAAGGAGTTAGATAAGTATTTGTCTAATATCTTACAATTAGATAATTGGAAGCATTATAAACTACACATGACCCACAAGGAATTCATTTGATGATGAGTTTAATTCTAAATCTAACTTCGTAAGACAAGGTAGTCCAATAGGATACTAAGTAAGTGTTAGTTCTAATTACTCCAAATAAAGTTTGACTATGTAGCTAAGCATACATGTTATGATGACAACTCAAAAATTAGGGATCTTATTTACTTAAGCTAGAAGGCATCATCGAGTGTAGAGATTGAAGTTTATCCTAAGGTTTTAGTTTCCTACACTAAAAGAATTCACGCAGAAGGGTGGTTATACACGAGTCTTATACTAGGGTTGAGTGTTTCATTTAGATCTCTTTATTACATTTACAAGGTAAGAATACAACACACTAATTAATTAATTGTCTATTGAACACTAGAAATGCACTACAAGATTTTAAATTCAAATTCATTTAGCATACATATCTAACTTTTACAATACAAAATTTGAGGATCAAGATAACACCCATGTGTAGAGGAACATTTCCTTAAACCCTAACATCTAAAATATTACAGAACTTCAATTATAAACCTTTTCATACTTCACAAATGTGGAAATATTCTCTACAGTTTCATTCTATATATATATATATATATATATATATATATATATATCCAACCCTCTTTTTCCCATATGTAAATATGAATCAAAAGAACACCTTTAGTTACATGCACATTTCCCAAAGCACCCCTAAAACTAGCATCTCATTCATATTGCAAAATTTCAATAAATAACTTTACTGTACATAAAAATTTCCTTCTATTAACATACATAAATTCTAACAATATACAATGAATCACACCCATGTTGTTTCACCATCTTACTTGCATCCTGCAAAAACATGTGAGCATGAAATCAATGATAAATCACTGGCATGACATCCACCCAAATCTAGCATAATTAACATTTTTAGTTTCCCATTTACATAATAACATTAATAATTTACATTCGAAAGGAGAAGGTTAGAGACACATATTTATTTCATTTCAGTTCACTTCATTTCTTAACCAAGGAGAGAGAAAGAAATAGGGAAGAGAGAGAAACACTATTTGTCAAAAGTTTAATTTCACACAACAAGTCACATAGTAGAGTTTCAAGTAGTTATTTACAAGTGTCAACAAGTTTCCACGATGGTTTGGCAACCCGAAAAGGGTCCTACAACTTTCTTCTCTTATGTTTTCTGTTAGTTACAAAAACGCTTCAATTTAGGCTCGGGGTGAAGAAACTAATTTCAAACATCGTCCTCTGATGAGCACACACACCATGGGTAAGTTTCTACATGTCCTCCTATACACTAAGAATTCATAGGAACTAACGAGAATTCAAAACAAGAAAATGATTTATGATTGACGGCTAATTTTTCGAGGCCATTGGTTGTAATTGGCCTACTTTCAAATGATCAAAAGTTAGCTCGAGGGCTTAGAAAACCAAGTCTAAAACTTATGTTCGATGGATTAACATGTAATGATAAAAGTCCTACAAGTTTATCATATATATGGAGGATTCACTAGAGCCTATGGGACTGAGAATGATAAAACAGTTATCAAATGATGACATGTTTTTTGGAGCCACCAGTCATAATTGGGCTAGTTTGACCTAGGCAAACCTCAAGACGGGAGGCCTAAAAAAATGTCTTTTCCAAACTATCAGGAAGAGTGTTTTTCCCCAAACTGATCATTCCAGGAAATTTTCTAGTAAAATTAATATAGGTTTGTGAAGGTGGATATGCATTTCATTGTCCAACATTCAAACGACTAGTCGATACAAAACCCAACTTTTCAAATTTAGTAGCTTCCTACAACTGCAAAATGGTGTAACAGGGCTCTTAGAGGAGCGGAAAAGAGAGTGCAAATAGTCAAAAAGGTAGAAATAATGCTCGACGCAACTCTCTATAAAACAAGGAACACATACGACACTTGACATTGCTTTTACGTGGCTCAGAGCGTTGTTTTTCCAAGTCTCTGGAAATTACGTTTTCTAACTTTGTAGGGTAGACAGAAATGGTTATTTTTATAACTCATCTAGCTCTCACCAATACCAATGGGCACGGGCACCAAAATTTAGAGACCTAGGGTTTATCAATGCATACGGTCATGGGAGAAATCCTAGTTGGTGGTCGAGGTGTAACTTGGTAAAGAAAATCACAACATGGAGTTTTGTCATTTTAGACTAACTAATTTGATTAAATATCCAAATGTATAATTATCCACTGATTTAATATTCATGTTATATAGAAAATGAAAGAACCGAATTACGAAAATTATAAAATATTTCAAGAAGGAGACCAGACTGAAATACTAGCGTTAAGTAGTTCGAGTGGTGTTCAAGGTGGGTTTACCCGCATTCTACAAGGCTCCAACTCTCTTTTGGCAATCTGCTAAACAGCTCATATGCATTAAAAACTCCTTTATTGTGTTCCATTCAAGAAACATAATTGTTTAGGATATTTCAATCCTTCTATCCACCCCACCAACACTTGTGTAAATCTATGTTGCCACATCTAGTACATTTATCCCATTATAAAGATCTTATTTTTTTGCACCTCAACACACTCCTTTCACATACCCTTTTGATTTCTCCCCATGGTTTTTTCACACCCAATATTAAAAACATGAAAACATTTTTGCATTTTGTTTACACCTTCCCAAGGCACATTCACACCCTACGTAACAAAACACAAAATTTTTGCAGCATTGGGCCATTGCACTACAAATTATGACAAGAAAAGTACCATCAATTTCCTAGCTTGTGTAATGCATATCACAAGGAATATTGTAATATCTAAATCTCGTATTATTTAGTAGCTCCCTTTTCATTAATGCATTTAAAAAAATCCATTTTGTGCATATCCTACACTCCATGCTGTCTACAAAACCCACACCCCCTTTTTGATACATTCTCTCCGATAGTTCATTTTCCTTGTGCAAGGTTCCACATTTTTCATACAGATATGTTAGATAATTTGCAACCACAACATCTAAAAAAATTCCTCTATATTTTATGCTTTGTCTGGGCGACTATACCCTATTCCATAGCTCACGCTTTTTTGATGGAGGGAGTACAATTATTATTTGGGAGGCACATTTAACAACCCATTTAGAGCCACAAGAAATCATTGCAGCCACATTCAAACCTCGTCTCCTCCTCCCATATCCCATGTGGTCACATTTCTTTGAGCATTCCATGAACAACTGCATATTCAAATCCAGCCTTTCTAGCCTGTGCTGAATCCAAGTGAATGGGATTGTTGTCCTAGCTAAGATGAGAATACTCGAATACTTCTTCATGACTGAAAGAAATTTCCTTCCTAAATACGTCACCTTATTTCAAGTTGGTATTGAGAGAGAGGGATGGCAAAAATGATATTTTATTTGTAATGGGTGGAAGAGAAAATTTAGCCGATGGGTAGAATATCCTCTCATAACAAACCCTAGTCAACTTCAAAACCATCTTATAGATTTCCCTATCTCAAAGACCAAATATCTTGATATGGAGCAATAGTCATTCCCACGTTAAAATTATTGTGCCATATGGGCTCGCCTGAACTTCAAACCTCACAGAGAAATCTAAAACATATGTACGAAATCCGCCTCACATTTTTATGCACTGTCATGAACTGTGAAAACTTTGCTCTCCCATGTGCTTTATCAGGATTCTCTACATGCCGTAATCCCCCATGTCTCCATTAATATGCACCTACACAAAAAAAATCCTCCACCGCCATTTTCAATTTATTCACTTTACTAACTCCATTTTACCGTTATTATATTTTTTGTTTTATTTATATTTTTAATTACTCTATTTGTTTATTAAATTTTCCATTTATATATATGTATATGTATATATATTTTCTTTCATATATATTTATTGATATATACCTATATAACTATATAATTATTTTACACGTGTATAAATATTATTTTATTTATTTCAATTCAACCTCAGTTCAAAATATCTCACCGACTGGTATTTGTGACATGACACAAAAAGGTTTGATTGCATAGTTTAACACGACACGTGTGGGATGGAATCATCAATGATCTTGATGGCATTAGAGAAGGTTTTTAAACCATACATGATGGAGTAGGGCACTACATTTCCCTCCCGTTATAAGATCATCATCCTCGATGCGACACAAAATCAAGTTTAGAAGAGGTACCCTTGAGTAAGGAGGAACTAATCAATACTCATGTCACAAACGAGAGAATACTTGTTGCCAAAGTGTGACCAGGAAGGAGGAAGGAAAGGTTTGACAATTCTTAAACTATTAATTTTCTTAGAAGATTGGAAGTTTTAGTTCACATTATTACCTAATTACTCTTTTCCTTAAAAGTATTTATTAATCTCAAGCTCTTAATATTTCATTGTTTTAAGATATTATTTTATTTATTTTTGTGGGTTCCCAACCAAAATTGTCATCATAATACCACATCAAGGCCCAAGCACAACACTAATTGTTTACAAGACATCATGATATGTACCTTCACAACTATATTACATTACAAGAACTCAATCAACAATGGAAAGATCACATATAATCCACACAACCTATCACTCAAATCACATATACTCCCAACACAAAAGTACTCATAACATAAGCATACTATAACCAAATGGAATTCCTAATAGTACATATATGAAGGTTTCACAAAACTCAAGACCATAATTATAGTTACATAGTGTCAAAGGGGATCAAAACATACCCCAATGAGGAGCATCAATCCTCAACATTACAAAACATGACCAGACTCGCATGAGTACACATAAGTAAAAGTACCAACACCATAAACCTCCCAAAACATCACAAAACAACTCCATATACCTCCCAAAGAATCACCAACAACTACATATACCTCCCAAGCATCACAAAATAATCTCTATATACCTCCAAAAGCATCATAAAATAACTACATGTACCTCCTAAAGCATCACAAAGAAACTCCATATACCTCTCAAAGCATCACATAACAACTCCATATACCTCCCAAAGCATCAGAAAACAATGCCATATACCTCCCAAGCAATAAAATAAAGATAGATTTTCCTTTTCGCTCCCCCAAAAGAGGCCGATCACCCTATGACCATAGGTGCAATTAATCTTATAACTATATTAATATCTTATCACATGCCAAAACTATATTATGTTAAATAATTTATTTTAAATAAGTCATATCATTATATTTAATAATTAAATAATTCAAAAATATATATATATATATAAATCAATAACCCCACATGTTCCCCACTTAAGTCAAAATCACTTCTCACCTAAAAATCAATTCCCACCTAAAAATTCAATCTCTTCAAATTATTAAAATATGAACCCCACCCATAAAATCAATAATTCAAAAATCTCCCTCTCCGACAACAAATCCAAAAATCAATAGTGTAAAGTGAGCACATGACTTCACTATTACACCTAACCGTGTCCCTACTCCACATCACATCTTTTCCTTTTCTCACATCATAAACCCCACCATCAAATCACCTCTTCATCATGTCCTCTTAATCAAAATTTATTTTGTAAATTATAATTATTTGTAATCCTTTATTTTAATCTCAATTCAAGTTATAAATAGAACTCTTTCCCCCCTCTGAAGGGAGAGGAGAAAATTATGGAAATTCTGAAGCTTAAATTCATTTGTCTATGAAATTTTACATCATATTGTGGAATATTTGGAGGTGAAGCTCTACCAGTTTCATATCACTCACCTAGCGAACAATCGGTTGTTCTATCAGGATACTAGTTCGGTATCATATTTATATTGTTCTTCAACATATTGCAGATTTTTTTATAGTTTTTGGCATGTCATCTTATCATTTGATATTCGTTATTTTATTATGAACACGGGGATTGATAGCCACCGAGGAAGTTAACACTTCCCGGATCTGCTTTGTCAGGCAGTCCCCGTATATCATCATCTAATCTTATCTGTTTCCATCTTGCAGATCTATTTTCTTTCTTTACAGATTTATTTTCTCTGCACCCGTATCCAGAATCCATATCTGCATCTGAGGTCCTAAGCCCTCTATCATTCGGAGTTCTGGTGGCTGGCAGTCTCGGTGTTCACCCGCGCGAGAATGAGTTTTCCAGATCAACATTTGGCACGCCGGTGGGACCAGATCCAAGCTCTGGTCATTTTGTTTGCTTGCTCACTTTGTATGGGTGTCGTATGTATAACAGTTATTGTATTTCATATTATTGTAAATATGACATCGCATCAATCTAGATATATGTTCTGTAATTTTCGTTTGTAAATTCACCCACTTGCAGGATCATTGGTACTATTTCTAGCCATGCGTTGTGGTTCGTACATGTAGTTATTTGTGTCATCATTGGGGTAAGTGGGTTTTTCATTTGAAAGGATCGGTTATTGACTTTTTTATAATAGGTGTGCAATTTTATTGAATTTTCTAAAAACACAAAAAAAAAAATAGGAAAATATTGTCGTTTTGTTCTTGTTTTACAAGTATAAAGTTCATTTTTAAGATTTACACAAATAAGAGAGAAAAAAATATAATATATAAATATATATATATATATATATATATATATATATATATATATATAAAAAAAAAATACAAAAAAAATAACAATAACAACTTCCCTCCACTCCACACCTCCCTTTTCCTGTCTACCATCCACACCTGTTGCAAATCCACGTCAACTTTACATTTTGCAGTAATTAATCAGATCATGTTTCTACACAGTGAATAATGATTTGTATATTAATAGTTATTGGCTTGCAATTCATTAGAACATGTCTATAAAGAATGCGTTGAAAAGTGATATTGCGTAGTAGGAATAACTTCACAGTCTCCTTATAATAATTGATTTACAATTCTTTAGGCCGCATTTATCTTAGATACACAGTCTCAATGCAATTTAATCACATAGTCTCTCCTAATAATTTATTCACATCTAAACGTCCAATTATATTTTATATCCTTAATAAGCGTCTATTGGTGAAATTTGTTTAGATTCGATGACTAAACGTATATTCACATTGGCTTTCATAACATTGTTTACCATCTGAGCTTCATTATCATCTTGTTCATTTATCATTCAGTTTTATAAGTTTACAATAGGTTTGTCATTTATTTAGTGTTTGTCGTCATTTATTACTTTTGATTTAATTATCACATTATCGTGTCTATCATTTAGTGTCTAATTTATTTTATTACTTAATAATAGCCATTGCATTGTTTAGTGTTTACTTTACTTTATATCCGACTAATCCAGGTAATTTGTTTATTCTAATTTATTTATTTGTTTTATCTCTTTTGGATCACATCCACTAATTGTCGTATTTTCCTTTACAGGATTGCGTTGTCAGAGATAAGATCTTAAACTCAGACCACATCACCAATCGTCGCTTGTTAATCTCATCTGCAGTCTTGAAATCCTTGGACGTTCCCAATCATTGATTATCATTTTCAAACATTTTAGTTCAATACGACAAAAGGTGTTTTCCAGATCACCTAAAGCTTACACTTGGCTCAACTTGCTGTCAGATAAAAAGGAAAAAAGTGATATACAGGTATTCTTCAGTTTTCCTTATTTGCTCCTTTTTGCATTGTACTTTCATACACCTGGTTGATTGTCAGCATCAAACTTTATATTTCAAATTTGGAGTAAAATGAACCCTGTGCATACTTGCTTGCTCACATAGTGTAAATAGGGGTTTAACTTTTTGCATCACACTTATCATCACACACTGCCTGAAAATTCACAAATTAATCAACACATCAAACATTCATTGCACCTGGTTCATTGATTGGGATTTGATCACCCAACCGAACCATTTTAGACATTTCCTAGCCATAAATTACCTAAAACCAAACATAGTTTACCTTTTTCTAGGTCCTCTTTCAGCCGTTTTATTTTACACACATTCTTGATTTTAAAAAAAAAAAAAAAAAAAAATTGTTTGTCTGACTTGTTTGTTAATATAACAATTTCCTTTTTATGCCCGTAATCACTCGATCCACTGCTAAAAATATGGAACACAACCTCGCCACACATAGTGCTTCATCCCAATCAATCACTACATCAACAACTTCATCATCCATGTTTCTTCCTATCTCACTCACAGGCACCCATCCTCTTACTAATATTCCTCATTCAATACCTTTCACCCACACTATGGCATTAGACCAACATTCCATCCCATCTAGGCTAGCCACTCCACCCTCTGTTAGATCAGAGCCTATTGGTACCTCAGTCTTCCCTCTTGAGACCCAGAATTCAGATAGATTCTTGATGCCAACCCTGTGGCCCTCCAAGACTATCTTTTAAGAAGATACATACACCTCCCTTTGGATGGGCCACACTTCAGCAAGTCTATCCTTATAATGTTGGTTCTAACATTCCTCAATCTATGGCCTTACATGATTTTGCATCATCTTCCACTAACCCATCGGCACACCAGACCACCCAGGTAGTTACGCCCATTCCACCCAATCTTCCTCACATCAACACGACTATCGTGACTACCATCCCTACCACTACAATGGCTCCTATGGTCACTGGTACCTCCATTCAACCATCCCAGGTGTCAAATCCCTTATCCAGATAGAAAATTCCTACTACATCACAAGTCTATACCCTCACTTCCCAACTTCCTCCAACCATACCTTTGCAACACACAGTGTCATTTCCAGTGCTATCAACCCACATATACTCACATCCCCACTCAACAGTTACTTCCACAACCTCCACAATCTCAACAATCACACCATGCCCCTGTTTCTCACCAACACACATTCTATCAGCAACCACCTCAACTATCACACATAACTTACACTCACCCATACCAAATTCCTCAGATCCCCACACCTACTCAAATCCAACCACCACCTTTCATTGCTCAACAGACACTTCCCAATGACCCCATGCAAATCTTGATAGGTCGGTTAGCCAACCTAGAGGCTGCTACGTTGGGGTCCAAGCTCACATTGTCTTATGAGAAAATATGTAATGAACCCATCCATCCATCTGTGCCCATGAAACCATATCCTCCACACTGGGAATTGCCAAGTTCACCAAGTTTAACAGTAAGGAGGATCCCCAACAACATCTCAGAGCATTCAAGCATACATGTTATCTCATTGCACATGACCAAGACTTGATGCTTCATACTTTCCCCATGTCTTTGGCTGGTCCCACCTTAGAATGGTATAATAATATTCCCCAGTACTCCATATTTTCTTTTTCCCAGCTTGCACAATTATTTCTTGAACATTTTTCCATTAATATCATGCATAAAATAACCATCAATGACCTGTACACTATCCACCAATTCGAAGATGAATCCATCATGGATTTCGTCACACGATGGCGTAATATGATAAATCAATTGTCTTTTCCACTACCTCAAACTGATCTCATCGAGCTCTTTCACGCTCTTTACGCCAAGCATATCTCCTCCACCTTGCAAATCCAATCATTTCACACTTTCGAAGAGGCTTTTACTATGGCCCGCAAGCTTGAGACACGTGCCTTGGAACAGGGGCATTTAAAATTGAAAACCAATAAGCCAAAAAAATTTGTCAGACCATCCATATCAAATGATAAATCAAAGACAACTGCTAACGCCGTCATTGTTAGATCATCTCCTACCCCAACATCTACAGTGACTCAACAACGATTCACATGGCCAATGCCCAATTATACTCCCTTAGGAGAATCATACAGTGTCATCTTTGACAAGTTGATAACAACACACTTGATCACACTACCACCTATCCAACCTGTTAACGAATCTAGGCCATGACCTGTGTGGTATCGAGAGGATCACTATTGCAAGTATCATCAAGTTCGAGGACACGACATAGAAAAATGTCAAATGTTCAAGGATTCTGTCCAAAGGCTTATCGATCAGGGAGAACTTCAAGTGGATAACCCGAATGCCTCATCCAATCAACCTTTAGATATTTTTAAACAACCATTTCCAAATCATACACCCACATCCATAAACCAGACTACTCCCACTTTTGTATCTCAAACCCTTAGTACCCACACCATAAACACTATCCATGCTGACAATAAAAGTCCAGTTTCACCCACAAGTTTACCTTCTTCATCAACCATTATATCAGTTCCCTTTGATACATTATCTATATCCCCAAACCCATCAACATTCATCTCCACATCAGCCTTGGCTACATCCATACCCATGTCAATACCCTTTCCTATACTCACATCTTTCTCAACACCTACCACCCTCTCCTCAGATGCAAATATCACTTCTGTATCATGGCCCCTTACATCTACTCCATTAAACCCAATCACCTTGTCAGAAATTATCCCACCTCTACCTGTTATCTCATCCTTAGCATCTCTTCCAATCCCTCTTTCTACACTTCTACCAACACCTACAACATCTACTATTTTACAATCACCTATCTCATCTCCCTCTTCCATGGCCATGTCATTACTCGATAATTTTTGGCAAACATTCCAACATTCCTTAATTTCAAATTATCATCCCATTTCTTCTATACCATTAGACACTCACACATCGGTGCAGTCCCCACAAATATCCACTTCAATATCTCTAGGTTCCTCCTGTAGAGATTCTGGTCATTCCCTCTAACAATCCACATTCATATACAAGACCTAGACCCCCATTTCCCAAGCGTTCTCATTCACATCCTCATCCAAAAGTAGACCTCACTATTCCCGATAGAAGCTCCTCGAAACCACATCATCTCCTTCTATTTTAGGACCACACCCCTCATCCTCCTCTTCCATTTTAGGAACCTTCCCTTCACCAACAACACATACTACCACTAGAACAATGCAACCACCCTTTTCCAACCGATATCTTAAAACAAATTCAAAGGCGTCTATGTCTTCCACTACTATCCCACATCAAGCACATTCATCTACCTTTTCCAAATCCAAAACAACATCCAAAGCCATTATTACATCACCACCTTCCCATGCATCCTCCCAAAGTTCTCTGTCAATAACACCAGGTTATTATACCACTATGTTTCACCAACTACTCCAAGCCTCAGCCATCACTTTACCACCAATTAAATTTTTTGATCCAAATGCACCAAGACCTTCCTGGTTTAATTCCAATCTTGTTTGTGCATTTCACCATGCCCCTGGACATGACACTGAACATTGCAAAGCTCTCCAATCCATCGTGCATCATTTTTCAATAAAAATATTAATGATAAAAACCAATTCTATCATCTCCTCCATCAACTTCCACATCCCAACATGCGTCGTTCAACCATCTCGACCACCCTTCTCATTAAGAAATCCTATCAGTACTCCACTACCAAATAGAGATATAACCACCAATGCCACCAACATATTACCAAAAGAAGATGATCCTCAGGATCATCCTCCTCTTGTAATCAACATTGTTTGGATAACCACCCATTCAAAGCCATATAACTCTGACTCGCCTCACCATCCACCCCTAAGACTTATGTCACTATCCCTCCTCCTAAGGAGCTCACTGCCTCCGCACCTCCATCACAGCCAAAGGTTGTCATCACTGCTCCTACCAATCATCCCACAACAACACCTTCATCTTCTTCTAAAGCCAAGGTATCTATTCTGGCTGCCCCAAATCCTTCCTCCATTGAACATACCATTATTAAACAACTTCACCAGGCCCCTATCAAAATGTCACTCTATGAGCTCATTCAAAGTTCTCCACATCATAAACAAGCTCTCATAGAGGTCTTGCAATAGATCCCAGTATCCTCCGATGAGCCCCAGCCTTTCACGGCTTTAGCTCATGCCTTCACAACATCTGCTACCATATCATTTGAAAGTTCAGAAATTCCTAGGATACCACAAGAAGAACACGATCTACCATTATTCATCATAGTCTATATCGATGACACCTGCGTCCGTCGAACCATGATTGACAATGGTGCCAGTATTAATATCATTTCTTCTCATACCTTCAATCAACTTAAATTTCCCAATACCATTGTTGCCAAATCTCCTACCATTCTTCGTGGCTTTAACGATGTTGTCACTCCCCCATTAGGAATGGTTGTTCTTCCTATCCGTGTCAGCCATAAACTCCTCCATGAACTTTTCTACATCATTGAAGGAGAATTCCAATATAATCTTTTACTAGGGACGTCCTTGGATCCGTGCTATGCATTGCATTCCATCTACTCTTCATCGTTGTATCAAATATGAACATGAAGGGAATACTTATGCTCTTCCAGCTGAGATCCCCCTTCCAAGACATGTCACATGATCTATAGACCTAAAGATGTCCTTGTTCCTAAAACCAATTTTTCTCCTGATGCATCCACCAGTTCTTCTGTACCTCCATCTACCTTGCCTCAGACAAATTCTTCTGATCCTATAACGCAAAATATTTCTTTAGGGGAATATCAACTCCTCACTCTCAATACCCTTCTTTCTCCCAATCACCTCGGCCACCCTGATAAAGCCCCTATGTATCAATCAAATGTTGGGGAAATTGTCTCATTTGGCCCTTCTTCCCTCAAAACCAATTTAGTATATGGTGGCCTTGATCAACCTTCTTCTCACACTAAAAATTGTTTTCATGCCAAACGATATATAGGCGATTTCAGATTTCTTAGTAAACCATCTTTCACTCACACATACCTCTATCATTGTGCATGGAAGGGGTTTGGTTTGGGACACTATGAACAGGGCCCTCACGGTAATATATTTTCTCGAGCCCAGGAATCATGTCAAAAATTTGGTTTGGGATATGACGATCCCACCATACACCCTCTGGAACATATGCATCTTCTCCCATTCATATCGATTCATCCATTTCTTCTCCATCCGAATATACTACCGATTCAAAACATATTTCTTCTCCTTCCAACTATCCTATAGATTCAAATAATATTTCTTCTCCTTCCAACTATCCTTCCAGCTCAGATAATGATTTTTCTCCATCCAATTATCTCACAGATCCAGATCAAGGCGATACGGTTCCTATTCCTCCTAACTTTTTTTTTATTTCAACCATCTTTCTTAGACCGGTGACTTATCAAGCCAAAAATGAAACCCGGTCTTTTCCCCTTAAATATCTAGAAATGGTAGAGGAAGATTCCCCTATCATTGACATTCTTCAATGCGATGATGACACTTCCATTCTCTCTTACATGGGAGCCGAAGGTTCTCAAGATCAAAAATCCATCCGCTAGAAAAATCCAATCTCTTGAATGAATCCACTATCGACATTACTATTGGAGCACCTCAGGAGCACCACATCCTCAAAATAGGTCAGTCTTTGACACCTCAAGAGCTCAAAGCCTTCACTTCATTTTTGTCCAAGCATAGCCAAGCATTTGCATGGTCATATTTGGACATGCCAGGTCTCGATCCCTCCATCATTATTCACAACATCGTTGTTATCCCCAATGCCAAACCAGTCAGATAGAAGCTTCATCAAATGCATCCTCGAGTTTCTCTTCTTGTGAAAGAAGAATTGCAACATCTCCTATCCACCAACTTCATTATCCCCATTGATTATCCCCAATGGGTTTCTAACATTGTACCCATCACAAAAGCATCTGAAAGCTTCGTATATGTACTTGATTTTTGAGATCTTAACCTCATATGTCCTAAAGATGATTTCCCTCTTCCAAGTATCGACCAACTTGTAGATCTTACAACGGGGCATGAGATGCTCTCTTTAATGGATGGTTTTTCTAGTTATAATCAGATTCTGATTGCACCTGAAGATCAGCACAAGACATCTTTTATCACCCCATGGGGTACCTTTTGTTATCGTGTCATGCCCTTTGGTTTAAAAATGTTGGGGCTACATATCAACGAGCCATGACATATATCTTTCATGACCTCTTACATCAAACCGTAGAGGACTATGTTGATGACCTCTTAGCAAAATCTAAACATAGATGTGACCATCTTTCGGTTCTTGAGATACTTTTTGAGTGTCTCATTTGTTTCTCCCTTCGTCTCAATCCGGCGAAGTGTGTTTTTGGAGTTCTTACTGAAAACTCCTGGGCTTCATTGTCTCTATCAGAGGCATTGAAGTTGACCCCGAAAAAATCAAAGCAATTCTCGAAATGCCTCCTCCTTCCAATCTCAAACAACTTCACAGTCTTCAAGGTCGACTTCAATCTATTCATCACTTCATATCACAACTTTCTGATCGCTTGTCATCCCTTTCATCACCTTCTTCGAAAAGACATAACCTTTAATTGGGATCAAAACTGCCAAAAGGCTTTTGAAGATATTAAGCGATATTTGTTATCTCCACCAGTACTCACACCTCCGCAAAGGAGAGCCCTTCTATTTATATGTTTTTATGTAACTGATCATGCCTTAGGAGCTATGTTAGCACACCATGATAATCAGGGATGTGAACAGGCCATTTATTATATCAGTCGTACTCTCCATGATTGTGAAACACGATACTCTGAAGCGGAAAAATTGTGTTGCGCTATTTTCTTCGTTGCATCAAAACTTCGACACTATCTTCTTAATCATAAAACCTATATTGTTACTAACTTTCAACCCCTCAAAGTGATGCATTCTAAGCCATATCACAATGATCGCATCACCCGATGGCTCCTTCTCATGGCCGAGCTCGACTTGGAATTCATTCCTCAAAAGGCAATCAAGGGTCAAGCTATTGCGGATCAATTAGCCGAGGCCCCTCTTTCCAATACACAGACTCCTTCTAATCATTTCCCAGATGAATCAATCAATCAATTTTGTCATGATCTCCTTAAAATGATTCTTTTCTTTGATGGTTCTAAATGCCAGCAAGGGGAGGAGCAGGAGTTGTTCTCATTCCCCTGGGATTCCCCAATCCCCTTATCTTTCAAATTAGATTTTGAATGTACAAACAATATGGCAGAATACGAAGCCCTTATACTAGGACTAGAAACTACTATATTTCTAGGCGTTCATATCCTTGACATTTTTGGTGATTCTGAACTAATAATAAAATAGGTCACTGGTGAATATCAGTGTAAAAATGATATTTTACAACAATATCATGATATTTCTCATCATCTTCTTAAATCCTTCGATTCTTACACTATTCAATCTGTCCACATTCGACCAATCGTTTTGCTGATACAATGGCCTCCCTTGCATGCCCTTATCCCATGGACAATGCAAGAATCCCAAATTTTGGTTATTATACATCATCGTAAACAACCATTCTATGACATATCTCAGATTCATCTGGTCGAATCTAATTCATCAGACCTCTGGTATTCACAAATTTTTGATTATTTATCCAAATCCATTACTCCCCTTGATCTTTCTAAAAATGCTAAGAGATATTTTATCCAACGTGCTACTCGTTATGTAATCCTTGGCGGTATTCTTTACAAGCGTGGGTTTGATGGTATCCTTCTCCGATGCCTTCAATCCCATGAAGCCTCTACAACTATCCAAGAAGTTCACGATGGTATTTGTGGTGGACATTTCAGTGGATTATCTGTTGCCAAACGTGTTCTTCATCTTGGCTATTATTGGCCTTCTCTAAATCATGATTGTTGTGAATATGTCAAGAAATGTCTAAGATGTCAACAACACTCTAACCTTATCCAGTATTCCTAGCCAGGATTTACAGCCTGCCCAAGATTTATGGCCCTTTTCACAGTGGGGCCTTGATCTTATTGGTCTAATAAATCCTCGTTCATCACAACAACATCATTCTATCATCACTGCTACTGAATATTTCACTAAATGGGTGGAGGCAATCCCACTCACCTCTACTAAATCTAGCCCAATCATTAATTTTATATATCAACATATCATTTTCCGCTTTGGCATTCCTCATAAACTTATTATGGATAATGGAAAATCATTTAAAAACAAAGACCTTAAAAATATTGGCGATGCATTCAAAATCCAACTTAGCTTTTCTTCCCCGTATTATCCTCAAGCTAACGGTCAAGTTGAGGCTACTAATAAAACTCTTCAAATATCTTGGCTAAAACTATTGATCAAGCAGGATGAAATTGGCATCTCCAACTTCCCTTTGCTTTGTGGGCCTATCGCACTAGCATTCACACTTCCACAGGAGCTACTCCATTTTCTCTGGTATATGGCTCTGAGGCCATCCTTCCTCTTGAAGTCCAAATTCCATCTTTACGTGTGTCTCTTCGCAACTTCATTTCTGATGAAGATTATCATCAGAACAACTAATGTAACTTGAGTTATTAGATGAACATCATCTCCTCACTCTTGAGCACCATCATGTCTATCAAGATCGTATCCAACGTGCTTATAATAAACACATCAATGAGCATGATTTTAAAATAGGTGACCTGGTTCTGAAAAGAAAATCAAAATGTCACTACCTTAGAAAGAAGTCAATGGGAAAATTTTCTCCTAACTGGATCGGACCATATATTATCACACATAAGTATGGGTTTGGGGCTTATCATTTAGCCTCTCCTGATGGTAAACTAGAGGTTGAACCTCTTAATGCATTGCACTTACGGCCATTCTATTGTTAGTACACACACTTATGAGTATAGTCTTATCTTTAGACCATTCCTCCATCAGTATCCCCTTCCATCTATCATCGTAATGATTTTGAATCATGTGGTCTACCGTCACTAACAATCATGACCTTGAATATGAGTACCACGGCTCTACTCATAGCATATTCAATATGGATAAGTTCTCCCATTTGGTGAGAACCCCATGGTCATTACATCCATCACCATCTCATTTTCCTATTGTACTCCTGTAGAGGGTCTAGGGGTGTCTCTTGTACATTCATTCTCCCCTCCTAGGTGGTCTACCTAGCTATCCCCAGCTCTCCCCATGTGAAGCTCAAATTCATGTATATAAAAGGCAAGATCAAGGTTATTAAAATAGACTGATCCCTCGAAGGACAAGTTGTGCATACAAAAAAAAACAACAAAAAAAAAAAATCAAAATCAAAAGCAAAATCAAGAGAAATAGACCAATCCCTCGAAGGACGGCTATCATATATATTATTCTTGCCATCCATATTATGTATAAAGTAGACCATACCCTAGAAGGATGGCTACTCTTTTATTATGGCATTTGGAAGGTTTTCCACATTGATCAACCTTCCTTTTATTAAGCATTCCCAGAAAGCTTCCCATATTGATCAACTTTCTTTTATTCTATTCTTCCCATTCCCAGAGCTGGGGCATAGACTTAAGAAATACCATCTTTGGAGAACCTTATTCCCATGTACAAGATACATCTCCAATTCCTTTGTCATGTCGACATTAGGATTATGAGAATATTTCATCCATATCTTCTTCTTGGTCTTGTGATATAGCCAAATCTCATTAGTTATATACTAATACCTGCTATCGGCTGTAAGTGCAATGTTTTGAGTGGTATCTTTCTTGTTTACTTCTTATCGGGTTAAAAGCATAACTTTCTTACTTGACCCTTGCTATGGTTATGCGACATTCATTTCATCAAAGTCATCTTTTATCACAATTATCTCCTTAGAAATAAAATTTCATGTCATAAAATTTGTATCGATATGTTTACTCTTACAGATGTCCCCTATCAACATCATCCATAAATCCATGAAATCAATTATTATCTTCAAACAATCTTTTTAATGCATTATTCGGTTTGGGAATTCTACTTGACCTCCACTGCAGTTTGTGAATTCTACTTGAGGATAACTCTCAGGTAGCATTTATTATCTGGCACATCCTCATCCCCCACCATTGTTCATTATCCTCTTCTTCACCATCTCAGACCTTTCACCCCCAGCTTGGCACATCTACGTAATTCCCCATGCAACACAGAAACCCTACTTGAAGTAGACCTGTCATTCAGGACAAGGTCTCATTCATGATTGTGTCTATTGACCATTCCTTCCTCCTAGTCCCCTTTATCAACCCAATTTTCTCCTAAAATTCACCTCATCTCATTCTCCGCTTGCTTCTCACCCACTTCGTCCTTCTCCATTGTTTGTTCGATACTTCACGCGTCATCCACCTGGGCCATTATTTTTGTGCTTTTCTCTTAATATCCTTTTACTGCCATCTATTTTATCGTTCCATTTTCCCTTTCATTCTTCTTTCAGCTTGATGATCCTACTTAATCATCCATTCCATGCAGGTTTCTTGATCACATTGCATCTCTTTCTTAAGATCCTACCACTGTAGAAACTCCTTCATTGTTTTCCATTCCCTTCAACATATTTACTCATAAAACTTCTGCTTAACACTCTGACATCATCACTCATACAACATAGGCATCCTAATTAAGAATTCCCCTTACACTCTTTATCCTACACTACATATATTCCTCCATCCACTCATTTCACACTCCTTTGTTTCCTTGTTATTACCTCCTTTCACTTCCTGTTCCATCTTGGTATACATTGCTCAGTCTTTTCCTCATTCTTCTTCTTCAGCTTGGCGATCCTACTTAATCATTCCTACGACATGGCGATCTTACTTAAGAGTCTCTCTTAAGAATGATCTATCTCCTTGCCTTTCCTCTTTCCTTCATCTTCCCATCATCCATATTTTTTCTTCATTCCCCACAAACACATCCTCTTCTCTTCTCTTTTTCCTCATACAAAATATCTCAAACTCCCTCAAATGTCATCTCCATCATCCCTCATTTTAAAATCCATCTTGACTACTTCATACCCTCTCTTACTATGCAGATCGTCATTATCATGGTTCATCTAACATTATGTCATCTTCCATTCTCGCTAAGAATTATCGGTGGACTTCTCCTAAAACTCGTTTCTTCCCATTCTACTAATACCGATTCACTCTTTTTTACCTCCTCCATTTTCTCTTCCTCCCTTTTTCTTTTTGTGCCCTCTAATCATTATCGGGGATTTCTCCTAACATCCTTCCACTGGTATTACCTTTTCATCTTCCTTTCACCTTTTTCAATATCTCTATTGTCTTCATCACATACTGCCTTTGCATCATTTTCTTTGTTGTCCTCTCCTCCTTTCTACCTCTGGTTTTCTTTCATATCATTTGTATCATCTTCATCTCCTCTTCTCCTCACACTTTTGTCTTACTCCTCCATTGATAACCTAACTCACCAGTGTTGTCCCATCTTCTTAACCATCTCACCATCCACATGCATTTCCATACGTTCGGTTTCATATTCAATTTCTTTCCTGTTTTGGCTCTATCATCCCTTCTTTCCCTCTTATTTTCATTTCCCCATTACTGAGCTTCTTTCTCTACCACCCCTATCTTCTTAGCTCCGTATGGTGCCTTTCTTTCTCTTTTCCATTCTACCTCCTCCCCCATCTTCTTTAACTTCTTCATCTTCTTCATCTCCTTCATCTTTCCATCTTACTATATATATTCATCTCTCCTATCGTCCTTCTCTCATATTCTTCATAACTTTTCTTTCTCAGTTCTGTCATCTCTTTCGTGATCCGTTCTTTCTCTCCCTCTATTTTGATCTCCATCTCCCTTTCATCCCTTCTTCTGTCATTTTCTTGTCTTCTTCTTTGTCCTTCATCATTTCTTTCTACCACCATTTCTCCTCTTGATTATCCCTACTGCTTCTTTACTACGATATATCTCTATACACTCAACTTCCCTTCTAATCTCTTTTTCCTCCTCATCTCATCTTCTTCTTGTTTAAACTTCCTCCCTCTCTTCTCCTCCTGCTCACTGTCTCTATTTTCTTTTTCTCTAGGTCCCTCATACCTTACCTATTTATTTCCCCCTTATCCTTTTCCACTACCCTCTTACTGAATACTATTCTCTCTCTTTTGTGCTTTCGTCTATCTTCTCACCTCTCTTATCATCCTTCTCTACTTGACCTCTCTCCTTCACCATGTCCCTTCTACTTCAACCATGTCCACTTTCTCTTATCTCTATCATCTATCATCCACATCTTTCATCCCATCTTCCTGGGACATTTTTGTCTTGGAGGATACCATAATGGCCAACACCTATCTGATCTTGTACTCTTCCATGCATATTTTCTCTGCTTTTGTTTTGTCGCAAAAGTATCTTGACTTCTTATCCTACTTATCGACAAGTAGGACTACTTTTACATTATAATTTACTCACACTTATGCATGTTTCTCATGAAACATGATTATCATCATATTTATCACACCTTTAGGTCATTTTATCCCAACTTTCTATCCTATCTTCTCATCATGTGCACATTTATGATTTTTCCCCATGAGGAATTTTATTTACACATATCTCCCATTATGTCATCTTCGTGCCCTATCATGGTGCACCTTTTTCATCCTTGTACTTGTCGGCGTATATAATTCACCTTGTGTCCTGTGTTGGGGCATCATTGTTTTCATCCACATCCCTCTTGTGGACACGTGATTTTTCACACAATTCCTCACAGACAAAGGATTGCGCACATCTTTCACATTTAGTTGCACATATTTTGATATTTTCCTATGACCCATTGGTCATCTTGGTTTACATCCATACTGCGGTGGTCTTCACCCACTCACTGGTCTATAGAACATTGTCGCCCATCTCCATTGAGACCGCAATTGTCCTCTACCGATGTGATATTGGAGTCACCACCATGCTTTCTTTTTATTGCATCCTTTTTTTTGCCTGAGGCATCTTGCCTTTGGTCATGTCTTCATCCATCCTCAGACACATCTTTAATCTAATCCTTTTTGTTTTTGTCTCGTGGCCTACTATCACAAACCACTCAACAAAAGGGGCAAATGTAGACACCAAATTCTGGTATCATCCCGGGTTTTTGATCTCCTTCAGCATGCTTATTCAGGTCTCATTTCCTACCAACAATTCACATTCAGTTAATTAATCTTATAACTATATTAATATCTTATCACATGCCAAAACTATATTATGTTAAATAATTTATTTTAAATAAGTCATATCATTCTATTTAATAATTAAATAATTCAAAAGTATATATATAAATCAATAACCCCACATGTTCCCCACTTAAGTCAAAATCACTTCTCACCTAAAAATCAATTCCCACCTAAAAATTCAATCTCTTCAAATTATTAAAATATGAACCCCACCCATAAAATCAATAATTCAAAAATCTCCCTCTCGACAAAAAAATCCAAAAATCAATAGTGTAAAGTGAGCACATGACTTCACTATTACACCTAACCGTGTCCCTACTCCACATCACATCTTTTCCTTTTCTCACATCATAAACCCCACCATCAAATCACCTCTTCATCATGTCCTCTTAATCAAAATTTATTTTGCAAATTATAATTATTTGTAATCCTTTATTTTAATCTCAATTCAAGTTATAAATAGAACTCTTCCCCCCTCCTCGAAGGAGAGAGAAAATTCTAGAAATTATGAAGCTTAAATTCATTTATCTATGAAATTTTGCATCATATTGTGGAATATTTGGAGGTGAAGCTCTACCAGTTTCATATCACCCACCTAGCGAACAATCGGTTGTTCTGTCAGGATACTAGTTCGGTATCATATTTATATTGTTCTTCAACATATTGCAGATTTTTTTATAGTTTTTGGCATGTCATCTTATCATTTGATATTCGTTATTTTATTATGAACACGGGAAGTTAACGACTAGGATCACTTTTTCGAGGAAGTTAATCTAATCTTATCTATTTCCATCTTGCGAGATCTATTTTCTTTCTTTACATATTTATTTTCTTTGCTCCGTATCCGTAGTCCACATTTGCATCTCGAGGTCCTAAGCCCTATATCATTTGGAGTCATCTAATCTAAGGTGTCCACAAAACACAATATGCATGACACCCAGCTTAGAAAGTACCGTACATACCAAATGAACAAAAGGGGTTTTTAGCCTATGTAAGACTCCACTTATTATCTCATACTTTTCTCGAGTGACTGGGATATGGTATACATTTCCTCACTCCAAACATACACATTTACCAATTTCCCTTAGGGTTGGTTAGTGTAGGGTTCACAACATAACACATAACTACATCACTAACACAATGGTTGCGCACACACCTTAACCATAGCGTGTATATAAATATATATATATATAGGGTATAAAAATCATCACTTTCATGGGTTTCAATACATCACATTACCACATAATGCACTCTGAAATGCAAGAACTGTATAATAGGGATCATACATTCACCATATGTCCCTAAATCATGACATGAACCATCACATATTACACAAATAATACGTATGATGAACACAATGAGTAACATTACAACATAAAATTAATTTCTATATAACATGGTGACACACACAATTCATCACAACATGGTGGCAACATCACGATACAATCTAATTCACTATACACCAATTATGTCATACAACACATCAACACACCTACATACCACAAAATAACAAGAAACTCCAACACTCTGCAATCCACAACAACATTATTTTCACACACACCAAGGTAGCACATCACATGTGAAATCTTCATTGAATCCATGAAAAGGAGAGTGAATATTCTCATCACAAGCACATCAACATGATAACAATTACACACTAAGTGACATGCACAACATGTGCATTCGTAATATCACAATTACAATGTTGTTCACATTACAACATATATCACATTACTCTTCCAATATCCACCACCACCATGAAAAATCATCACTACTCCAATATTTCCTAGAGGTTCGAGAGCATTAGCCTCATTCCGATACCAAATGTAAGGAACATATTTCACATCCAAAAATACAACAGTGAAAATACTAGAATAATTTTTTATTTTTATTTTTTTGATTTACATTTCTCACTACTGAACACCACAAGGGCTCCACAAAGAGAAAATCAACAACGTACCACGACACTTACATAATTCATCAAATCACATAGACACACACGACAACACCATATACAAGTTGATGCCACACTTTCCCCAATGAACGAATGCTAGCAATGACCCAACCACAAGGAAATGACTCAAGGATTGGAAAAACCACAACACATTATTACCCATATTAGATCTTAGTTACGATTAACAATCTAAGAACATTATTGTGCAAGGATTTTTTTTTTTTTCCATCTATAAATTCTTTAATTCATTTTACATTCAAATTATAGTTCAACCTTTTAAATTGGCTCTTTATCTCTTACGACAATCTCCATAACTTACATAATTATTTGGCATATTTCAAATTGCATACAAATTTCTTAATTCACTCATTCATAGGTTAAGCTTATGTTTCTCAAATGTTTATTCAATGTTTAAATTTTACCCTTACTACAATATTGAATCTGACGTGATGTCAAGATAGAAATCTTAGGATTTGAGGCAGATTTAGATTCAAGATACATTTTTTCCAAAAACATTTTTTTATCACAGTATCTTTATTTCCCTACCATAGTTAATATAGTTCGATAAATTTTTGAATCCATTAAGCATTTCCATGTCAATAAAATTTATTTAGATTTATAAATATCTTTTGTTTTCTCGAAGTTGATCTCACCAAGGAAATTCATATTATTTTTAACACAAGGAAATGTCTAATTGAGTTATAAGGACTCTAAGAGTGACATTATTCCTAACCTCAAATCCCATTTCACTCTTGTATTGTTTACTCTTACATCACATTATGGTCTCATTAATAGCATTGTTTTATAACAAAAGGAGTTAGATAAGTATTTGTCTAATATCTTGCATAATTACATAATTGGAAGCATTATAAACTACACATGAGCCACAAGGAATTCATTTGATGATGAAGTTTAATTCTAAATCTAACTTCGTAAGACAAGGTAGTCCACTAGGATACTAAGGAAGTGTTAGTTCTACTTACTCCAAATAAATTTTGACCATGTCAAGTTAAACATACATGCTATGAGGAAAACTCAAAAATTAGGGCTCTTATTTACTTAAGCCCAAAGGCATCATCGAGTGTAGAGATTGAAGTTTATCCTAAGGTTTTAATCTCCTACACTAAAATAATTCATGCAGGAAGGGTGGTTATATACAAGTTTTATACTAGGGTTGAGTGTTTCGTTTAGATCTCTTTATTACATTTACAAGGTAAGAATACAACACACTAATTAATTAATTATCTATTGAACACTGGAAATGCACTACAAGATTTTAAATTCAAATTAATTTAGCATACATATCTAACTTTTACAATACAAAATTTTAGGATCAAGATAACACCCATGTGTAGAGGAACATTTCCCTTAAACCCTAACAACTAACATATTACCGAACTTAAATTATAAACCTTTTCATACATAGAAAATGTGGAAATATTCTATAAGATAATTTCATTTAACATATATATATATATATATATATATATATATATATATATATATATATATATATATATATATATATATATATATATATATATATATATAACACTTTTTTCCCTATAATTACATAATTATCAAAATAACACCTTTAGTTACATGCAAATTTCCCAAAAGCACCCCTAAAACTAGCATCTCATTCATATTGTAAAATTTTAATAAATAACTTTACTATAACATAACAATACATAAAAATTTCCTTCTATTAACATACATAAATTCTACCAATATACAATGCATCACACCTGTGTTGTTTCTCCATCTTACTTGCATCCTGCGCAAAACACGTGAGTGTGAAATCAACAATAAATCGCTAGTATGGCATCCACCCAAATATAGCATAATTAATATTATTGGTTTCCCATTTACATAATAACATTCATATTTTACATTCCAAAGAAAAATGTTAGGGACACATTTATTTCATTTTAGTTCACTTCATTTCTTAACCAAGGAGAGAGAAAGAATTAGGGAAGAGGGAGAAACACTATTTGCCAAAAGTTCAATTTCAAACAACTCACACAATAGAGTTTCAAACAGTTATTTACAAGTTTCAAAAAGTTTCCACGATGGTGTGGCAACCCGACAGGGGTCCTAGAATTTTTTTATGTTTTCCTACTAGTTGCAAAAATGTTCAATTTAGGCTTGGAGGTGAAGAAACCGATTTCAAACATTGTCCTTTGATGAGCACACACACCACAAGTAAGTTTCTACGTGTCCTCCTATACACTAAGAATTCAAAGGAACTAATGATATTCGAACTAGTAAATGATTTATGATTGATGTCTAATTTTTCGAGGCCATTGGTCATAATTGGCCTACTTGCAAACGATCAAAAGTTAGCTCAAGGGCTCAAAAAACCAAGTCTAAAACTGATGTTTGATGGATGAATATGTAATGATAAACTTCCTACAAGTTTCCCCTATATATGGAGGATTCACTAGAGTCTATGGGACTGAGAATGAGAAAACGGTTATCAAACGACGACATGTTTTTTGGAGCCACTGGTCATAATTGGGCCAGTTTGACCTAGGCAAACTGCGACCGAGAGGTGTATAAAATGCCTTTTCCAAACTATCAAGAAGAGTGTTTTTCCCCAAACTGAACATTCCAGGAAATTGTCTAGTAAAATTACTATAGGTTTGTGAAGGCGGATATGCATTTCGTTGTCCAAGATTCAAATAACAAGCCGATACAAAACTCAACTTTTCAAAATTAGTAGCTTCCTAAAACTACAAAATGGTGTAACAGGGATCTTAGAGGAGTAAGGAAGAGAGCAAAAATAATAAACAAAGGTTGAAATAATGCTTTATGCAACTCTCTAGAAAACAAGGAACACATACGACACTTGACATCGCTTTTACGTGGCTCGGATGGTTGTTTTCCAAGTCTCGGGAAATTGCATTTTTATAACTTTGCAAGGTAAATGAAATGGTTATTTTATATAAATCCTCTAGCTCTCGCCAATACCAATGGGCACGAGCACCAAAATTCAAATACCTAGGGTTTATCAATGCATATGGTTGTGGGAGCAATCCTGGTTGGTGGTCGAGGTGTAACTTGGTTAAGCAAATCACAACGTGGTGTTTTGTCGTTTTAGACTAACTAATTTGATAAATATCCAAATGTATAATTATCCACTGATTTAATATTCATGTTATATATCAAATGAAAGAACTGAATTACGAAAATTATAAAATAGTTGTGTAAGGAGACCATGCTTGGTAATACCGCAGCGTTCGTAGTTCGCTTTACGTGCATTTTATAAGACTCTAACTCTCTTTTGGAAATCTGATAAACAATTCGTATGCATCGAAAACTCTTCTATTGTATTCCATTAAAGACACATCCTTGTTTAGGATATTTCAATCCTTCTAACCACCCCGACCAACACTTGTTGTGTAAATCTATGTTGTCACATCTAGCACAATTATCTCATTGTAGAGATCTTATTTTTTTGCATTTTTTACACCTCAACACACTCCTTTCACATACCCTTTTGCTTTCTCCCCATGGTTTTTTCACACCCAATATTCACAACATGAAAACATGTTTGCATTGTGTTTACACCTTCCCAAGGCACATTCACACCCTACGTAGCAAAACACAACTTTTGTAGAATTGGGCCATTGCACTACAAATTATCACCAAAAAAGTCCTATCAATTTCGTAGCTTGTGTAATGCATATCACAAGTAATCTTGCAATCTATAAATCTCGTTTTATTTAGTAGTTCCCTTTTCATTAGCGCATTAAAAAAATCCATTTTATGCATATCCTGTAGTCCACGCTGTCTACAAAACACACACCCCATTTTTATACATTCTCTCAAATAGTTCATCTCGCCTGTGCGAAGGTTCCACATTTTGCCAATGCATAAGTAAGGGAATTTACAACTACAACATCTGATTTTTTTTTCTCTATCTTCTATGTTTTTTTGGGCATCCATACTCTATTCCAGATCTCACAAGTTTTTTTATGGAGGGAGTGGATTTAATATTTGGCCACCACATTTAACAACCCATTTAGTGCCACAAGAAATCATTGCAGGCCACATCCAAACTTGTCTCCTCCTCCTAAAGCCCACGTGGTCACATTTCTCTCGAGCATTCCATGAACAAATGTATCTTTAAACCCAACATTTCTGGCCTATATTGAATCCAAGTGAATGGGATTGTTATCCTAGCTAAGCTGAGAATACTCGACTACTTATTCATGAGTGAAATACCTTTCCTTCCTCAATACGTCACCTTCTTTTAGTTGGGTATTGATAGAGAGGGATGACAGAAATGATCTTTTATTTGTAATGGGTGGAAGAGGAAATTTAGCTAATGGGTAGAATATCCTCTCCCAACAAACCCAAGTCAACTTCAAAACCATCTTATAGATTTCCCTATCTTGAAGACCAAATATCTTGATATGGAGTAATAGTCATTCCCACGTTGAAATTCCTATGCCATATGGGCTCGTTCCAAAGCACTTCCTTCAAACCTCACAGAGAAATCTAAAACATATGTATGAAATCCACCTCACATTTTTATGCACTGTCATGAACTATGAAAACTTTGGCTCTCCCATGTGCTTTGTCAGGGATTATCCACACGCCATAATCCCCCATGTCTCCATTAATATGCACCTACACACATTAACTCCTCCACTGCCATTTTCAATTTACTCACTTTACTAACTCCATTTTACTCTTATTAATATATATATATATATATTTAATTTCTCTATTTGTTTATTAATTTTTTTGTTTATTATATATATATATATATATATATATATATATGTGTGTGTGTGTGTGTGTGTGTGTGTGTGTGTGTGTGTGTGTGTGTATTTATTTCTTTTTTATTTCATATATATTCATTGATATATACCTATATAAATGTATAATTCTTTTACATGTGTATAAATATTATTTTATTTATTTCAATTCAACCTCAATTATAAATATCTCACCAACTAGTATTTGTGACACGACAAAAAAGGTCTGATTTTAGTTTAACACCACACGTATGCAATGTAATTTCTATATATTGAAAGTGCACACTTTGTTGAGAGATGACCGAATGGTTTCTAAGCTTGCTCTAGATCTCTCACTTTCATAGATACAATGGAAACACCTCAAGTCTATGGGTATACCTATTGTTGAGGTGAGTCTCCGGTATCATGGTCGGTTCCTTTTGATGTATCCTAAAATAAATTTTAAGGGTTTTGAGGGTAAAAATATGACTACAAATGAATTGAAAAATGGGGTGATACACCAAACTTGTTGAGGGATTTGATTGAGTACATGCACAATCAATTTGAGAATGAATTTTGGATGCACAAACCAATAGTTTTCAATAAAATATTAAGGCAAAAACACTTTGTGTATTGAGGGAATGAATCACAACAACACAATAAGATAAACATGCACACTAATATTATGTAGAAATTAATAAATTTGTAGTAAGGTAAGATGATTAATCAAGGAATTTGACATTCACAATGTTATGATCCTCATATGTAGATTTCAAAAATGCCTCTAGGTTTTTGTGTAATTCATTACATTTGGTATCAGAGCGACCACCTATGTTTGAGTCTCGGCATGGGTAACTACGCCAACATTGTAGTTTTCACCTCGGGCTCGTATAGGGCAGGGTGGGCTCTGCTATATGGGCACATATCTAGCCCGAGGTCCAGGCTGTGAAGCTTGGTGGGATGTTATGATCCTCATGTGTAGATTTCACTAACACCTTGAAGTTTTGGTGTAACGGTTCATTACACACAAGAATTAATGAGATATACACGCCAATGCAAATAATTGGAAAGATAGAAATCAGTTCTCATTTAAGGGGCAAAACTAGAAAAATTTGCTTCAACAATCCTATGTCCAAAAGTCCCTCTTTGTGCCTTGTAATTACAGACAATATATAGCAAGATTATTCCCCCAACCCATCCTAAAAATAGACTAAAATTTATACTCGCCCATGCATGCTAAGTTTACCCCTTTATCATGAATAAATAAAGGAATAAATATAAACATGATAATTATAAAGAGGCATTAATAGTCTTGGTTACAAAAATAAAATCCATTCCAAGTGTAGTTGATCGATCTATTTTCAATAAAATTGGATGAATAATTTGGGTAATTGTTAGTGCAAAATCACAGCACCCCTGGATGTTGATTAGATTTCTAGGTTGATCATACTAACATCCAGTGTGATTGCATAACATTGAATCCTTTCTCCAAGTGTGGGACTTGAAGAGTGAGAAAGGAATCTCCAGAGAAGGCTGGTTCCTATTCCTCTGTTCAGATGCACCAATGAAACGCAGAGGTTTACCCCAAAAACTAATCTAACTACCAAGGAGACAGGGAGAGAGAAATGCATAAAAATAAACCTAAGCTAGGGAGGTGATGCACCGAGGAATGAAGAACATAAGTTTTGCAAAAATAAACACAGACCATATAGACGCAATACCACACCACGCACAGGTAACCGAAATGTAATGAGAGATCAAAATGACAACAATGAATACATGAGAGGATTTAAACTTAATCACAGACATATATATTGCTCAGAGAATCGATTCAATACATTGCAGTGGCTAAGAGGCAACAGTGGCATTACAGTCCATGTGGGAGGCTCGAAAACTCCACGAATTCTCTTGCAAGCAGGAGAGAAGGGAGGAATTGCAAAACAAGAATGTCCAAACTTTAGAAAGAAGCCCCTCCTTACAATTTATAGGAAGAATGAGAGAGAAAAGAGAGAGGAATTTGAAATCTACCCCAACCACCTCCTGAATGCATTTAACTCATCTCATTATGGCAGAAGCGGCGGATCCTGGCGAAACGGCGGGCTGCCTAACAAGAGCGGCGAACTGTCTGCTGCATTAAAATTGTTTGTTGACGCATCACTTCTGTTTGGTTATTCGCGCTGGAGGTGTTTCTTGATTTTCATCCTCCAAACTGAACCAAAATGCAAGATTGACCTTGGAAACGTGTAGAGAATTTTACCAGCTTTCCATTGATATAAAGAGCGCGCAAATCCGAGCTCTGGATCAAAAGTTATGGCGATCTGAAGATTTAGGGCACGGAACAGACGAAAACAGATTTTTGAAATTCTTCCCGCGCTCTGCCACTTGGATGACACGTGGCAAGCTCTGATTCGCTGAATAATTCTCTCTCCTCTGCCTTTTGGCGGGCTTTCCTTTGAAATTTCCTTGTGGGCCCCAGCTTGGACACGTGGCGCCATTTCATTGGTTCGGTTCAGCGCTCGATAACTCGTCCCTTTGACCTTTTGACTTTTTCTCCTGTGAGGACACGTGGCAGTTTCTGATTGGTCTTCGGCTCCTTCGGCTCCTTCGCGTACTTCGCTTCCATTTGTCCCGGATGTCCCATTTGATTTTGGGCCCTTTGTGCTCATTTCGGCCGGTTCGGGCATTTCGCGTCCATTTGTCCCAGATGTCCCATCTGACTTTGGACCCTCTGGACTCATTTCGGCCGATTCGGCCGGTTCGGAATTTTTGGCCCGCTTGTCCCATTCTGCTTCGGACTGACTTGACTCTTTTCGGCCGGTTCGGCCGATTCGCGCCTTTGCGGCCCAGATGTCCCAATCACTTTTTGACTGCCTGTGCTCATTTCGGCCGATCCGGCCGGTTCGGGTCTTTTGTCCCAAACGTCCTGAGCAACACAGCCAATTTTTCTTCTTTCAGCCGGATCGGCTTTTCGCGCCCGCCGCGTACTTCTGGCCCGATTGTCCCAAATGCAATTTGGGCCACCTGGAGGCTTTTCGGCCGATCCGCGCCTTGACGTCCCAAATGTCCCAGTTGCTCCCTTGAGCAGGACTTAGCCAATTCTTACACTTTTTCCTGGATCAACCTATTTGCCTTTCTGTAACTTTTTCACATTTTCTCAGAGCTTACTCCCTCCTTCTTCGGCCTGGGGAGTTAGAAAATTTCCTGAAGGGACCCTAGAAACCTGATTTTTGCTCTGAATCAATCAATTTTCTTGGGATTTGGATATTCTGATGCATGTTATCAAAATTACCCTGGGGGGTGAATTTTGGATAACAATTTGGCGACTCAGCGGGATCATCTGCCTGCTAGATGAAAAGACCAGTTGCCTGAAGCAATCCATTGGGCATGGAGTCATCAAATATTCTGTTAGAATCCAAACTGACTCAGAATGTGCGAGGAGGAAGATGGAAAGAGACTTGACTTTAGCAAAGACATGCATCATCTCCATGGACAGCAAGCTGTGCCAAGGCACTTAGGGAAAACAAAACTAATCTACAGCAAAACAATGTGCACAAGCACTTGGAGGAAAGAAAATCTAATCTAGTATTTACAGATGTAGTGAACCTCCCTCTAGAAGCAACGCTTGAGATAGATTCCATTTACTGGAATCTGCAGTTCTTCACCATCCAATGAGGCCAATTGGAAAGCATTGTTGTTCTTGCACTTTGTGACCATGTATGGGCCACTCCAAATGGCATCAAATTTTGAATGCCTTCCTGGTTTTGCTCTGTCCACATCCCATTTCAATACTAGATCTCCTACTTGAAAAGATCTATCTTTGGCCTTCCTATCAAAGGTCTTCTTGATCAAAGCCTGATCCTTTTCCATTGCTTGGAATGCCTGATCTCTGATTTCTTGCAGCTCCATCAATTCTGCATATCTCACCTCCATGGGCCCAAACTCTAGCAACTCCAGTTGTTTCATGAGTTCCAACGTTGGCAGCTCAAGTGACATGGGCAAGACTGCCTCTCTTCCGTAGACAAGCCTAAATGGAGAGTTACCTGTGGATCTTTTGGGAGTTATCCTATCTGCCCATAAGGCTGATTTCAGTTTGGTATGCCAAGCCTTCTGATTCTCATCAAGAGTCCTCCTAATGATCCTCAGCAAGTTTTTGTTTGTAGACTCGGCCTGGCCATTACCTTGAGGGTAATAGTTTGATGAAGTGCTCAGGTAAATCCCGTTCTTGACAGCCCACTCAGTAACTTTAGATCCAATGAATGCCAATGCATTATCAGAGACTATTGTAGCAGGTACACCAAATCTGGTAGTTATCCCCTCGTAAAAGTCCAAGATGCTAGACTCATTCACCTCTTTGAGTGCTACTGCTTCTGTCCATCTGGTGAAGTAGTCTGTGGCTGTCAAAATCCATTTGTGCCCTTGGCTCGAATTGGGATTGATGATTCCAATGAAGTCCAAACCCCATTGCATGAATGGCTGGTCAACTGAGATTGGATGTAATGGGAGGGCTGCAAGTCTCTCTTTTCCTGTGAAGAATGCACAATTCTTACATTTCTTGATCCATGCATAGCAATCACTAAAGATTTTAGGCCAATAATAACCAGCCTTCATGATTTTCAGAGCTGTCACTCTTGGTGCAAAATGGCCACCAGCTGGTCCATCATGAAACTCCTTTAATACCCTTTGAATCTGACCTGTGTTAATGCATCTCAGCAGCACTCCATTCACGTCCTTCTTGAACAAAACTCCATCAATGATGGTATATGGAATAGCCTGCAACCTGAAGTGTCTTCTTCTTGCTTTGCTCATTTCTAGAGGGCACATACCCGTCTGTAGGAAATGTATCATATTCTGAGTCCAACAGGGAGTGGACACATCATCATTTTCCTGTTTTTGATCATCTTGTAATAGCAGGACAGCGTCTTCTTTATCTTCTGGGTTGTTTAGTTGTTTGGAAGCGAGCTGCTCACACAAACCTTTGCCTCTTACCAGCTTGGTGATCTTGATCTCAATGTCATACTCCATGACACGGGTGATCCAACCTGCCCTTTTCTCATTTAAATCCTTGTTGAGGAGGAAGTCTTTAACCCCAGCATGTGAGACCAGCAACTGGACCTTGTTGTTTGAGACTAAATGCTTGAATTTCTTCAAGCTCCTGATTACTGCAAGCACATGTTTTTCAATAAAAGAGTACCTCAATTCGCAGTCATTTAGGCTTTGGCTGAAGAAAGCAATCGGCTGCTCCTCATTATCTTTGTTCTTATTGCACCAGAATGGCAAAAATAGTGTCATCACCTCCAAATGCATAGAGGATGAAATCCTTGGAAAAGTCCGGGTTGATGAGAGTGGGTGCCTGGGAGATGGCTTCTTTGATTGCTTCAAAACTCTCCTTGCCTTCTGCCGTCCATTTGAAAGCCATGCTTTTCCTTAACATTTTGGTGATGGGCTTGACAAGGGCTGCAAAATTTGGGACAAACCTCCGAACAAAGTTTATCCTTCCCAGGAAACTCTGAAGAGCTTTCTTGTGACTTGGCAATGGTAGAGCTCTTATGGCTTCAACCCTCTCTGGATCAATTGCTAATCCTTCCTGGAGACAATGTGGCCAAGGAGTTTCCCTTCATGTGCAAGAAAGATGCACTTCTTAGGATTCAAAGACACTCCAAACTTTCTACACCTCTGAAACACTTGCCTGAGGTGAAAGAGATGGTCTGCAACATTCTTTGAGAAGACAGTGATATCATCTAGGTATATCAGCACTATCTTGTTGATCAAGCCTTTGAATGCCATATCCATGGCTCGCTGGAATGTTGCTCCGGCGTTCGACAGTCCAAATGGCATCTTCTTGTAAGCATATGTGCCCCATTTGGTTGTGAAGGCTGTCTTGAACTGGTCTTCCTCCTTTACCATAATTTGATTGAAGCCTGAGTATCCATCAAGTAGTGAAAACCTTTCTGAACCAGCTACGACCTGCAATATTTGCTCCATGGAGGGGAGTGGATAATGGTCCTTGAGAGAGGCTCTATTCAAATCTCTGAAGTCAACACATAGCCTGATCTCTCCACTTTTCTTTCTGACCGGAACCAAGTTCGCAACCCAGCTTGAGTGCTTGATAGGGAATATAATTGCTGACTCAATCAGCTTGTCCAGCTCCTTCCTCATGAGAGGCTCCATGTGTGGATTGACTGGTCTCTGTTTCTACCTGACAGGCTTAGTATTTGGATCCAACTCGATTGTATGCTGAGCTAAGTTGGGATTGAACCCTTTCAAGTCTTCATAGCTCCAAGCAAACACATCAGGGAATTCTTGACATAGCTGTATGAACTCATACCTTTCCTGTTCAGTTGTCATCTTTCCAATTTGCAGTGGCTTGTTCTCTTCTACCAAGATGGATGCCGAATCCTCCCTCTTGACCTGAATATTTGCTTTCTCCTTTCTAAACTGATCATTGGGGTTAAAAATGGACTCCAAAGTGATAAGTCCCTTGGGCAGCTTGTCAGTTCTCAGCTGTATCACCTGGTCACCATATTGCTGTTCCAACTTCTCTTGATTCTTAGCTGAGAACTCAGCTTCTTCCTGCAAGAAGTGGATGATTTGCTGGTCATTCTCAAATACTTGCCAATTGACATCGTTATCCGGCACTGAAGGCCTCACAATCACGTGGATGTTTGGCTGTACCTTGTTTTGTTGAATGTTTTCTACAATGTCAAAGGCTGCCCCTACTGCTGCAAGCCTGTCAGCAGCTTGATTCTCTTTCCTGGGAATGGCCTTGATGCCGAAACCCTCAAAATCTTCCATGAGGTCCCACACCCTATTCTTGTAGCATCTGAGTAGATCATTTTTGGCGGCATGCTGTCCCTTGACCTGATTTACAATCAGCTCACTGTCCCCAAAAACTTGCAAGTTATTTATTTTTCTCTTTATTGCCCAATGCATCCCTTGCACCAAGGCTTCATATTCAGCAGTGTTATTGGAGCATGCAAATTGAAATCTAAAAGCTGAATAATACTTTACTCCTTGAGGTGAAATAAGCATGGCTCCACCTCCTGCGCCTTGTCTACTCCTTGATCCATCAAAAAATAGTTGCCATACCTCGTTTTCATCCTTGTGGCTTGGCTTGGTGATGCTAGGAATAGGTTGACTTTCTTCGTGTATACAATAGACCCCTAGCTCAGATTCTTCTACTTCTTGATAAGGATCAAAAGCATGCACCTTGCTTGCCCATTCATCAAGAGTCAAATCTGGGATACTTCCAACCTTAGTGTCGGCTTCATCAGTGCCAAGGTGATCTTCTTGATCAAATGCTGAGCAATTGGTATTAATATGACTTGGAGTATAGGGCTCAATGTGGAAATCTGCAATAGGTTCTGACCTAATTGTAGCTTTAGTTCCATACCTCGTTCAACAAAGATGTGTGACCAATCAGTGGGACAAATATCCCCCAATCTTGGCAGTAAAGTCCCTTGACAAACAGAGGGCAAAGAGTGGTGGAAGGTCTATGACTGATATATCTTGTAAGACAACAACATTTGGACATGCATGCAAGGTAAGACTCAAATTTCTAATCACTCCAATCAAGTATTGCTGTCCCATCCAGCTGCACTACTCCCTTAGATGTTATTTCATACTGGAGCCCTAACTGATCAGCTATCTGTTTAGGCATTACTGAGCTACTTGCCCCGGAATCTATCATGCAACTATGTACTAGCTGATTTCCAATGATTAACGAAACATAGAAAGGGGGAGGTTTCAGCATTCTACCTTGTTGTGCTCCATGATTTCCTTCAGGCTGGGCAGCATTTGTAAGCACTTTTTCTTGCCTCTGAACCCGTTGATTCAAAGTTGGCCAATCCTTCATAGCAGCTTGCAGCAGATCTCTTTGGCCTGGGATGGATAGGGATTCCCACATAGATATATTGACATTTGTCTTCTTCATCTGATCAATGATACTGAATGGTGATGAAGGATCTCTCTGCTGTCCTTTGGTTTGCACATTTATTCCTTGTATGTGGGCAGCAACAACTGGCATTTGAGTTGGCCTAGGGGCTGTTCTTGGCTGCCCTTGTGCATTTGAAACTGGGTTTTGCTTGCCAATCATTTGTGGAGCTGTGGAAGGTTGTGGATTGGCTGGGGCTAATGGCTGTTCTTCACCCAAATTTCTCCTTTTTGACCTTGTATTGGCTGCAACACCTTGAGAGACTGCCTGATTCATACCACAGAAATCCTCTGCCTGCCAATTTACCAATGTGGTGTCATTTGGGGCAGATTGCTGCTGGAATGTTTCTTGTTGTTGGCTGTTTTCTTGATTGCTTTCACCCTCCACACCAGTAGTTGTTACCATTAAAGCTTGAGTTAAAGCACCATTGTAGCACATGGATTGGTTATGGGGTTCATTACATGGAAAACACCAATCATACTCTTGGGCAATGTTGTTTTGTGCTGGTACTAATGCCTTAGAGGCAGATATGGCATTTGGATTATAGGGCTGGAATGGTCTATTGGCAGGAGGCCTTGTTTGATTCATATTTGCAGCTGGATTAGGTGGCCTTTGAGGCTGATATGGCTGCCTATTAGGTTGAGCTTGAGGCTGATACGAAGGTCTAAAACCTTGAGCTTGCTGTCTTTTTAGAGTAACCAGCTCATTGCCTAGATTTTGCAATTGCTTCATGACCTCCTGAAGCTCATTTGGGGCACTTGGAGATGAAGTGGAAGCTCCGTTTGAACTTTGATTTCTAGGAGTGGGAATAGGAGTTAAGACAGGTGCTTGACCAGTACTTGGGCTCTCTAAACTTGGATATAATGGCATTGGAGGCCTAGGAGCTAGCTTGCCAGCTTGAATCAGACAATTTTCAGCTCTAATGGCAATACTATAAGCAGCAGGGATAGTTGTGCCTCCCATAGATTGAACCAACATAGAAATATCAGAATTTAAAGCTTTAAGGTAGTATAGAAAAGCACCTTCTGCTGTTGGCCTGACTGCCACCGGAATTCTATCCCAAGATCTTTGAAATCTGAAGTTGAAGTCGGTTAGCTGCTCATTGGGAGCTCTCTTGATGGTTGTCAGCTGCTCCAAAAGAGACAAGTTGTCTCCCTTCTCTCCAAATTGATCATGAAGTGCAATACACAGCTGATTCCAGTTTGTGATAGAACCAGCTCCAAGGCTCCTAAACCATTGCAATGCTTTCCCCTTGAATGAAGACGCCAGCAATTTGACAGCTACTTGCATCTCATTAATCTCATGGATTGCACAAATGTTAGCAATGTCCTTGACATGATCACCAGGAGTGGTCTGGTTTTCTCCAGTAAAATATGGAATGTTCTTCAATGCTGCTACTGGGATTGGATTTTGTGCATTGAGAGCAAGTGGGCTGCTGCCTGTGAAGTTGACATAGGGGTTTACTGGTTGCGCCATTCTGATTGGTCTTAAAACCCTTGTATATTGAAAGAAAGGCCGCTCAGGTGGAGGAGTTGAGAGAGTTCTGCTTGGTGGAGATGGAGACCTTTGAATCCTTCTTCCTCTTTGCCTTCTTCTTGGAGATAGTTGCAGGTATTCAAACAACGCACTTCCTCTTCTCCAGCTCTTGACCTTGTGATTCTTCTCATAAGCTTTTAGGCCTGACTGCTGAAACTAGTTGATTCTTCCCCTTGGAGTCGCCAGATATGCAAATAATAGCTCTTTTCAAGCAAGAAAATTGCAGCAGATGCACATCAACTTAGCTGCAATAAAAATTGAGACCTCTGGTCCCACCGGGCGTGCCAAAACTGTTAGTGCAAAATCACAGCACCCCTGGATGTTGATCAGATTTCTAGGTTGATCATACTAACATCCAGTGTGATTGCATAACATTGAATCCTTTCTCCAAGTGTGGGACTTGAAGAGTGAGAAAGGAATCTCCAGAGAAGGCTGGTTCCTATTCCTCTGCTCGAGATGCACCAATGAAACGTGAGGGTTTACCCCAAAAACTAATCTAACTACCAAGGAGACAGGAGAGAGAAATGCATAAAAATAAACCTAAGCTAGGGAGGTGATGCACCAGGAATGAAGAACATAAGTTTTGTAAAAATAAACACGAGATCATATAGACGCAATACCACACCACGCACGTGTAACCGAAATGTAATGAGAGATCAAAATGACAACAATGAATACATGAGAGGATTTAAACTTAATCACGATATATATATTGCTTAGAGAATCGATTCAATACATTCGGGGCTAAGAGGCAACAAAGGTGGCATTACACCCATGTGGGAGGCTCGAAAACTCCACGAATTCTCTTGCAAGTAGGAGAGAAGGGAGGAATTGCAAAACAAGAATGTCCAACCGTTAGAAAGAAGCCCCTCCTTACAATTTATAGGAAGAATGAGAGAGAAAAGAGAGAGGAATTCGAAATCTACCCCAACCACCTCCTGAATGCATTTAACTCATCTCATCATGGCAGAAGCGGCGGATCCTGGCGAAATGGCGGGCTGCCTAACAAGAGCGGCGAACTGTCTGCTGCATTAAAATTGTTTGTTGACGCATCACTTCTGTTTGGTTATTCACGCTGGAGGTGTTTCTTGATTTTCATCCTCCAAACTGAACCAAAATGCAAGATTGACCTTGGAAATGTGTAGAGAATTTTACCAGCTTTCCGTTGATATAAAGAGCGTGCAAATCCGAGCTCTGGATCAAAAGTTATGGCGATCTGAAGATTTAGGGCACGGAACAGACGAAAATAGATTTTTGAAATTCTTCCCGCGCTCTGCCACTTGGATGACACGTGGCAAGCTCTGATTCACTGAATAATTCTCTCTCCTCTAGCCTTTTGGCGGGCTTTCCTTTGAAATTTCCTTGTGGCCCCACTTGGACACGTGGCGCCATTTCATTGGTTCGGTTCGGCGCTCGATAACTCGTCCCTTTGACCTTTGACTTTTTCTCCGCGAGGACACATGGCGCTTCGATTGGTCTTCGGCTCCTTCGCGTACTTCGCTTCCATTTGTCCCGGATGTCCCATTTGATTTTGGGCCCTTTGTGCTCATTTCGGCGGTTCGGGCATTTCGCGTCCATTTGTCCCGATGTCCCATCGACTTTGGACCCTCTCGGACTCATTTCGCCGATTCGGCCGGTTCGGGAATTTTTGGCCCGCTTGTCCCATTCTCCTTGGATGACTTTGACTCTTTTCGGCCGGTTCGGCCGATTCGCACCTTTGCGCCCCGAGATCTCCCAATCGCTTTTTGATCGCTGTGCTCATTTCGGCCGATCCGGCGTTCGGCCTTTTGTCCCAAACGTCCCGAGCAACACAAATGCAATTTTTTTTTCTTTCCCGGATCGGCTTTTCGCGCCCGCCGCGCATTACGCCCGATTGTCCCAAATGCAATTTGGGCCACCTGAGGCTTTTGGCCGATCCGCGCCTTGACGTCCCAAATGTCCCAAATGGCCTGCTCCCTGAGCAGGACTTAGCCAATTCTTACACTTTTTCCCGGATCAACCTATTTGCCTTTCTCAGTAACTTTTTCACATTTTCTCGAGCTTACTCCCTCCTTCTTCACACAGGGAGTTAGAAAATTTCTGAAGGGACCCTAAAACCTGATTTTTGCTCTGAATCAATCAATTTTCTTGGGATTTGGATATTCGATGCATGTTATCAAAATTACCCTGGGGGGGGGTGAATTTTGGATAACAATAATAATAGCCCTTGCTTGTTATGTAAGTCTCCTCCAATGTGCATGCAATATTTGTCTTCTAGTTCTTGATGTGACACTTGCAATGATATTCTAGGCATTCTTTAATTTTTCCCCTAAATGCACATGCAAAACTTTAACCTCCCTGTGTGAGAAAAAATAACTCTTTTGTTTGCAATACTTTGAAAAATATTTACCCATGTATTTCATCTAGTTTGCGAACCACCTGCAAGTTCTGATGTTGACATCTGTTTGTCACCTTTTGTAACATATGTAATACATTATTTTCCTACAAGTATAATACATTTTATTCTTCAATTCCCATGTGGAGACCACCTTTGATGCACACATATCCTCCATGATGTGGTTCTCTTTTTGAATTTGGCATTTATGAATTATTCTAATCAAAATGGTTACCTCTTGATTATTTTAATATAGACTAAGGATTTATTTATCCATGTCACTTTCTTTGAATAATAATTACACTTTATGAAAATATAGGTCATGGGACCCCTCTGCAAAATCATTGGAAAAACATTGGATAGGATCCTTGAATAGTTTGGAATCAATTATTTTAGACCTTAGAAAGGTCAATGCAAATAATGTTTGGCCATCCTTGACTTTGCATGGTATGAATCATGTTGTAGGGTTACCTTTTGAGCATCATTGCATAATTTAATAAGGTAAAGTTTTACTTTTTGATAATCACAAAACACATCATGATCTTGGGCCTTTTGAAAGGTAATCATTTAATTTTGAAATTGTCCCCTTCTCTATGACGACTTGACCCTTAAAAGTTTGTCGGTGACTTGATTTTAAATCCAATTTCAACCTTGGTTTATACTTAAATTGTGACTCCAATCGCTAATCTTGTTGATCTCGTGCTTCTTTTAATCTCCACCCTTGACTTTGATTAATCCATGGTTGGAGCTTAGCATCTACAATAAATGAGGTTGATGATCTGCAAACCATTAATTTTAAGTTTTGAATAAGGGTTGTTGATTTGTCTGTAATGCTGAGATGGGTTGTATTGAAGTTAATGATGGATCTCTATTTGTCGATTCCTGTACCTTTTGATCTCTCGCCATCAAATTTTATTTTGGTATTTGACTGTATTTTTGACTTGCACCATTGATCTTGGTACTTTGATCCCTTGACCCTTGATCTCTTACTCAGGTTGAGTTAGATTAGCATGAGGTTGAGTTGGGTTGATAAAACAACTCAACCCTAACTCATTATTTACTTTTCATTTCTCATTTAATGAGCGAAGCCCTAGAAAATTTATTTCAGGCCACCATTGTTGAAGTGTCAAGTCGACATGGTGTTCTCGCAACATATATTTTATGGTTCTTTTCTCTATATTGAGTTTTGAAAACTATATTTCCACCAAGATTACTCAAGTTTTTGAGTTTGGATGAGATTTTAATATGGATTTTTGAGAATTTCACCGCTTTATTGAGTGTGAGACCCTATGAAATTGTCATTTTGATAAGATGACCTGGTCACCATTGAAGTTATTTGAGATTTTCTTTTTCATTCATTGCATTTTTACGGCTTCAATATTTGAGCTCGACAATCATCCTGGGTGCTCACCATTTCACCTCAATTCAAAAATTTGGTAAGTTCTTGCTCTATTGACAAATGGGTAAGCCCTCTAGTTCAAATGCGTGATTCGCAATGCCATTAACTCACCATTGTGGTTGTTTTGAGTTCTGCGTTGGATTATTGGTGTCTGAAATTTTTTGAGTTTGAAATTCTGGCATATTGAACAACCATTTTTAACGAAGCTTTGTGGTTCGATGCAAATTACTTGTCATTGATCTTCGCGCTCTGTGACTTTAATTTAGGTGATATGTTCATTATTATTATCACTACATAGAATCAATAATTCCTTCTTGTCATGACCACCATTATTTTCTCGAATAAAGATTTTTGGTTTTCTTGCAAGTTTCATTGGCCATGAATGCCATTATTGAGGTAGTATGTTTCAGATATGTATCTTCTTGAGCTCGTAATTTTTCTATTATGCTCTAAAATTCAATTTTGAGTTATGCATCGACTTCGAGTTTTCATCATTGCTTGTGATTTGAGCTCAAATGTTTCTTTTTTGATGTGATCTTCACAAAAATCTAGATAGCTGTAGATTTTTGTTTTCTTTCTAAAATGGAGATATGGGTTTTCATCTTTTTTCAGCTTGTTATCATTGTCTATCTTGGAGCATGATCTGGGGTTTTCATTTCGAGCTCAACATTTTGCTACTAATAAAACCCTTGTCCCGAGATTTTGACTTAGGCATATGTAGGGGAGAACTCTATGAAGAATCCAGGTGGTGTTTCCTTTTTGCACTAATCTCTACAAGTCGAGATTCCATCTATTTTTACGATCTCGAGCATCGTTGGATTTTTGATGGGTTTCAATATTTTCAAGCTAACGACTCGAAACTTGATTGTAATTACTTGATGGATAAGCTTCTTCCCTACACATTTATCACATGGATTTATTTTTGCTTCAATTTTGTTTTGTTCTCACTATAGACCATTACTGCTATACTTCGATGTATTTTTGTTTCTTGTATTTTTATATTTTGAAATCAAAGCTCTAAGAATTAACATTGTTGTAGAAAATATATGATTGTAATCTTCCATTTCCGTGTCTTATACCTTTGCAACTTAACAATTCATAAATTCACTTAATCATATATATCTTTGTTTTAAAGTATTTATTAGGGAAAAATCACAACACCCCCAAATGTCTTGGGATGTGAAATGGGGAATTCAAAGGTGCGATTGCACAACATGGGACCATCTCTCAAGTTGTGGGACTTGCAAAATTTGAGATGGACCTCCAGAGAAAGATGATTCTTGTTCCTAAACTACCTGCGACAATCTACTCAAATGCAGGCAAGGCTAACCTATCCTAATCTAACCATTCCAAGGAACCAGAGAGAAAGAGAGAGTGAAAGAGAGCCTACACTAAAGTGGTGATACAAAAGAAAATGAAAGTGGTGAGATACTCTACTGAGGGAGGACGAAACAGGGGAAAGGGAGATGAGGGAGGTCAAATAGAAGCGACACAGACCCGGATCCAAATCTGCCATTGAAACTCCATGAAACACAACGTCTTACACCTCTAAATGTGAAAATACATGCATAGGAAGAAAACATGAAATGGAGAGGCACAAAGAAACAACAAAAAATGAAAAAGGGTTGAAGAACACCACAAAAACATGATTTTATTGCTCTATGAGGTGCATGAGACCATTACATGGATGCTCAAAAGTAAAAACATGCTTTTTAGGCATAGGAGAAGGCTTACAACTCAAAATGGAGTTGGGAAACAAATTTTATAGAGTTTCCCCACACCTAGAATGTCTCTCCCTTCTCAAATGAGAAGTGTTTACAATATATAGATGATGAAAACTAGAGAGAAAGAAGAGAAACTTGATTATGCTCTTAAAGCTCAACCACCAACCATCAATGCCTTGTAAATCTTCCTACAATCTATCAATTCTGGTTCCCCATGTGTTTAATTGATGTGTTGAAAAAGGAAGAAAGGCAGATCAAATCAAATCTGATCTAGTTGTTGAAGCAATCAGATCATACATTAATAGAATGTAATACTTTTTCCTATTTTCACCCACCTAACCTTGTCAAAATTAAATTTTCAGGATTTCATGGTGTAGAGGAGGTTGATATCTTTCCAAAAAGTCTTCTCTTTCTCAAATCTCGAGCTTCCAGTCAAAAGATATGGTCATCTAAAGATTCTACATCGAGACTGTGCAAAATGGAGAAAACATAATATTTGCAAAGTGGATCCGCAGGCTTGAAAATACAAACTACGCTTTTTGCGAAAAGGACACAAAATAAAAAAAGCTCTCGCAGCCCACTTTTGTAAAATTCGAAATTCACTTTTTTTCATTTGGTGAACAAACCTCCTTGGGCTCGTGGGCCCACACTTGCAAACTGCGCTTTTATGAAAGTTGCAAAAATGCAAAAATAACTCCCGTGGCCCCACAAATTTACATTTCCCAAAATTCATCTTTGGGCCCGCCGGCCTACATTTTCCACTTTGGTGAAAAGTCTTCCCCCCTAGCCCCTGGATCACTTTTTATAAAAATATTCTTCCAAAGCCAACCTCCCCGCATGTAATTTAGGCCTGACACGTGGCTCCTTTGGGCATCAATAGAGGTGCGACTTACTTTTATACTTTATGCCTTTTAAAAAAAAAAGCCAAAAATTCAAACTACCTCCAGCGACCCGCCTTCCCACTTTGACTTGAAACATGGCCACGTTTTGGCGTGTTTGGGGACCTTGTTTTACTTTTGAGCCACACGTGGCCTATATAATTTTGTGTTTTTCCTAAGTCCCCTTTTGTTTGGTGGGGCCATATGTCTGACCCGGGACACGTGGAGGCTTTGTACACATTTAGGACCTACCTCTAGATTTTCCCTTTGAAGTTGCACCGAGCCGACGTGTGGAGGCTTATGCTAATCCTTCGATACTTAGCCGATTCGGGCCTGCTCTATCCCATTTTTTTACTCTGACCACGTGGTGAACCCGTGCTCATTTGGGAACTCACTCTTGATTCTTCCTTTGAATGAAATGTAGAGAATTTCACTAGCTCTTCTATACTTAACCGATTTGGGGCTAGTTTAACTTTCGGGCTCGACCATGTGGCGGGTTGGCACTAGTTTAGAGTCCTTCTTTGGGCCGTGCCTTTTGAATTTACATTACACCGATGATACACGTGGAGGCTTCCACTTCCCTAAGAATTTTTAACAGACTGATTCTATCCCTTTTCAAACCTTTTTGATACATGGAGGGCTGCGCTTGTTTAGGACCGGCCTTTGGGCCGCACTTTAGCTTGACCTTTGAATTTACACCGTTGAGGCACGTGGAGCCCTCCACGGGCACTTTTATACTTAGTCAATTTAAATAGCTAGCTCTGTCCCCTTTTTTAATTTTGGACACATGGAGGGATGGCGTGAGTTTGGATCCTCCACTCTTGATCCTTTCTTTGAAGTTTCACGGTTGAGACACGTGGGGGCTTCCACCGACCCTCCTATACTTAGTTGATTTGGGCCCGTTGCCCATTTGACTTATGTTGGACCTTGAATATGTGGAGAGCTGGCACTAGTTTGAGTCTCCACCTTTGGCTCTCACTTTTAAAATTGCACTGGGATGACACGTGGTTATTTCCACTCGTTTGGAATTTTCAACACCCATGATGAGACCTCCCTTTAGACCTGGGACGCATGGAAGTTTTGTGCTCATTTGGGGACTATCCCTTGGGTCTCACTTCTGAACTTGTGTTGATTGGACACATAGAGGATCTCCATTAGTGCATGTTTGTGACCTACCTTTTTTATGAACCTTTTGTAATTGCACTAAGTTGACACATGGAACCTTCCGTGAGTCTGTTGTTCAGCCTCAAGTCAAATCCTGTGTGGCTAAGTCCAAAACTTTGAGCCTTTCCATGTTTTCCTCTTGTGAGCCTCTGGCCTCCTTTGATGTTGTTTGATCCTTTACTAACCCTTTCTCCTCCATTGTAGAGTCCCTCCTATAACTTGACTGTTGGATTTGAAATTTGGGCTCGTAATACTGAGTCGACCCTTTGATTATCTCTGTGTAAGGTCGTGTTTGATCAATTTTACCTAGGGGTAAAATTGGGATAACAATTTGGTGACTCATGGGGACATCTGCCTACTAGATGAAATGATCAGTGGCCTTGAAGCATCCATTGGGCATGGAGTCTACCTGTAAACAAAAATCTGATCCCTGAATGGAATGTGCACATGAGCAACAAAACACCACAACACACACTATGCACAAAACTAAAAATCATACATGCTCCAAGTGGAACATGTAGAGTGTGCAAAAGCACTTGTTCTACTGAAAGAAAACCTAAACTAACCTACGCTAACCGGGAGAAAAAGGGAACTCAAACAAATCCTAGCAACTGGTAGGGAGAAGTAGCTTCCCTTTCTCAAAAATGGCAGCCATGCAAATGATTTGACACTGAATATGGCTGCTTGTATGAGTGAAAAACTGACTATAAGCTGATCCTCCACCCAAATCATCAAGGTGTCAACTGGAAGCAAGACAAATACCTCTTTTAGTTTCTCTGCATTTGGATTGAAGAGGCATTACAGCTGATCCTTGGTACTTTGAGCTCATCCTCATGCTCTGGAGTAAGCATGACCGGTTTTGGCTTCTCCCTTGGCTTCCAATGAAGCCAAGTACCTGATAGGGCATGGTCTAGTCCTTTGAATGTGCCCATTTATGATATTTAACTCTAAAAATGGATTCTTCCTATGGACCTTCCTAGATGGATGGTGTGGAAGAGATGATGACATCCTCTTGCTCCTTCCCTTCCTTCTCCTGTGAAGAACATGGAAGATTCATATCTTCCAACCTTGGTTCCAGAGGGTTGTTATGAAGTGTAGGTTATTGTCCTTGAATGCTCTCCTTCATGGCAGTAGGCTCATGTGCTTGGAAGGTGGATGATGGAGGAGAAAATGATGTTATCTCCTCAGGATCCTCTCCATCAAAGAAATCTTCCAAGTCTGATAGACAATCTTCTCCTTGTTGTCCTACTGCATGTGCTCGACCTCCTCCATGGTGTCCTCCTAATTTACAACTTTCTCACCATGGTTCCCTTCATCCTCAAACATGAAGTTTGAAATATCAAACTCTTCTTCAACATCGAGCTCAAAGGGGATGAAGTGGGAGGAAAAATTGAAGGTTCTTTTGTGGCCTACTCTGCACTTGAAGCCTCTAAACTGTATGGTCCTCCTCCACATCCGAATGCACTCCTCTTATTTTGGATTTGGAGTAGCTTCTTCTTCCCATGTTTGTGCTGTAGTTGAAGCTTCCACCACTTTTGGCTTGACCTCACCCTCCTCCATGGGCTTAACTAACAAGGGAATATTTGTAAACCCAAATCTAGTAGCCCAACTCTTCAGATTTTCTATCATTTCTTCTCTGTTGGGTTCCTCTTCTTGTTGTTCTCCTTGACTGGTTTTTGGAGTATCTCCCTGACATGGAATTGGGAGAGTAGGAGGAGTGGTGGGTGGGGTCTCCACTAGTTTTTCTTTATTTGTGGTGGAGGGGAAAGTATTTCCTTTGGCTCTTAGTGGAGGGGATTTGGATTTGGAAGGGAAAAGGGTAGAAGAATTGAGGTGAGATGGAAGACTAGGAGATGGAGAAGGGAAACCAACACTTGGGGCAGTAGATGGGAAGCTTGGAAATTGAAGCTCCGGTTGAGATGGTGTTACTTGGGGAATGGAGAGGAAATCACTAGATGATGGTGTAGGACTTACCCATTGATAAGGCTCCCTGACACCAAGTTCATAGGCCTCTATCTCCTCAGCCCACTGCACAAGTTGGGCAGCATCTCAATCATGAAGTCAAGCTTCTCCTACGGGCTGAAATGTCTTGGCATAGGGCCTACCCATGGACAAGGTGCCCTATAACCAATCCTGAATGCCTTCATTTGAGATGCAGCCCTAGAATGCACCATGTGTGCCTCTATTCTTTAAATCTTCTCCAACGAATCAACATTATCCATTTGAATGTTGTCATTGTATGCATACCCTTGTTCTTGATAAGCTCCATGGCCAAACTGGTTTGACCCTACTCATATGGGTAAGCATAATGGTTCTAGATCTAATCATAATGTTGATCTAGAGGAGTTGGGAAATACATTGGAGGTGGACTACACTATTGTTGCTACAAGTGTGAGTTCCAAGAAGGAAATGAAGTCATGATTGCACAACTTCATGAATGGTAGAATATGAAAGATGTGGAAAGAAAGATGAATGAAGATGGGTGGAAAAGGTATGTAACTCAAAGAATGGGTCGTTGACTAGATGGAGTCACCAAATGTGCTTTGCATGTGCCTCAAAAGGCTGAATCCCACCAATAACACATCAACTTGATGAAATGAAGTGGTAAGGTGCTTTAGACCGTCCCACCGGCGTGCCAAAACTGTGTGTGTGTCACACGGTGGCTTAATATTCGTTGTTGATAATGAGACACCTTAGAAAGATGAGAAAATCTAACCTCAGTGTCCCACCGGGCATGCCAAAACTGTTGAGGAAAATAACAACACCCCCGAATGTCCTAGGATGTGAAATGGGGCATTCGGTGTGATTACACAACATGGGACCATCTCTCAAGATGTGGACTTGCAAAACTTGAGATGGACCTCCGTGAGAAAGTTGGTTCTTGTTCTTAAATTACCTTCCACAATCTACTCTAATGCAGCAAAAAACCTATCTAATCTAATCAACCATTCCAAGGAACTAGAGAGAGAGAGAGAGAAAGAGAGCCTACACTAAAGTGGTGATACACCAGAAAAGGAAAGTGGTGAGATACTCTGCTGAGGGAGGATGAAACAAGGGAAAAAGGGAGATGAGGGAGGTCAGACAGAAGTGACACAGACCTAGATCCAAATCTGCCATCAAAACTCCACGAAACATGACATCTTACACCTAAAATTGAAAATACATGCACATGAAACAAACATGAAATGGAGAGGCACAGAGAAACAAAAAACATGAGAAAGGGTTGAAGAACACCACAAAACATGATTTTATTGCTCTATGAGGTGCATAGACCATTACATGGATGCTCAAAGCATAAACACACTTTCCAGGCATAGGAGAAGGCTTACAACTCAAAATAGAGTTGGGAAACAAATTTTACAGAGTTTCCCAAACCCAGAATGTCTCTCCCTTCTCAAATGAGAAGTGTTTACAATATATAGATGATGAAAACTAGAGAGAAAGAAGAGAAACTCGATTCTTCTCTTAAATCTCAACCACCAACCATCAATGCCCTACAAATCTACCTATAATATGTCAATTCTGGTTCCCCATGTCTTTTTTGGCATGTTGAAGAAGAAGGAAGAAAGGATCAAATCAAATCTGATCTGGTTGTTAAAGCAATCGGATCATACATTAATGGCATGAAAGACGTTTTCCTATTTTTCACCCACCTAACCTTGTCAAAATTAAAGTTTCAAGCTTCCATGGCGTAGAGGAGGTCGAGACCTTTCCAAAAAGTCTTCTCTTTCTCAAATCTGAGCTTCCAGTCAAAAGATATGGTTGTCTGAAGATTCTGCATCGAGACTATGCAAAATGGCGAAAACATAATCTTTGCAAAGCGGATCCGCGGCCTGAAAATACAAACCATACTTTTTGCAAAAGGACATAAAAATCACAAAACCTACCACCCCACAAAATCACTTTTTCCCAAATTCACTTTTTCATTTTCCATTTGGCGAACAAACCTCCTTGGGCTCACGGGCCCGCACTTGCAAACTACACTTTTATGAAAGTTGTAAAAATGCAAAAAAAAATCCCACGGCCCCGCAACTTTACATTTCCCAAAAGTCATCTCTGGGCTCTGCTGGCCCGCATTTTCCACTTTGGTGAAAAGTCTTCCCTAGGCCCACCGGCCCTCTTTTAGCAAAAACTCCTTCCAAGGCCCACCTCCCCGCATGTAATTTAGGCCTGACACGTGGCTTCTCCGGTCGTTGGAGGAGGTGTAGCTTAGTTTTATATTTTACGACTTTTCGAAACAAAAGAAAAAAATTTAAACTACCTATGGCGACCCACCTTCCCGCTTTTACTTGAAACATGGCCACGTGTCCCTTGCAGCCTGCTCTTTTTCTAATTTTGTGTTATGCCTAAGTCTCGCTTTTTTTTTTGCAGGGCCATATGTCTCGACTCGGGACACATGGAGGCTCAAAGACACATTTGGGAACTACCTCTAGATTTTTCCTTTGAAGTTGTGCGAGCCGACGCATGGAGGCTTCCGCTGATCCTTCGATACTTAGCCGATTAGGGCCTACTTTGTCCCATTTTTGACTCTGACCACGTGGCAAACCCGCGGTCATTTGGGAACCCGCTCTTGATTCTTCCTTTGAAATTGCATCGAGATGACACATGGATAATTCTACCATTGGATCTTCAATACTTAACCGATTTCGAACCGATTCAAATTTCGTGCTCTAACCACGTGGCGGGTTGGCACTAGTTCAGGGTTGTTCTTTGGGTTGCACCTTTTGAATTTGCACTGATGAGACACATGGAGGATTTCATTGCCCGACACTTTTCAACGGCTGACTCTGTCCCTTGGACTTGGGACACGTGGAGGTCATGTGCTTGTTTGGGATCGCCTTTGGGCTACGCATTTTGAATTTGTTCCGTTGAGGTGCGTGGTGCTCTCCGCAGACCTTTCATACTTAGTCGATTTAAATGGCCAGCTCTGTCCCCTTTTTGAATTTTGGACACGTGGAGGGCTAGCGCAAGTTTGGAGCCTCCACTCTTGATCCTTCCTTTGAAGTTGTGTCGTTGAGACACGTGGGGGCTTCCACCAACCCTCCTATACTTAGCCGATTTGGGCCCGTTGTCATTTGACTTATGTTGGACCCTGAATACATGGAGAGCTGGTGATAGTTTGAGTCTCCACCTTGGGATCTCACTTTTAAAATTACGCCAGGCTGACATGTGGTTCTTTTCACTCTTTTGTAATTTTCAATGACCAATAAGACCTCCCTTTAGACCTGGGATGCATGGAAGCTTCACTCTCATTTGGGGACTTCCATTGGGTCTCACTTTTAAAGTTACACCGATTAGATGTGTGGAGGCTCAACACAGGTTTGGGACCTACCTTTTTGATCCACCTTTTGGAATTGCATCGAGATGACACATGGCACCTTCTGTGAGTGTGTTGTTCGGCCCCGAGTCGAATCGTATGTGACTAAGTCTGAAAACTTCGAGCCTTTCCCTATTTTTCTCCTATGAGCCTCTGGCCTCCTTTGACATTGTTTGATCCTTTGCATACCCTGCTCCTCCATTGTAGAGTCCTTCCTATAACCTGACTGTTGGATTTGAAATGTGGGCTCGCAATAATGAGCCAACCCTTCGATTATCTCCTGTGCAGGGTCGTGTTTGATCAATTTTACCCTAGGGGAAAAATTGGGATAACAATATTTGACAAGATACTTTCAACAGTCTATTACTAGAACTTTGATGCTTCTTTGGTTCTATAAGCAATTGTTGCTCTGTGAGTTTTATTTGTAAACACTCGCTTCCTTCCGACTATTTCCACAGGGGTTATCGTAGATTTTTTAGTTTATGCTTGTCCATATCATAACTCGTGAATGACTTGATTAAGGATTTTGCCACGTGTGTATCATATTGCTTTGACCATAATGCCTTATTACACAACTAAATTGTATTTCTATCGGATATAAGTTTTAGATTTATATGCCTAAAAATAATGGTAATCTAATTTCTTTTATGAATGAACTCTTGTCATAATTATCCCTTTGGAAGAATTTATTTTCCTGTACTCTTCTTTGTAGATGTAAGGAGATGTACATTTAAAATATAACATGTACTTTTGACATTGTTGTTTCCTTTCTCTCTACACCTTTACATCTATCTTTCCATTCTTAAAACAGGCTTCCATTCCTTGAATGTTGCGATGAATATTGCTATGCTTCAAGTTCATTGTGTTGTTATTGTTGTAGCTGGTGATTTCAATCTGTTTATTTTAATTGTGTAACAAAAATTTAAATGAAATGGATGATTCTTGTGAAAAGTAATGACTCAATAAAGACTGTAAAAAACTCCAAGCTCTTAGTGTTTCATCAACTATTAAATGAAATCCTTTGTTATTTTGATTTGATGTGAAAGCTGTTATATTCCTCATCAAACTTGTTATGATTTTGACTCTCAATTTGTATTGAAGTAGTTTCTTGAACTTATCACGCCCTGTTGAACTCGTATTCTTGACTGAAATTATTGCTTGTTTACTTTGAGATTTTTAGATGAAATCTTCATGGGTTGCAGCGACAGTCTTGGACATAACACTCGAAACTAAACAAAGCATTCACTTCTCTCAAAGTTTTGTTTTTGTTTTAGACTCTATACCTTGCTATATTTTTATCTCGTATGATGCTGAGATGTTATTGATTTTTTGACTTTAAACTCTCATTCTTTATGCTATTATTGAAATGAGGAATACTAAAAATGTTGGTCATTCATTTGAGCTCAAGGATTATGATGAATCAAACAATCTATCTTGTATCAAATCCCATGGTTTTTTATACTCTTTGCTTTATTGTGCTACTTCTTTTGCCATGGAAAATTGAATGTTGAATTTCTTGACTTGTGTAAGAATTATTTGTACTATAAAAGGTCAATCAATTGAACTTCAAATTTATACACTTGGTATGCCAAAGTAAGAGATAAATATTGTACTTGTTGGATTCATTCATAATTCACACATGGTTGTGAACCTCTCTTATTTAAACATTTCATACTTTCGATCATGTCAACTACAAGTTGTATATGGAATTTATTAGATCTTCTCGCACCTATTTAATTCATGAACACTGTACCTTTCCTTGAAAGATGAAAATGAATTCTTTTGAACTTAACAATGATGTTGTAAATTTGAATTCTATTGTCTTCTAGGCTTATGGTATTCTATACTTGTAATTATCTACCGTAATCTTAAAATTTATTCAAGATGTACTTTGTTATATTTGAATTGAAGTAAGAATGTTAGTTCCTATTCGATATGTAATGTAACTCCTTTTATTTCTAGAATAGCTACTAAACTCTGAGTCACATTCTTCTTTCATGCCATTATGTATTTATGAGTTATTCCAATTTGATGTACCATAAGATGGAAGTCATTGAACTCTGTTTTATGCAATATTTATCTAATAGTGAGGAATGTAAGACATGCTTTTACATGTACCTACACACTTAAGAAAATAGTTTGAAAATTTTAAGGCTTTTTTTTGCCTCTCTTATGTTCCATAGTTTTCTCTTCTCTTTCTTCTTTTGTAATGATTTTGGGAATCATATGTACTGATGTAGAATACTTCTCTTATCAATTGTGTATATGTATTTGATGTACCTTATGCTTCTAATTTTTAAGAAATCCATCTGCATGTAGTTAGATAGTACATGGGTACAGATCAAACCTTGAGCTCAATATTGATGCATTTCCTTTTCATTTTTTAGATACATTATGATTGCCAGGAGAGATGGATGAAAGATAGAGATGGAGCTGAAAAGAAGAAGACTTAGAAGAAAATCCCAAGGAAATGATGGGTTTCTTCTATACTCTTTTACTTTTAACTTCATGCACATGTACTTCTTTCTTCAGTAGTTATGAGTTACATCCCATGGCTTGTGTGGGAAACATTGTACTTCTTCATGAATAAATAACATTTAATTTCTATACTTGAGTTGTATACTTCTTTCTGCTTTTAGCTTTATGACATGGATATTGATTGTATAATGAAATAAACAACTCAATCACATAATTAAATGTATTTAACATTCAAAAATAATGATATTTAATGTACCTGTAACTTAAAATGAATCTGCTGCATGAAAAATGCAACTCTACTTGTCGTTACTGAGTTTAATCTCTCACATAAACTGTAATTCCCACCTTCATCAAGGAAATGCATTGGTCCTTCAGAATTTGTGTTTATTTTCTAAAGATGAACATGAAATGGAAGTCTATGTAAGGTGTTACATTCCGCAACAACATACATAGTTGTAGATTAAGTGAAGTTAATAAATTACTACAGTTGAAAACATGATACAATTGTAGTGTATCCCCCTAGTTGGGTCCACTTCATCAATGCCATCCATCGTAAAAATGTTTTGAGTTGTTCATTTTACACAAGTGCATTAATTGTCAACATCTTTGACCATCTTGTGGGGAAAGCTGCTCTAGCTTGCTTGTAGACCAGTTCCTTGCTCTTGTCCATTGGGCATGGAGTTAAAACATATAACCAAAATTACTTTTCTGAAAAAAAAAAACTAAAGTCAGAAAGGATATGGAAACCAAATCAAATGCACAAATGTACTTTATTGAATTGAAAAATATTGCAATGTGCATGAATGCACTTATTGAAAGGGAAATCCTACTCTAACCAAACATTGTAGGATTTTCAATAACAATGTTTAAGAAACATACCATTCACAGAATGGGAAGTTCTTATCCATTGAACCTTCAAATCTTAAATGCATTGTGTTCTTTCCAAGATGAAATCATGTAAGGACCACTCTAGATTGTATCATTTTTTTGTGGTTTCCTGGCTTTGCATGATCAACATCCCTTTTTAACACGTGTCTCCTTCATTTAAGACAATGAACTTAGCCTTCTTATCAAATGTTTTCTTTTTCTATTTTTTATTCTTTTCCATGTTCATATGAGCTTGATATCTTAGCTCCTACAACTCAATTAATTATACATAACGAACCTGCAATGGTTCACTCTCAAGTAATTCCATCTAGTACGAAAATCCAATGCAGACAACTCAACTGAGATGGGAATTCTTTCCTCTCTTCCATAAACAAGATTGTATGGTGAATTGCAAAATGATCTTTTAGGAGTCACTTTGTCAGCCTAAAGTGCTGAATTTAACATCAGATGCCAAGCTCTTTGATTATCCTTGAGTGTCTGATGATCCTCAAAAGATTTTTGTTAGTACTTTCAACTAATCCATTACCTTATGGGTAATAATTAGATGATGTACTTAAATAAATTCCATTCTTAATAGCCAATTTGTTACCTTTACACCAAGAAACACTAAGGCATTATTTGAAATGATAGTTGTTGGAACACCAAATTTGTAAACTATACCTTCATAAAAGGATAGGATTGAAGTTTTGTTAGCTTCTTTCAAGGCTATTTCTTCAGTCCAAAGTGTGTAAAGTAATCTATAGCAGTCAAGATCCACTTGTGTCCTTGTGACGAAGGTGGATTTATCATGCCAATAAAGTCAAGACCCCATTGCATGAATGGCTGATATACTGAAATAGGTCAGTAGGGGAAACGAAGCTAAATGTTCCTTTCCAACAAAGAAAGGAATTTTCTTACACTTTCTAATCCATTCGAAGTAGTCCTTGAATATGTTGGGCCAATAGTAATCTGTTATCAAAATTTCACCCCCCCTGGGTAAATTTCGATAACATGCATCAGATTCTCAGGTCCCAGGAAAATTGATTGATTCGGGGCCAAAATTCAGGCTTGCAGGGTCCCTTCAGGTAATTTTCTAACTCCCCTGGCCGAGAAAAAAGGAACAAGCTCTGAGAAAGTGCGGAGAAGGTTGCAGAAAGCAAGTAGTTCGGGCCAGGAAAATTTGTGAAAATCGGCTAAGTCCCAGTCCAGCACAAGTTGGGACATGTGGGACAAAAGTACGCGGCGGGTGCGAAATGCCGGTTTGACCGAGAGAGAAAATCGACTAACTGCTGAGAGGGGCGGTTCGGGACGAATGGGACAAATGGACGCGAAATGCCCGAACCGGCCGGTTCGCGCGAAATCAGCACAAGGAGCCCAAAAGCAATTGGGACGCGCGGGACAAAAGGGCGCGAACCGGCCGAACCGGCCGAAAAGGGTCAAGTCAGTCCGAAGCAAAGTGGGACAAGCGGGCCAAAAATGCCCGAACTGCCCGAACCGGCCGAAATGAGCACAAAGGGCCCAAAATCAAATGGGACATCCGGGACAAATGGAAGCGAAGTACGCGAAGGAGCCGAAGACCAATCAGAAACTGCCACGTGTCCTCACAGGAGAAAAAGTCAAAAGGTCAAAGGGGCGAGTTATCGAGCGCTGAACCAAACCAATGAAATGGCGCCACGTGTCCAAGTTTAAGGGGCCCACAAGCAATTTCAAAAGAAAGCCCATGAAAGATAGAGAGAGAGAATTGCTCGTCCAATCAGCACGTGCCACGTGTCGTCCAGATGGTGAAGAGCGGGAAAACATTTTAAAATTCGTTTTGATCTGTTCCGTGCCCTAAATCTTCAGATCGCCATATCTTTTGATCCAGAGCTCGGATTTCCACGTTCTTTATATCAACGGAAAGCTGTTGAGATGCTCTACATGTTTCTGGGATCAATCTCGAGTTTTGGTGCAGTCTAGAGAGAGAAAATCGAGAAACGGCTCTGACGCGTGGTAATGACAGAAGTGACATTTCAGCGACCAGTTTTAATGCAGCAGACAGCCCGCCGTTTTGCCAGGATCCGTCGCTTCTACCATGATGAAATGATTTAAAATATGACCTGGAGGTGGTTGGAGGAGATCTGACTTTCCTCTTTCTTCCTTCTCTCATTCTTCCTATATATTGTAAGGAGTGGCAAAATAAAAAAAAGAGTTGTTCATTCTTTCTGCTCGGCCCTCCCTTCTTTTCTTCTCTAGGGTTGAAAATGGAGTTCGAACCTCCTCCCTTTCTCTGTAATGGCGTTCCTGCCTTTTACCATTAATGGAATGATGTTCTGTGCAAACCTCTGGAGCAACAAAACGTGTTCTGTGATGCATCTGTCCATCCTCTCTCGTTTTTGCTTGTCTTCTTCTTGCCTCTCTTCATTGCAGGTGTCTGTGCATGTTTGAATGTTCATTGCAGGTCCGGAGCTGTGTTCATGGAGTTTTGGGACATTTTCTGTGTGAAATCTATCCTTGGGGTTGTGATGCTTCTGTCCATCCTTCCCAATGGCTCACCTCTCTTTGTCCCATGGCAGTTTTGATAGATGTTCAACATTCTCCTTCTCTGGTGTATCACCGTTTTAGTGTAGGCTTTTGCTGTTCTTCCCCTCTCTCTCTCTCTCTCTCTCTCCTTGGCATGGTTAGATTAGGATTAGATTAGCTTGCCTGCACTGGAATAGCTTGTGGCAGGTAGTTTAGGAGCAGGAACCAGCCTTCTCTGGAGATTCCTCTCTCGGTTTTACAAGTCCCACGCTTGGAGAGAGGTTTCCATGTTGTGTAATCACACTGGATGCCTGAACATCAACCTAGAAGCCTGATGTGCGTCCAGGGGTGCTGTGATTTTGCATCAACAGTTTTGGCACGCCGGGTGGGATCTTAGAGGTCTTTCACTTCATCTTTTGCAGGTTGGTGTGTTCTTGTGAAGATTTCAGCCTTTGGAGGCACTTGTAAACACGTCTGGCGACTCCATCCGATCAACAACCCATTCCTCCGAGCTTGCAGCCCGTTTCCATACATTTTCATCCATCTTTCTTTCCATCCCTTTCATTCTTTTCCATTCCATGAAGTCGTGCAATCATGACTTCATCATGGATTTCATATCAACAACAAGCAGTATATTCCACTCCAACACATTTTACAAATCCTCCAGAGATCAGCATGCATATTCATATGAACAGCGAGTGCAAAAGTCGGTTTGGCTATGGAGCTTTCCAAGAGCAAGAGTATGCATACAATGAAGACAATCGATCCAAGATGCTGGTCTCATTGGATAAAATCCAAAAGATGGAGGTGGGGATGGTGCGATCCGGGCTCGAGCACGGATGAGAGCATTTGGAATCGGTTGTGGAGCACCCTGTCCATGGGTGGGACCTTTTCCAAGGCATTACAGCCCTCAGGAGAAACTTGACTTCATGATTGCAACGCTGCCTTTGCTTGCAAAGTGGATTGAAGAAATAGAAGTGTATGAGAGAAGTATTCAGCAACCTTGTCAATGGGTAAGCACATCATCTCATACCTTTTCTTTTCCTCTTTCCCAATCTGTATCATTTCAGCAGTGTCAAGTTTCAAAACCTCCATCTGCTATCCCAAATGTTGAATCCATGTCTCCACCTCTCAGTCTTCCATCTCATCTGGATTCTTCTTTCCTTTTCCCTTCCAAACAGTCATTCCCTCCACAAGAGCCAACAGAAACACCCCCTCCTCCAAAGAAACAAGAGGTTTCACCGCCTCCACCACCACACAAAATTGTCAAATCAGTTGAGTTTCAACCTATCCCTCCTCTTGCATCCCCAATTCCATGTGGGAAAGAAGAAATTGAAAAAATCAGTCATCAAGGACAACAAGAGGAAGAGCCAAAAAGAAAAGAAATGACAGACAGCTTGAAGGTTTGGGCTGCCAAATTTGGGATAACAAAGATTCCCTTGATGGTTAATCCTACAGAAGAGGCCAAGGTTGAACAAATGGTGGTTAGGACTGATTTTGTTGAAGAAGAAGATCTTGCAGCCCCAACTTGCCCTCTAGAGCAGCAGATTGAAGAGTTTGACTTGACAAACTTCATGCTGGAGGAAGAGTTCAACCAAGAGCAAGATTGCCTTCAAACATTGGAGGAAGGAGAAGCTGCTCCAAATCCAAAAGAAGAGGAGCACATTCCAGCTGTGGGGGAGAAAAGTGCAGATCCAAGGGCTTTGAGCACAAAGCAGGCTACAGGAGAACCTTCAGTTCTTCTTTCCACTTCATCTCTCTTAAGTTCTAGTACTGAAAAGGAGTTTGATCTCTCAAACCCAATATTGGAGAGTGAAGGAAACCATGGTGGTCAAGTTGCAGATCAAGAGGACACCATGGAGGAAGTTGAAAAAGAACAGCGGGACAACAATGAGGCAGTTTACCTGTCAGTTTTGGAGGACTATTTTGATGAAGAAGAGCCGGTTGAGTTTTCACCATTCTCTCTTTCATCATCCACATTCCAAACACCAGAGCCTGCTGCCATGAAGGAGAGCTTTCATTTGCAGCAGCCTGCATCTTACAACAGCCCTTTGGAATCAAAATTGGAAGATTCTAATCTTCCCTGTTCTTCATTGGAGGAAGAGAAAGGACAGAAGGATTCCACCATTTCTTCCACACCATCCATTCAAGGTCTGCAAGAGAACTCCATTCCTGGAGTTGAAAATCAGAGCAATGGGCATACTCAACGGATCAGACCTTGCCCAATCAGGTACTTGGCTTCATTGGAGCCAAGGGAGAAGCCAAAACCAGTCATGCTCGCTTCTGAGCATGAGGGTGAGATACAAAGTACCGAGGATCAGCTGCCATACCTCTTCAATTCAAATGCAGAGCAACTAAAAGAGGTATTGGATTTGCCTTCAGCTGATACCTTGATGATTTGGGTAGAAGACCAGCTTCTTGTTGATTTTCCATCCATCCAAACAGCCATGATCAGTGCCAAATCAGTTGCATGGCTGCCAATTTTGAAGAAAGGGAGCTATTTTGCACAACCAGTTGCAGGGTTTGTTTAGCTTGCCTTTGCTTCCAGTTAGAGTAGAGTAGCTAGGTTTGCTTTCAGCAGAAGAAAAGTGCTTGTGCACACTCTGCATGTTCCATTTGGGGCATGTATGATTTTCAGTTTTGTACATAGTTTTGGTGTTGTTGGTTCTGCTCTTGCACGTTCATTTCAAAGGCATCTTGGTGAAGACACTCCAGGTTCAATGGGTTTCCAAGTGGCTCGAGGGGAGGTTTTCAAAGTTCGAGATCATTGCAGGTTGCAACTCATGACTCCATGCCCAATGGATGCTTCAGTGCACGATCATTCATCTAGCGAGCAGATGCCCCCACCGAGTCACCAAATCTGTTATCAAAATTTCACCCCCACAGGTAAATTTCGATAACATGCATCGATTCTCGGTTCAGAAAATTGATTGATTCGGGGCCAAAATTCGAGCTTGCATAGGGGTCCCTTCTGTAATTTTCTAACTCCCCGGCCGAGAAAAAAAAGGAACAAGCTCGAGAAAGTACGGAGAAGGTCACGAGAAGCAAGTAGTTCGGGCCAGAAAATTTGTGAAAATCGGCTAAGTCCTCCCAAAGACAAGTTGGGACATGTGGGACAAAAGTACGCGGCGGGTGCGAAATGTCGGTTTGACCGAGAGAAAAATCGACTAACTCACCGAGAGGCGATTCGGGACGAATGGGACAAATGGGCGCGAAATGCCCGAATCGGCGGTTCGCGCGAGCGAAATCAGCACAAGGAGCCCAAAATCAATTGGGACGCCTTGGACAAAAGGGCGCGAACCGGCCGAAAAGGGTCAAGTCAGTCCGAAGCAAAGTGGGACAAGCGGGCCAAAAATGCCCGAACTGCCCGAACCGGCCGAAATGAGCACAAAGGGCCCAAAATCAAATGGGACATCCGAGACAAATGGAAGCGAAGTACGCGAAGGAGCCGAAGGAGCCGAAGACCAATCAAAAACTGCCACGTGTCCTCACAGGAGAAAAAGTCAAAAGGTCAAAGGGGCGAGTTATCGAGCGCTGAACCAAACCAATGAAATGGCGCCACGTGTCCAAGTTTAAGGGGCCCACAAGCAATTTCAAAAAGAAAGCCCGCGAAAGACAGAGGAGAGAGAATTGCTCGTCCAATCAGAACGTGCCACGTGTCGTCCAGATGGCGAAGAGCGGGAAAACATTTTAAAATTCGTTTTGATCTGTTCCGTGCCCTAAATCTTCAGATCGCCATATCTTTTGATCCAGAGCTCGGATTTCCACGTTCTTTATATCAACGGAAAGCTGTTGAGATGCTCTACATGATTCTGGGATCAATCTCGAGTTTTGGTGTAGTATGAAGAGAGAAAATTGAGAAACGGCTCTGACACGTGGTAATGACAGAAGTGACATTTCAGTGACCAGTTTTAATGCAAAGAGATGACCGCTGCTTTGCCAGATCCGTGGCTTTTACCATGATGAAATGATTTAAAATACGACCTGGAGGTGGTTGGAGGAGATCTGACTTTCCTCTTTCTTCCTTCTCTCATTCTTCCTATATATTGTAAGGAGTGGCAAAATATAAAAAAAAAGAGTTGTTCATTCTTTCTGCTCGGCCCTCCCTTCTTTTCTTCTCTAGGGTTGAAAATGGAGTTCGAACCTCCTCCCTTTCTCTGTAATGGCGTTCTTGCCTTTTACCATTAATGGAATAATGTTCTATGCAAACCTCTAGAGCAACAAAACATGTTCTGTGATGCATCTGTCCATCCTCTCTCGTTTTTGCTTGTCTTCTTCTTGCCTCTCTTCATTGCAGGTGTCTGTGCATGTTTGAATGTTCATTGCAGGTCTGGAGCTGTGTTAATGGAGTTTTGGGACATTTTCTGTGTGAAATCTATCCTTGGGGTTGTGATGCTTCTGTCCATCCTTCCCAATGGCTCACCTCTCTTTGTCCCATGGCAGTTTTGATAGATGTTCAACATTCTCCTTCTCTGGTGTATCACCATGTTTTAGTGTAGGCTTTTGCTGTTCTTCCCCTCTCTCTCTCTCTCTGTCTCCTTGGCATGGTTAGATTAGGATTAGATTAGCTTGCCTGCACTGGAATAGCTTGTGGCAGGTAGTTTAGGAGTAGGAACCAGCCTTCTCTGGAGATTCCTCTCTCGGTTTTACAAGTCCCACGCTTGGAGAGAGGTTTCCATGTTGTGTAATCACACTGGATGCCCGAACATCAACCTAGAAGCTTTGATGTACGTCCGGGGGTGCTGTGATTTTGCATCAACAATAACCAAATTTCATAATTTTTAAGGTTGTAGTATGTGCTAAAAAGTGACCTCCTATAGGTCCTTCATGAAATTCGAGATAATAGTTGTTGAATTCTATCATAATCAATACATCACAGAAAAATTCCATTTATATCTCTTTTAAATAACACACCATCAATGAAAACATAAGGTACAACTTGTAACCTGAAATATCTTCATTTATTCTTGTCCATACCTCTGGATAAGTATCTGTTCTCTAAGTAGTTAACAAAATCAGTCATCCATCTTGATTCCTGAACTTCTTGACTAAGTTTGGGTTGTTGATTTTCTAGTTGTACCATGATATCTGACTACTGATATGTAATTTCAGCATGTTGTTTTAGATCCTCTGATTCTGTAGCTTGTTGTTTTTCCATATCAACAATTAGATGTTCACACAAACATTTTCCTCAAATTGTTGTCGCAACACAGATGTCAACATCATATTCCATAACCTTCGTAATCTAGCCTTCTCTCTTCTCATTTCTCTCTTCTCATTCAGCTCTTTGTTCAACAAGAATGCTTTAACACTTGGATGAGAGACTAAGACATGTATCTTATTATTGGAAAGCATGTACTTGAAATTCTTCAATCCTCTAACTACTGAAAGTACTTATTTCTCAAGAAAGGTGTACCTTGTCTTGTAGTCATGCAAACTTTGTCCAAAGAAAGCAATTGGCTGCTCAGTGTTTTCATCATTAACCTGAGTTAATATAGCTAAAATAGTCTCAACTCTTGCAAGTGCATACATTGTAAAATATTTATCAAAATTTAGATTTGCAAGAGTAGGAGCTTGTGAAATGGATGACTTGATGGCCTCAAATCCTTTTCTCCCTTCACTGGTCCAAGAGAAGGTCTTATATTTCTTTAACATGGTTGTTAATGGCTTGACTAACACTGCAAAATATGGAACAAATCTTCTAACAAAGTTGGATTTTCTCGAGAAAACTTTGTAATGATTTCTTATGATGAGGCAAGGATAACTATGAAATAGCTTTGATTATGAAAGGATCAATAGCTAAACCTTGTTTAGAAATAATATGACCAAACAATTTACCTTGATGTATTGAAAAAATGAACTTTTTAGGATTGAAAGATATTCCAAATTGTTTGCAAAGCTGAAAATTCTGCCTTAAATGCATTATATGTTCATCGAATTCTTTGAAAATATGGTGACATCATCTAAATAAACCAATATGCATTTATTTAATAAGCTATGAAAATCCATGTCCATTGCACGTTGAAATGTTGCATCGACATTTGAAAGTCCGAAGGCATTCTTTTGTAAGCATAAGTACCCCACTTTGTGGTGAAGGCTATTTTATATATGTCTTCTTCACACAAAAGGATCTGATTGTATCCACTATAACCATCCAAAATAAATAATTTGCCTAACTAATGCTAATGTAAACAAAGACTAACACCTAAATAGTCTTAATTAGCAAGAATTAAACAACATTATAAACACCATCATGATAAGAATTAATCAAGGGTTAGATGCTAACATTTATCAATACAAAACTATGAAATCAACTATGTTAAGCACCTAAATATCCTCTATTCTCTAACAACATATAAATGAAGGAACCTAGGTAGGTTCCATGGCTATCAAAAATAGTTGTCCTTAATGTTCCAAGAACCTAGGAATGGGGGCTAATCAAAGTTGGGCTACAAGACCCTTTTGACACCTCCCATATGACCCAAGCACTTTAAGAAAGAGGCTTAACTCTTCAAGATGATGAACTCTCAAGAAAACAAGGTGCAAGCTCTTAGTCTCTTTGCTATATGCTTTGCATTTGCTCTCTAAGGAGTTTAGGTGTAAGTAAAAAGGTAGGTGGAGGGCTCTTTATATAGCCCAAAGGATAAAGGATTCAACACATTCTCATGAATGTGGGATAAAGGTAAAACATGATTAGGAATGGATAAGGTTGCTTTATTAAAGGTAACCTTACTTTAGAAGGGTTTAATTTATGCTTAGCAAGTCATGGGAGTTGGGGGTGTTTTAATTAATCAAAGGTGATTAACTAATAGGTAGATGTAAGCTTATAGAAGATAATTAGAGGAATATTAGTACGATTTAGGCTATTATAAGGGGATTAAATCAATTAAATATTGATTTATTGGTTAAATGGAAGGGAAAGCTAATTAATTAATAATAATTAATTAGTCTAGGTAGAAGGGGTGATTTATTAACGGAAGGTCATTAATTAGGGTATTTGTTGGATAGGAAACTTAATTAATTAGCTTAGTGTAATTAATTAATGATGATATGAGGGAAAATGAGTGCTTTTGATGATATGTCGTTGATTTGCGAGAAAGGGGATAATTAGCACAATTTAAGTATTTAAATTGCTTGGGCGTAATTATAGGTGTCTACATTTGCCCCTCTTTGGGGTGGCGTAAGTGATGCCACTTCAAAGATAGTAGACAGAAGAGATTTTGAAGGGATAGAAGAAAAATTAGTAGGAGGGAGAGATGCCCCCTCGAGTGTCGATGGGGTGATGGAAGAAGCCGATCGACGATCGAAAAAGGTGAGATATAGGCAGAAGAAGGGGGACGAGGCAGGATGCCTCGATGAGAGGGAGAATTAGGGGTGAAAGGGAAGTGGTGTAGAAGAAATATGGATGAGGGGGGAGAAGAGCTTAGCCTCTAGCCACGTATTTGTTTGAAACAATTTGGATGTCATCATATTGCCATAGGAACTACGTCATCGGTCCTTATGAAAAATATAAGCATACGACAAAGGTAGAATGACATGAAAAGCCATAATACGAACAATTGTCCATTGCTGAAAATACCAACTCCACGCAACATACAAAAATGCAATGCAATACGAGAAGGAAACAAGCTCATCTAACAGGGAAAACAAGTACGAACGCACATATCCAACCCAACAATGGTCAAGACAGTTGTACAAATGTTTTGTTATCAGTGCTGGAGAGATCCACAAGTTCATGATTGATGAAAAGGGTTAAAAATGATGCCCCAAGAAAGGATACATGCAAGGGGAAATGAAAATGGACACGGGGTCCATGAAAAGCATTTGTGCGCAATGAAACAACACCAGGCAACCAAAAGTGCCCCAGAGTACAGACGAAGCAAGCAACTAGCTTTTGTGAATGGTTGTGAATCCGGTGATCCATGAGTCATATTAATCGGGGAAGATGTGAGACAAACCAACAGGATATGGAGAAAATACCATGCGCAAGACACAAGTTTCAGCCGTAAGAAGCAAGTTACCATTTTGTAGGGTGTTTTACTTTTTAGGAATTTTTGAAAAATTTTGCCTTGTTTTTGATTTTTTGATATAGTAAATGTTTGTATTGTTTTGGCTTTCTGAACCATGATAAACAATAGAAGAAAGGAGAAGAAGAAAAATAAGGGCCTAGGGGCAACAGAAAGTGCCCTAGGTGGAAGAAAAGAGAAACAAACGACAAATAATGTCCTTGTTTAGTGGAAAAATTAAGAAAAAATAATTATTTGAAAAATAATTATTTACGAGGGTGTGAAGAAGAATAAAAATTTCCAGGGAGCAATAAAATTGTCCAGGGGAGAAGAAAGGGGTATTGGACAAAAAATGCCCCAATACGGTGAAAAATAAGAGAAAAATAATTATTTAATTAAAAATAATTATTCCACAGCGAACAGAGGAGAAAACGGTGAGCTAAACGGGTGTCCCGGCCATCCGATCGGTGAAAAACAGGTTAATATACCCCCAGGGGGTAAAAACATCATGCAATCAGTTCATTTTAACCACTCAGTTTAGAAAACTTACCGTGAGGCTCTGACACTCAGGAGAGATGGTGATCGCACGTGATCGTTTGAGGCGTGTTGTAGATTGTAGATGATAGATCTGTAGACAATATCAAATGTTGTTTTCAAGTGTTATTTTGATGTATATGGATGGGATGATATGATGATATTGGTGCGGGGGGGATAGATTTTTGATTATGCGCAACCCCTCTTGCCCCCATTGATGATATGATATGTGATGATTAGCTTAGCATACATGCATGATGTAAAACTTAGCATTTTTGTTTATATATGATGTATAGATGATGCTAGATGTGATGATAGTGATGGTAATGTGATGTGAATGATAAAAAAATAGAGCACATGCAAGAAACACAGCCAAATGCTACAAAGAACACCAGGAATTAATGCAATACACCATGAATCACCATGCCTTATTAACAAGTAACAAAACACAACCAAATGCATTAAGAAAGAAATAAAGAATTAACACACTAGCATGTCAAAACCCACTACAATATGCACAAGCAAGAATGAATCTATTCTAAGCAAGAAAAGATAAACTATGACAAAGTACACCCAAGCAACAAACAACTCAAAAGCAAGCACGCAAAACACTATACAAGCAACAAGCAAAGCAAGAAAACAAGACAATGCAAGTAAATGTTTTTGTAAGATATGTTTTCATAAACCGATTTTCTATTGTTTAGGTTTTTGTGAAACAATTTTATATTGTTTTTGTGAAAACAATTTTCTATTGTTTTTGTTTTTCAAAAACAATTTTCTATTGTTTTTGTGTTTTCTCAAAACAATTTTATTGTTTTTGTGTTTTCTATTGTTGTTTTTGTGTTTTTCTCAAAACAATTTTCTATTGTTTTTGTGTTTTTCTCGAAACAATTTTCTATTGTTTTTGTGTTTTTCTCAAACAATTTTATATTGTTTTTGTGTTTTTACAGTTTTCCAAAGCTATGTGTAGGTAACCAAGAAAGCATGGATGCCCCCAGCGTTAGGTGGGGAATATACAAGGGCAGAAGCCACGCGCTTATGAACAAGAAGGTGAAGTCGTTGAGTTTCCCCCAGCGTAAGATGGGAAATAACGAAAGACCACGTCCCTTACAGATGAATAGAAGAAGGAAAAGCCGGATCAAGGCTGGACAAGATGGTGTGCACAAGGAAACTCGAAGGCAGAACTAGGTCTAGGCCAAAGACAACTACCCTTCTAATACAGAATGCTTGTGAACAACGAATCCTCCCGAGGTGCCGAAAACCGGTTTTCACCCAAGGACTTGTCCAAAGTGCCACAATTGCGTGGTTTTCACTAGTGGACGACCTGTTTTCTCTTTTTCTTTTTTTTTTTTTTTTTTTGTTTTTTATTTTTTTTTTTTTGCCATGTTCAAGCATAGAACTTCTTAAGATGCATGGCATTCATTGGCTCTCGGAGCTCATCACCATTGGGGTGAGCCAGTTTGTATGCCCCGGTGCCATACTTGGCAACTATGACATAGGGTCCTAACCAGTGTGGTTCGAACTTCCCTTTCTTTTCTCGCTCTGCTCTGGTGTTGAACTAGTTCTCCTTCATAACTAAATCACCCACCTCAAACTGGCGAGGGATGATTCTCTTGTTGTAGTTGTGGGAGATTCTATGTTGATATACCTTCAGGTGATTAAGAGCGCGAATGCGCCTCTCATCCAGGAGCTCTAACTCAACCAATCTTGCCACTCGATAATCTTCATCCTTATCCAAATAGTCCCGAAGAGAAATTCACAGGGATGGGAGTTCGATCTCTAAAGGGATGATAGATTCTATCCCGAACACTAGGGAATATGGCGTCGCACCCGTAGGAGTGTGAATTGATGTTCGGTAGGCCCAGAGGGCTGGGTGGATTTGTAGGTGCCAGTTTCGACCGGTTTTGCTAACCATCTTCTCCATTATCCTTACCAAAGTCTTGTTTGTTGCCTCAGCTTGTCCATTACCCTGAGGGTAATATGGCGTGGACCATTTCAATCTGATTTGGAACCATTGGCAAAGACCTTTCACAGTTTTGTTCTTAAATGACTTCCCATTATCTGTGACAATGGCTGCAGGGATACCATATCGGCAAATAATGTGATTCATGATGAATTTAGAAATCTGTGCTCCTGTGACATAGGTTAAAGGGACAACCTCCACCCATTTTGTAAAGTATTCTGTAGCTGTGATGATATGTGTATGACCATCAGATGAGGTAGGAGTAAGCTTCCCTATTAGATCAAGTCCCCACTTGGAGAATGGCCACGGGGTAGTGATTGGTTGCAATGGTTGCGATGGAGCATGGATGAAATTTCCATACTTTTGGCAAAGCACACATTTTCTAACATAATTACAACAATCAGTTTCCATGGTGGGCCAATAGTAACCTACTCTTAACAGTTTCTTAGCCAAGACCATTCCATTTGTATGTGCTCCGCATACTCCTTCGTGTACTTCTTTAATTGCCTGGATTGACTCCATCACATCCAGACAACGTAACAGATTCCCATCATAGCCATGATGATAAAGTGTACCTCCTAAAAGGGTGTAATGGGCTATCTGGTGAATCAGGCTTTGCTTTTCAGAATGGGAGATATTGGGAGGGAAAGTACTGTCCTTAAGATAGGTGAAAATGGGTTCGTACCACGGGGAATAGGGACCAACAACCTCACAAGCCAGGAAGATTCGGCATGTCATATATGCGGGCTGGTGTAGATTTTCTACGAAAAATGGCATATCATTGTTCCCTGGTGGAATACGAAGCATAGATCCCACCATTGCCATGGCATCTGCCGATCTATTCTGTACTCTTGGGATCTGCTCAAAGGTAATGCACACAAAATACTCCTTTAGAGTTTCCACCAACTTCTTGTAAGGTATGAGCTTGTCATCCTTAACTTTATACTCATCATTAACTTGTTTGATGATTAGCTATGAATCACCTACAACCTTAACATGTTGAATATTCCACTTGATGGCTAGCTTCATCCCTACAATGAGTGCTTCATATTCCATAATGTTGTTCATGCAAGGGAAGGCCAGGCGAAAGCTTGCGGTATAGGATCACCCGAAGGAGTAATAAGGACCACTCCTGCACCTGAACCATGAAACGTAAAAGATCCATCAAAATGTATCTACCATATGATAGATTCTTCAATGTAGAGAAAAGATGCATCTGGCAGATCCAGACTCAAAGGTTCCTATGCTTTGCAAAGGTGCTTCCACTAGCTGGTCGGCAAGTACTTGTCCTTTAACTAATTTTTGATGGACAAATTCTATATCAAACTCACTAAGTAGAATGATCCAATTAGCCATTCTACCTGTGAGGGTGGGTTTGGACAACAAATACTTGAGTGGGTCGACCTTGGATATGAGCTTGGTCTTAGTATTTAGCAGGTAATGGTGAAGTTTTGAAAGGTAAAAACAACGGCCAAGCAAGCCTTTTCAATCTGAGGATAATTAAGTTCATAGGCGATGAGGGTGCGACTCAGATAGTACACTACTTTCTCTTTATGGCTAAGGTCATATTGGGTGAGCAGTGCACCAATAGCGTATTGCGTAGTGGAAATATAGAGCAAAAGTGGTTCTCCCAGGAGTGGGAGGCATGAGGACAGGTGGATTAGCCAGGTACTATTTAAGCAAAGCAAAGGCTTGTTGTTGCTCGGGTCCCCAGATGAAAGTGACATCCTTCTTAAGAAAATGAGTGAATGAGTGACATTTATCTGCAAGTTGGGAGATAAAGCGGTGAATGGCTTGAATTTTCCCTTGCAAGCTACGCAGTTGCTTGATATTCTCAGGTGGAGGCATTTCTGTGATGGCAGACACTTTAGCAGGGTCTACCTCAATACCTCATCTTGACACGATGAAGCCTAATAGTTTCCCAGATAGCACACCAAGACACACTTCTTTGGATTCAACTTGACTTTGTATTCACGCAGTGTTCAAAGATACGCCGCAAAATGATAGGATGATCCTCTCTTGTTTTGGACTTTCCCAGGATGTCGTCTACGTAGTCTTCCATGATGTCATGAATCATATCATGAAATATTACTATCATGGCCCATTGATAAGTTGCTCCCACATTCTTAAGGCCAAATGGCATCACCTGATAGCAGAAGGTGCCCCAAGGAGTTGTGAAAGTTGTTTTGTGTTGGTCCTCCTCAGCGATTTTAATCTGATTATAACCCAAAAGCCATCCATGAGCGATAGCATTTCATATCCTGCTTGTTGAGTCAACAATCATATCAATGTTGGGTAATGGAAAGTCATCTTTAGGGAAAGCCTTATTGATGTCTCTAAAATCCATATAGATTCGGATACTGACAGGTTTCTTCTGGAGACAAGAACAATGTTCGATATCCATTCAGAATAGTCAATTGGTCGGATGAATCCTGCTGCAAGCAACCTTTCCAACTCTTCCTTGACCAACAAGGCCACTCTTGGATGCATCTTTCGAGTTTCTATTTGATAGGCTTGGCATCTGCATGCATGACCAGGTTGTGCATGACCAAAGTCGGATCTAGGCCGGGCATGTCTTGGTAAGACCATGCAAACACATCAATGAACTCTCGCAACAACATAGTGAACGTCTTTTGTTCTCTAGCTGAGAGTGATGCCCCCAATTTTACTATCTTGGGATCTTCTTCGGTACCAATGTTGACATCAATGGTTTCTTCGACTAACAATTTTGATAAATCCTCCATACGCGTAGGATCGGGAGGTAGGTTGAGATCTTCATCCAAGGATGTCTCTACGAGATTTTCATCCTTGGCGTGGTCACTTTGTTTGTCCTTTGATTTTCTTATTTGTTTGTCAGCCAGTGCCTCAAAGAGGTTTTCACTGTGTGACTTGGACTTCATTTTTTTTGAGGCTTTTCTTTAGAACTCTTGCCCTCACTTTTCTTTAAATTTTGTTGACCACGAAAGTTCAGCCTCCTCGCTAAGTAGGCGCAGGTGTCTAAGTCGATAAAGAAACCCTTCTTGTGATCTCCAATGGGAATTGTATCCCTTATGCCCATGAACTCTGCAATAGCCTCATCATTCTCGAATAAATCTAGTGGCACGTGACGTTGTTGGTCCCATTCAACAAGGGAAGGGTACACAAGGTCAAGGGTCGGTTCGGTGAGGGTTATGGTCAGGACAACATTGTTCATGAAAAGGTTCGTGGAGGCCAGATCCTCATATAGGCTACAATGGGAATCCGTATCACTTGTCTAGGTACTCGAGCTATCCTCATGCTCAGAACAAGTCACATCTTGATCGTTGGGGTGTGCTCCATAAGGGTGAATCCCAATGCCATATCTTTCTATTTTGAAATGTGGAAGAGGGACTGGTTCTCTTTGTCCTTGTTCATTCCTCCCACATCCTAGGCCTTTGTAGCCCATGGAGTACATCATTCTGCTAGATTTTTCATATTCCGGGGTTTGATAACAAGATGGCTGAGTGTCCTCAGGGACCCAAGTAGTAGGTGGATCAAGCAATTTTTCCTCAGCTAACAAGCCTCCAGGTAGGAATGACCCAATAGTGTGTTCCTCTCTAGGTCTCCTGAAGCGGTAGTTGGGTCGACCTCTAGTCTTGGGTGACAAGGAGAGGTCAGAAACCAAGAGTGCTTGTTGTACATTATACTCCCCATAGCCATATTCCAAAATTTTCATCTCCCATGAATCAAATGGAGATGTGGAAGTGGATGCCCCATGAGCGCAAGACCTAAGAGAATCTGAATCCAGCCGGGATTCCATAGCCTCAGACTGAAAAGGAATGGCCATATCCATGGAGGGACATGCATATGTACCATTTCATGTAAAGCTATTGAGAGCTCTACAATGAGCAAAGGGCTCTGAGTCTCCTGGTATTGTTACCGTATGTCCCTCATGCTTCAGCTTGATGCATTGATGAAATGTTGATGGCACGGCCTGCATGGCATGGATCCATGGTCGGCCTAGAAGCATATTATATGGAAGTTCCAAGTCTAGGACGTGAAACTTCATCTGATGGCAAGTGGGGCCCACCTCCATGGGCAGCGTAATGGTGCCTGCTGACTCTCTTTCCGCGTTGTCGTATGCGGTGATAGTGATGATATGGGACTCAAGATCTACCTCCGTATGTCCCAATTGTTTGACTAATTTAAGCGTGCAGATGTTCAATCCAGATCCATTATCCACAAGCACCCATTTGATTTTCCTGCGGGTGACAACTACCTCAATGTATAAGGGAAGATTATGTTTAGGATTCTCGGTAGGGACCTCCCTATGGTTAAAAGTGAGATGCTCACTTGGTGCAATATTTTCCACCGCGGCTTGAAGGTACGTAGGATCGACTTCTAAAGGCACTCCCGACCCCTGAAGAGTTTGATACAAAATGTCCTTATGCACATTGGATATCTTGAGAAGATCTAAGATCGAGATCTTAGCAGGTGTCCTCTCAAGTTGTTCTAAAAGGTTATATTTACCAGTTTGTGGGGTCAATAGAGAGGGTTCCGAATCACGAGGTGGGCACGCCTTGTTACCGCAGCACAGTCCTTTCCCTTGATCCGGATGGTATTGACACGGTCAGTAGGGGTGAATACATCCGATAAGTGAATCGTAATGATTGTTATCTCTTTTGGTATACAAGTAATTCACGGCTTTATAGGTTTGGGATGAGTCTCCCCGATCCGGCTTTGTCTTTTCTGACTTATCATGCTTAGGGAATGGTTCCTTATAAATCCCCATTTTCTCGTTAGGTGTTTGCATTTTTCCAGGGTTATCCACCTCTATCTCCCCATTATCAATGAGGTCCTGAATATAGTGGTGAAGCCACAGACATTTTTCTATCTTATGACCTTTAACACGATGCATTTCATAGTATTCATGCTCCTTATACCATGAAGGTTTAGGAGCGTTGTCATCAAATGGTTGCGTTGTAGGATAGGTCATCATGTGGGCCGCATCCAACTATTTTAGTATGATGGACAATGGTTCATTGAGGGAGGTGAATGTTCATCACTTTGGTGGTGGTTGAATTGGGCCCTTGGTCAGTTTAAAAGGTTGACTGGTTTGGACCATTTGAACACGTTTGGAATCAGTGATTCCGTCTCCCACCACATTTTTGTTTTTGTTAAAGATCTTCGATTTTCAGTGGGTTTGACACTTTGGTTGTCTTTAGATTGGGTTTTGAGGGTGCCTTTGGCAATGAGAGCCTTTTCTATTTGAATCCCTTTCTCGATAACCTCCTCAAAGGTGTGGACACAATGCATTTGGAGGTGGAAAGCTATATCTGGGTTGAGATTAGGGACGAAAATACTGACCACTGCTTCTCTAGGGAAAGCGCAAGGGAAGCGACTAGCTATCCCTCTCCATCATTGGAGGAAGCTGGCGAAGGTCTCATTTGGGCATTGTTTTGCACCGCACAAGTCTGCCATGGTGACATCACTCTCTATGTTATACGAGAAATGACGCATGAATCTTTCCACCAATTCTAGCCAGGTGAAAATTGATCCTCGTGGTAAGCGCGTAAACCATTCCAATGCTTGACCTCCGAGACTCTTAGGAAAAAGTTTGATGAGGTAATTATCACTATAAGACACCTCTTGACATGCCATGTAGAAATCTTTAACATGATCCCTTGGGTCTCCCTTTCCTTTGTATTTTCAAACTTTGGCATATCAAATTTCTTTGGAAAGGGTTGAAGGGTCATTGTCTTGTCAAAAGGATAGGGGCATAGTTCTTCATATTGGTATTTCCTAATACTCCCTATATTTCTTTCTTGTATGCTCACAAGCATGTTGCTTTCATAGATTGCACTTCTTGTGCGAGCAATTGTTCTCTAGTGGGAGAAGCGGGGACGTGTACACGATGATACCCCATGTCTTCTTCTCCTTGGTTTTCTCGATGGAGTTCGTGGATCCTAAACTTAGGCCTTGACTTTTGAACGTTCTTGTTTGTGTCTTTCTATACCTGGAAAGTAAGCAAAGCTAGTTGTTGGCTTAGGTTACTGAGTTGTTGTTGGATTGTGACTTGGTTTGTGTCTTCTTCTTCTAAAGGTTCTTCCTCTTCGTATTGTGGAGGTTCTTCCCCTGTCTCATGTTCTATCTTGTTTCTTCATGGCACTTTGATGAGGGGTATTCTATGCCCTACCACTTTATCATTTTCTACGTAAGAAGTGGAAGCATGCCCACTGTATTAAAATATCTTCCATATTGATAAGGGGGCATTCTTCCTTAGTAGTGTCATTTGTAGGTAATATTGGTTCATTCTCGGTGGGAAATTTGGCCCCTAATTCCATGACCCATGCTAAAACTCTATCTTTGTTTCTAAGGAGAAACTCATCTAGTAGAGTGGGGTCAAAATCAAAGTCCACGTGTGGTGATTCTAATTCATTTCCACTATGATCGACCATCTCTTTGGTTTCCTTTTCTACAGAAAAAACAATGGCCCTAAGTCATGTCCAATGAAGGGGTTTGACCCTTGTCTATTAGAGGTCTCCCAAGCATGTGCACTTTGTTCCTCATATGTCTGTTTCTTCAACCCTAGACGTGTTTTGGGAGCCATGTTTTCATGATAGTTTCACTAGGGTGAGTTGTAGATATGTGCAAAGCTTAGTGACTACCCCTAAGTGAAATGCAAAATGAAATTGCTAAGAGTATGAATATGTCAACAATGTGAGAATACCAATATGATAGAGTGATAAATCACCCGTGATACAAGTGTTTGGTATTAAAACTTGATCAAAGGAAGTACTTCCTAGACTACGTTTCAAAAAGTAGTTTGCGTCGCAAGATGATCAACAAGATGTTTTCACTTATGCCAAGTTCAAGGAAATGAACAAAACGTAAGTAAATACAAGAAGTCAATGCGATCTCCCAATCAAGATATACGATGAGTGAGCTCAAACTTGATTAAGACCTATATCTCAAAAAGTGCCAATTACAATTCACGAATGACACAACAATATCACCAAGATATGTTAACCCACTTTGCTAGAAAGTGAAGTATTGATATCGAGGTGTTATTGATATAACACACACAAATGGTAACACCTAGCACTCTTTGAAATCAAGGTAATAATAGAACCGAACTAAAAATCTCAAAGTATAGCTAGGAATAGTTAAAAATGTGTGCAACGTAACCATACAATATAGGTATTTATGTCGAGTTTACAAGAAACAAGACGTAAATATCGAAATTGTAATGATACGAGACAAACAAGCTAACTCCTCTATGGAAGTCCATGGTGATGAACCACCTAACTACAATGATGATCTTGACGTGGGTATCAAGATCACAATGGCTACCAAATGACGTGAAAATGCCTCCACTCACTTTAGACGTTTAACTAACCCAGCCACAAACATGGATGGGTGTAAATGGACATAAAAGTGAGAGAAACAGTCGAATGGCAACACAAAGGTAATCACACCTCTTTTGATCAACAAAGTGTCAAAAGAATATGAAGGAAATAAATCAAGAAAAATGACGAAAAATGCTAGCCTCACTTCGGTAGAGTTTCACCTCGCCCTAAGGCAAGTAAAAACTAGGCGAAAGTAATACGTCACACATTTCTCAAAAAGAAGGTTCACAACTCAACACTATTTTAAAATGGTCAAAGTGGGCTCCTGGCCAAAGTATATTCTCCTAGGTGGTTCTCTCACCCTAGGTGTTACAAAGTTTCCACGAGCGAGCGCGATTTACCCAAAAAGTCACACTGACTAGTTTGGGAGTATCTCGGCTTTACTTTACCCCCTTCAAGAATAGTAGGCAACTAGTGCATCTACGTGTACTATCACTGGGGTCACCACAATGGACAACCTATAACGCTATCTCACAAAGGAATCACTAGTCAAGTAGGTAGTGCGGAGCACTTCCCATTTTCATCCACAAGGTTCCCTCTTGCGTGGACTACTTTGGGGTTCTTGGAACCACCCCCATTGTTGTAGCTTAAGGCGTTATGCCAAAGGGGTTATGTTCCAGTTGAGCGGAGAGGGACGTACCCTTTTTTGAAACCTGCAATACAATGTTTTGAATATGTTGTTCTTTTTATCTTGTTTAATTAGGTGTGGTTTGCTTGAACACCTTTTGGCAACTTATAACAACTGTATTAGTAGTTTTTTGATTTCGTTTTGATTCCTCCTTTCTTTGACAAGCATTTTTAGGTCCTGCACTCAAGCGTTAGTAGTTCTCCAAGAAAATCACATTATTTAAAAGAGGATTAAGAGTTGCTTTTGATTCTCAAGATCATCCAAGGATGCAAGAGAAGAGCATACACAACAAATAATCCAACTAAAAAGTAAAGAAAATCTTTTCAATCAATGAACCATACAAAATTCTTGATAAATGTTCATTCCCCTAAACCAAAAGTGAAAGATGAAGTTTCCAATTTACCAAATGTTATAAAATGAAGACTAAAGTTGTTTTTGATTCTCAAGATCACCCTAAGGTGCAAGAGAAGAGCATACACAAACTTTATCCCAACTATATAGAAATGGAAAACTTCAAATCAAAGGACTATTGAAAAATGCTTTGTAAAAGGTTCATTCCCTTAAACCAAAAGTGAAAGATGAAGTTTCCAATTTACCAAATGTTATAAAATGAAGACTAAAGTTGCTTTTGATTCTCAAGATCACCCTAAGGTGCAAGAGAAGAGCATACACAAACTTTATCCCAACTATATAGAAATGGAAAACTTCAAATCAAAGGACCATTGAAAAATGCTTTGTAAAAGGTTCATTCCCTTAAGCAAAATGAATAATCAAATTTCCAAGTTTAATCCCAATGTTAAAAAGATATAGATCAAAGTTGTTTTTGATTCTCAAGATCACCAAAAGGTGCAAGAGAAGAGCATACACACACTTTGGTCTAAATCGAGGAAGCATGGAAATACAACATTCATCAAAACATTAGACATGTTAGAAAATGACCAGTTTTAAACTAACAGAAAAACCTATAATTTTTGTAAGTATAAATCCCAAATTTATGTTTTCATTGCATAGTTAACTTCAATACCTTTCCAACGCAAAAAAATGGAGTCATTTTGAGTTCGGAGAAAAGTTATGGCCTTCGGAAGATGGGTTACGCATATGCTCTTATGCTCACGGGTATGCACTTGACATGCACTCAAAAAATGTCAAAAAAAAAACGTCTCTTAATCTGCAAAATGGGCAAATTTTTCCAACCAAGATTCAATTTTGACAACAACCCATCACATCAATATATGAATAGAAGACTCAACGCTATCAAACATTAACATACATGCTCAAGAATTTAAAATTTTCAAGAAATTGACAAAACTAGCATGTAGAATGATGAAAAAGTAAGCTCTAAAAATGAAAACATGATGAAATCTTGAAATTTTCTCACCAAGATTAAATTTTGACAGCAACCCACCACATTAATATGTAAATAGAAGACTCAACACTATCAAACACTAACCTACATGCTCAAGAATTTAAAATTTTCAAGAAATTGACAAAACTAGCATGTAGAATGTTGAAAAAGTAAGCTCTAAAAATGAAAACATGGAGAAATCTTGAAATTTTCCCATCAATTCCAATTTTGACAGCACTTCACCTCCTTTATACCTACAAGGAAGACTCAACACATGCAAACTCAACAAAACAAGTTAAGAAAAACAAGTTAGATCAACATGTGTAAAAGAGGGTTAGTAACCAAAAATGAAACTTAACTACAAAAACTTGAAATTAAGTGCAAAGGACAATGGAGTAAGTCCCACCGGCATGTGCCAAATGTGTGCAAGTATTTTTTTTTAAACTAATGCTAATGTAAACAAATACTAACACCTAAATAGTCTTAATTAGCAAGAATTAAACAACATTATAAACACCATCATGATAAGAATTAATCAAGGGTTAGATGCTAACATTTATCAATACAAAACTATGAAATCAACTATGTTAAGCACCTAAATATCCTCTATTCTCTAACAACATATAAATGAAGGAACCTAGGTAGGTTCCATGGCTATCAAAAATAGTTGTCCTTAATGTTCCAAGAACCTAGGAATGGGGGCTAATCAAAGTTGGGCTACAAGACCCTTTTGACACCTCCCATATGACCCAAGCACTTTAAGAAAGAGGCTTAACTCTTCAAGATGATGAACTCTCAAGAGGACAAAGTGCAAGCTCTTAGTCTCTTTGCTATATGCTTTGCATTTGCTCTCTTAAGGAGTTTAGGTGTAAGTAAAAAGGTAGGTGGAGGGCTCTTTATATAGCCCAAAGGATAAAGGATTCAACACATCTCATGAATGTGGGATAAAGGTAAAACATGATTAGGAATGGATAAGGTTGCTTTATTAAAGGTAACCTTACTTTAGAAGGGTTTAATTTATGCTTAGCAAGTCATGGGAGTTGGGGGTGTTTTAATTAATCAAAGGTGATTAACTAATAGGTAGATGTAAGCTTATAGAAGATAATTAGAGGAATATTAGTACGATTTAGGCTATTATAAGGGGATTAAATCAATTAAATATTGATTTATTGGTTAAATGGAAGGGAAAGCTAATTAATTAATAATAATTAATTAGTCTAGGTAGAAGGGGTGATTTATTAACGGAAGGTCGTTAATTAGGGTATTTGTTGGATAGGCAACTTAATTAATTAGCTTAGTGTAATTAATTAATGATGATATGAGGGAAAATGAGTGCTTCAAAATCATCCATTAATTCTCAAACTCTATATACTCTATGTTTGTAATATTTCAAAAATGAATTCTTACACACATTAAAGTTTTTTACTTGATTAATAACTAACTCTGAATCACCAAAAACTTGTAAAGTACTGATACCTCTCTTTCTGGCCCATTGTAAGCCATGAATTAATGCTTCGTATTCAACTACATTACAAGTACAAGAGAATTGCAGAATTAAAGCTGAAAAGTACCTTTCATTTGAAGGGGAAGTAAGCATCAAACCTGCACCTTGTCCTTTCTTGTTTTTATCTCCATTGAAGTGAAGCTTCCATATCCCTTATGCTATTTTTTTTTTTGTTTTAGACAACAAGGGGATTGGTGCATTTTATTCATGTAAGCAATAAACACCAAACAAATATTCTTCTGCTTCTTTGAAAGGATCATAAGCATGTTATTATTGAGTCTTTTCATCCATAAATAGATTAGAAACATTGTCTAGTGTAGAAACATGTGTTGTAACATCAAAATCAAATTGATCTAAAGTTGTATAATTTGTTGCAGTGTTTGAAGCATGAGGTTCAATATGAAATATAGCCAGAGGCTCTAAATTTATGGTAACTTTGGTTCCATACCTTATAGTAAAGAAAAAAATGACCAATATGAAGAAAGATAACCTCCTATTTTTGTTGTAAAATCTCATGATAAACATAAGGAAAAGTAGGGAGGTAAATCTACAACAATAACATCTTGTAAGATAGTAACATTAGGAAAAACATGTAAGGTTACCTCCAAATTTTTTATAATGCCAACTGTGTTGGTTGTTGTACCATCTAGATGAAACATGCTTTTCTTTATAGGCTCATACTGCAGGCCCAATTTTTCTGCAATTGCTTTTGGCAAATCTGTGTTTCTTAAACAACTATCAACCATGCAGTTATGAACTAAATGATCTCCAATAATCAAAGATAGATAAAATGGTGGTGGATTCTTGATATCGTGAGCGTTTAAGAAATTTTGAACCATCCATTTAACCTCTTTAATGCAGTCTTGCTCCATTGTTCTAAGGACCATGTTTGCTTTCTAGGTTTCCTTTTTGTTGATTTTGATGAAATCTACAGCTTAGCAAGCTCATGAGAAAGTAACTCTTGTTGTCATGGAATACTTAGAGCATCCCACAGTGAAATATTAATATTATGATTTTCATTACCTCAACAATATTAAAAGAAACAAATTTTTTAAAATAGATTCTACCATTTTAGCATAAGCTTTAGCAAAAAATGACTTTGCTTCAGCAACTTTTGAAATATGAGGTATGAAGAGTCTTTTGGGATCAGGCTGTAATTGTTTTTGCTACTCTTTTTGAGCTGAACTGCTTGTTATTTTTTGAGGAACAACATAAATGTTAGCTATTTTTTGACTGTACTTGTTGTTTTATCAGGGACTGTGTGTAGAACAAGTTTGTTTTGTTGTTTTTCTCTCTCTTAAGCCTTTTCCTAAGACCTAGTTGTGACTACAATAAAATATTCCTCTCTAAAGCTAACTAGATTCTATTATGGTGGTTTTTGACTATGAGCTTCTTGTTTCCCACCCTCCATTTGAGGCATGAATAATGCTTTAGGTTGAGGTTGTGCAACAAGGCTTATATTTAGGAATGCATTTGGACAATTGGCAGTTGAATGAGGTTGATTACAAGGTTAACACCATTCTTTTGAAACCATGTTAATTGGAACAAGAGTTATAGATGAACTAGAGCCTTTGGGTCAAATTGCCTTGGTTGATATGGCTATCTATAATTCTAATTTTACTGATAAGGTTGCCTATTCTGTTGATTTTGTTGATTTTTCTGATAAGGAGCTTGATAAGGCCTACTAGGCTAAGCTAATTTATTTTCAATTGATGTCAATTTATTACCCATAGTCTGTAACCTTTAATACATCATCTGATGGAGCTAAAACAATAGGATCTATAATGGTAATAGGCTGTGGAATAGGTAAAAATCTGCTATAAGAGGCATTAAAGGCCTTGGTGCCAATTTCCCAGCTTGAATAAGGTTATTTTCAGCCCTAATGGCAATGTCATAAGCTCTAGGAGAGTCTCTCCTCCCATAGACTGAATCATAGTTGAAATATCATTGTTTAAGGCTCTGAGATAATATAGAAAAGCATGATCAACTTGAGGCTTAACACTAGCTGGAATTATTTCCCAAGTTCTAGCAAAATGGATGTTGAAACTAGCCATAAATTCATGAGGGGCTCTTTTAATTGTAGACAATTGCTCTATGAGGGATAAATGATCAAAATGGTCTTGAAATTTCTTAATTAATTTCTCTCCTAACTCATCCCAAGTTCTTATGCTCCCAATTTCTAAGGTTCTATACCATTGCAAGGCTTTTCCTTTAAAGGATGCAGCTAGAAGTCTTAAGGCTACATCTTCATGAGTTATATTATGGACAACACAAAGGGCTGCAACATATTTAATGTGCTTTGTAGGAGTAATATGATTTTCACCAGTGAATGAAGGTAAACTTTTCATGGCAGCATTGGGAATATCATGATAAACTTGAATTACTAAAGGGATGCCATTAGTAAAGGTTACAAAATTCCTAGGTGGTTGAATAGCCATTGGAATAACTAAGATTTGAACAAAAAAATAATACATGGTGAAGGAATATTAGGAGGGTTTCCAAAACTAGGCCTATTATAAGGTAAGGTATTGCTAACTCTTCTTCTTCTTGCAAAATTCAAAGGTAAAGAAATAAACTCAGTAATAATTCCTCTTACTCGATGATCTTGTAGTCATTTTAGGCATGGAAAATGCTATAAAATTGGTCTAAAATCATCCTTACAGAGTCACCAAATAAATCTTTTGATCTTTAGAATAAATTGTTGCAGCTTATTGCTCTAAAAATGACTTTATTTCATTGTAAATTTGTTGTAAATTGCTATAATCTGATTCGTGCTCCCACCGAGCATGTAAAAAACTATTATCTCTCAAAAGTGCACCCTGTTGAGAGATGACCGTAGGGGTTCTCAAATTTCTCTAGATCTCTCACTTTCATAGATACAATGGAAACACTTCACGTGTCCTGTGGGTATACCTATTATTGAGGTGAGTCTTCGCATCAAGGCCAATTCCTTTTTATGTATCCTAAACTAATTTTTAGGGGTTTTGAGGGTAAGAAGATGACTGCAAATGAATTGAAAATGGTGTGATACACCAAAATTTTGAGAAATTTGATGATTACATGCAAAATCAATTTGAGAATGGATTTTGGATGCATAAAACAATAGTTTTCAAAAGAATATTAAGGCAAAAACAATTTGTTTATTGAGGGAATGAATCACAACACAATAAGATAAACATGCACACTAATATTATGCATAAATTACTAAATTTGCAGTAAGGTAAGATGATTAATTAGGAATTTGACATTCACAAGAATTAATGAGATATACATACCACTACAAATAATTGGAAAGGTAGAAATCAGTTCTCATTTAAGGGGAAAACTTACAAATTTTCTTCAGCACTCCTATATCCAAAAAGTCCTCCTTGTGCCTTGTAATTGCACACAATATATAAGCAAGATTATTCACCCAACCCATCCTAAAAATAGACTAAAATTTGTACTCACCCATGCATGCTAATTTTACCCCTTTATTATGAATAAATAAAGGAATAAAAATAGACATGCTAATTACAAAGAGGCATTAATAGCCTTGGTTACAAAAATAAAATTCAGTCCAAGTGTAGTTGACTGATCTATTTTTAATAAAATAGGATGAATAATTTGGCTAATAATAGCCCTTTCTTGTTGTGTAAGTATCCTCCAATGTGCATGCAATCTCTATCTTCTAGTGCTTGATGTGACACTTGCAACTTGATCCACTTGCAATGATATTCTAGGCATTCTTTAATTCTGCCCCTTAATGCACATGCAAAAATTTAATCTCCCTGTGTGAGAAAAATAATTCTTTTATTTGCAATACTTTGCAAAATATTCACCCATGTATTTCATCTACTGTGGGGACCACCTGTAAGTTCTGATGTTGACATCTGTTTGTCACCTTTCTTAACATATGCAATACATTATTCTCCTGCAAGTATAATACCTTTGCTTGTCTTCAATTCCCATGTGGGGACCACCTTTGATGTGCACATGTCCTCCATGATGTGATTCTCTTTTTGAATTTGGCATATATGACTTATTCTAATCAAGATGGTTACCTCTTGATTATTCTGATATAGACTAAGGTTTTATTTACCCATGTCACTTTCTTTGAATAATAATTGCACTTTGTGAAAATATAGGTCATGGGACCCCTTTGCATAATCATTGGATAAACATTGGATATGCTCCTTGAATAGTTTTGAATCAATTATTTTAGACCTCATAAAGGTCAATGCAAATAATTTTTTGGCCGTCCTGACTTTGTATGGTATGAGTCATGTTGTAGGGTTACCTTTTGAGCATCATTGCATAATATAATAAGGTAAAGTTTTACTTTTTGATGATCATAAAACACATCATGATCTTGGGCCTTTTGAAAGGTAATCATTTAATTTGGAAATTTCCCCTTCTCTATGATGAATTGACCCTTAAAATTTTGTCAATGACTTGATTTTAACTCCAATTTAAACCTTGGTTTACAATTAAATTGTAACTCCAATTGTTAACCATTGATATAATGCTTATTTTAATCTCCACCCTTGATCTGATTACTCCATTGTTGGAGCTTAGGGTCTGCAATAAATGAGATTGATGATCTGCAGACTGTTGATTTTAAGTTTTGAATAAGGGTAGTTGATTTGTCTATAATGCTGAGCTGGGTTGCATTGAAGTTAATAATGGATATCTATCCATCGATTCCTATACCTTTTGATCTCTACCATCAAATTTTACTTTGGTAGTTGTCTTGTGGTTTTGACTCCCACCATTGATCTTGGTACTTTGATCCCTCGACCATTGATATTTTACTTAGGTTGAGTTAGATTGGAATGGGGTTGAGATGGGTTGATAAAACAACTCAACCCTAACTCATTGTTTACTTTTTCATTTCTCATTTTGCAGCGAAGCCCTGACAATTTTTTTTTTTGGCCACGATTGTTGAAGTGTCGAAATGGATTGGTTCTCTACGACTGATGAATACATATATTTAATGGTTATTTTCTCTATCCTAAGTTATGAAAACTATATTGCATTTGCCATGATTACTCGGTTTTTGAGTTTGGATGAGATTTTAATGTGGTTTTTTTATCTTTTCACTACTTTCTGAGTGTGAGACGCTATGAAATTGGTCTTCTTCTAAGAATACCTAGTCACCATTGAAGTTATTCGAGCTTTTATTTTTCATTCTTTTCATTTTGGATGGCTTCTATTTATGAGATTGAAAATCATCCGAGGTGCTCACCATTTCACCTTGATTCAAAAATTTGGTAATTTCCTACTCTATTTGCAAATGGGTGAGCCCTCTTTTTTTCAAGTAGTATTCGCAATGCCATTAACTCACCATTTTGGTTGTTTTTTTGAGTTCTGCATTGGATTATTGGTGTCTACAATTTTTGAGTTTGAAACTTAGGCATATTGAATGACCATTTTTAATGAAGCTTGTTGTTCGATGCAAATTACTTGCCATGGATTTTCTACCTCTATGAATTTAATTTAGGTGAGATTTTCATTTTTCTTATCAATTGCTTAGAATCAATACTTCATTCTTGTCGTGATTCGCCATTTTTTTCAATAAATATTCTAGGTTTTCTTATAAGATTCATCTACCATGGCTGCAATTGTTGAGGTAATATGTTTCAGATCTGTATCTTCCCGAGCTTGTAATTTTTCTATTATGCTCAAATTCACATTCGAGTTATGCGTCAACATGAGTTTTCATCATTGGTTATGATTCGAGATCAACTATTTCTTTGTTGATGTGATCTTCATGAAAATATAGATAGTAGATTTTCATTTTCTTTCTAAAATGTAGATATCTGGATTTTCATCTTATGTTGGCTTTTATCATTATACATTTTGGAGCATGATCTGGTTTTTTTCATTTTCGAGCTCAAAGTTTTTCTATTAATAAAAACACTTTTCCTGAGCTTTCTGACTTGGGCATATGCAGGGGAGAACTCTATACAGAATCCAGTGGTCTTTCCTTTTTGCATTACTCTCTACAAGTTGGGATTCCATCTATTTTTACCTAAGCTCGAGTATCTTTAGATTTGTGATGGGTTTTAGGCTTTTCAAGCTAACTGGCTCAAAACTTGACCGTAATTACTTGATGGATAAGCTTCTTCCCTACACATTTATCACGTGGATTTCTTTTTTGCTTCATTTTTGTTTTGTTCTCACTATAGACCATTACTGCTATACTTCGATGTATTTTTGTTTCCTGAAGTTTTATTTTTATATTTTTAAATATGAAAGCTTTGAGAATTAACATTGTTGTAGAAAATATATGATTGTAATCTTCCATTACTGTGTCTTGTAACTTTGTAACTTAATAGTTCATAAATTTGCTTGATCATATATATCTTTCTTTTAAAGTATTTACAATATACTTTCAACAATCTGTTACTTGAATTTTGATGCTTCTTTGGTTCTATAAGAAATTGTTACTCTATGAGTTTTATTTGTAAACACTCGCTTCCTTTAGACTATTTACTCGGGGTTGTCGTAGATTTTTTATTTTATGCTTGTCCATATCATAACTCTAGTGAATGGATTGATCAAGGATTACTCCACTGTGTAGCATATTGCTTTGACCAAAAATGCCTTATTACACAACCGAAAGACTATATTTCTATGGATATAACTTTGATATTTATATTCCTAAAAGCTAATGGTAATCTGATTTCTCGATAAATGAACTCTTGTCATAATTATCCTTTGGGAAGAATTTATTTTCATGTACTCTACTTTGTAAATGCAAGGAGATGTACTTTTAAAATATAACACGTACTTTTTACATTGCTTTTTCCTTTCTCCTTGGACATTTACATATCTTTCCATTCTTAAAAAAGTGACATTCCTTGAATGTTGTGATGAATATTACTTTATTTCAAGTTCATTGTGTTTCTATTCTTATAGTTTTTGATTTGAGTTTGTTTATTGCAATTGTGTAACACAACTTTAAATGAAACAAATGATTCCTGTGAAAAGTAATGACTCAATGAAAACTGTAAAACACTCCAAGCTCTTGGTGTTTCATCAACTATTGAATGCCATCCTCTATTATTTTGATTTGATGTGAAAGTTGTGATATTTCTCATCATACTTGAAGTTTTGATTTTGAATCTCAATTTGCGTTGAAGTAGTTTCTTGAACATATCATGCCCTATTGAACTTTGCATTCCTTACTAAAATTCTAGTTTCTTGTGTAATTTGATATTTTTATATGAAATATTGATGGGTTGCCGATAGTCTTGGAGACAACACCTATAGCAGAACAAAGCCTTCACTTCTCTCAAAGTTTTGTTTTTGTTTTAGACTCGTAGCTTGCTATCTTTTGATCTGTATGATGCTTAGATGTTCTTGATTTTTTGAATTAAAACTTTGATTCTTTATGCTATTTTGGAAATGAGGAATCCTAAAAATGTTGTTCATTCATTTGAGCTCAAGGATTATAATGAATCACACAATATGTTATGTATCTAATCCCATGGTTGTAATGACTCTTTGCTTTACTATGCTACTTCTTTTGCAATGGAAAATTGAATGTTGCATTTCTTGTGATCCGTAAGAGTTCGTTTGTACTATAAAAAGGTCAATCAATTGAACTACAAATTTATACACTTGGCATGTTAAAGTAAGAGCTAAATAATGTACTTGTTGTGTTCATTCATAATTCACACATGGTTGTGAACCTCTCTTTGTTTAAACATTTCATACTTTCGATCATTTCAGCTACAAAGTGTATATGGAATTTATTGATCTTATGTTCTGTTTAATTCATGAACACTATACCTTTCCTTGAAAGTTGAAAATGAATTCTTTTGAACTTAACAATGATGTTGCAAATTTGAATTCTATTGTATTCTCGGTTTATGATATTCTATACTTATACTTATCTATTGCAATATTAAAATTTATTAGAAATGTAATTGTTATATTTGAATGGAAGAAAGCATGTAAGTTCCTCTTTTGATTTGTAGTGTAACTCCTTTTATTTCTAGAATAGATAGTAAACTCGAGTCACATTCTTCTTACATGCCATTATGTATTTATGAGTTATCCCAGATTTGATGTACCGAAGATGAAACTCATGATTGAACTCTATTTTTATACAATCTTTATCTAATAGTGAGGACTACAAGACATGCTTTTACCTGTACCTTCACACTTAATAAAATAGTTAGAAAATATTTAGGCTTTTTGGCCTCTCTTATGTTCCATAGTTTTTCTTTCTCTCTTTCTTCTTTTGTAATGATTTTGGGAATCATATGTACTGTTGTAGAATATTCTTCTTATCAATTGTGTATATGTATTTGATGTACCTTATGCTTCTACATTTTAGAAATCCATCTGCATGTAGTTATATAGTACATGGGTACAAATCAAACCCTGAGCTCAATATTGATGCATTTCCTTTTCATTTTTCAGATTAATTGTGATCTGCCATGAGAGTTGGATGAAAGATGGAGCTGGAGCTAGAGATGAAAAGAAGCATACTTAGAAGAAAATAGCAAGGCAATGATGGGTTTCTTGTATACTCTTTTACTTTTAACTTCATGCACATGTACTTCTTTCTTCAATAGTTATGAGTTACATCCCACGGCTTGTGTGGGAAACATTGTACTTCTTCATGAATAAATAACATTTAATTTATGTACTTGAGTTGTATACTTCTTTCTACTTTCAAATTTATGACATGGATATTGATTGTATAATGAAATAAACAACTCAATCACATAATTAAATGTATTTAACATGCAGAAATAATGAGATTTAATGTATCTGTAACTTAAAATGAATCTACTGCATGAAAAATGCAACTCTTCTTGCCATTACTGAGTTTAATCTCTCACATAAAATGCAATTCATGCTTTTATCAAGGCAATGCATTAGTCCTTTAGGTCTTTTGTGTTTCTTTGTTGAAGATGAACATGGAATGATAGTCTATGTAAGGTGTTATATTCCATAACAACAGACATAGCTGCCGATTACATGAAGTTAATCAATTGCTACAACTAAAAGCATGATAAAAATGTAATGTATCCCCCAGTTAGGTCCACTTCATCAATTCCATCCATCGAGTACAAGATGGAGTAGGGCACTACAAACGCAACCCCATCTTCTTGAATGGGTAAAACACCAAAACTTCCTCGTAACATTATGGGATCGCTGTAATTATCCACATACTGGTAAATTTACAAATTAACTCCGATTTATTTTTGGTTACGCCTCTAAGTATCCAATACAAGTGCATGTATGATTGCGCGAAGGAAAATATAGGTCTATGTGCTTTTGGATGCCCATGTTGTGCTCACTACTATCAAGGGGGCTCATCCCTCCCACACATACTTTAATAACAACCTACCTGTCATTAATTCCCTCACCAAAATCCACCTCCACTTCCCCCTTTTTCTTGAATATTTATTCTATTTTAATTAGTTGGGCACTACAAATATTTTTTGAGGTAGTTAGGGGGCACACTGAGCTTCGTTATTTTTCAAAATTTAAAAGTTTTGTACTAGAATAATTATAAAAAAATACTCACTAAAAAAAGCTAGCACAAATTAGATGATCCTAGCTATCTTTCTACTAATGGGTTTTCAAAATACTAAATAGTGCTCAAATAATGGTGGGAGCACGAAAGTCACTCTACTATTTTTTAAACAAAAACAGGAGCACCCGATGATATTTTAGTTATTTGACCCACTTTAACTTAATCGTTTTCAATAAAATCTAGTAGCTTAGAAACTAGACTCAAAATACTATGATTCATGTTCTTACAATATCTTCCAATTTTGAGTGTAACTATTTCAAATAACTCATATGAGTTGAATTTATTTTATTTTTCGAAAAAAGTGTCCGCTTGAGACCCCCTTTTGGCCCCTCGATTGGTGCACTTACCTTGAATGTGTTTTATAACTTTGAATAATATTAATTTGAATTATCTCTAAATTTTTTTAATTATATTATAATAATTTTATTAATTTTCCCTCATTGCCTCCCTTTTAAATCTATTGCCTCTCTTTTAAATCTAAATTCCTTTTTCATTTTTAACCACAAAGAATTTTGATACAACCAACATTTCCAATTGATACAACCAACATTTCCAACTCATTGATTTGAAATACGACTATCATATATATATATATATATATATATATATATATATATATATTCATATATATAAATATATATTAGAAAACATTCCAATAAAAATGTCACCTTTATTAAAATTTTCACTATTGTCATAGTTTTTTAGTACACTCTTGAAGGGCAAGATACTAAAAATTACCTTGCATGTTTATTGTGATCTTAATTTGAAAATACTTAAATCATTTAAATTTAATAGTTAAATCATTCAAAATTCAATGCTTCTTTCGATATGAATATTTAAAATATAGTTAAATGATTACACACACACACACACACACACACACACACACACACACACACTAATACACACACACACTAATATGCATAAATATATACTACATTTTTTTAATCTATGAAATAATTTTTGACAAGGTTTTGCAAATTGGACTAATTTTTCATGACATCATCTATCACCGTGTGTTAAGAAAATTGAATTCATTTTACATGTTTTTAACTACAAAATACTTGCAAAATTCTAATACGCTATCATGATTCATTTTAAAATTACTTATTTAAAATATAACAATCAATTTAAAAATAAATCTATATACAAGTTATGTTGATATTGTTAGGAAATTATTATTAATGTTTACATTATATTTGTGTATTCATTAAATACAAATGTTAGTAGTTATATTATTATTATATTAACAATAATATATTGGTTGGAGGATGGAGGCATCGGAGGCTGGAGGTCAGACAACGACCTCTCATCAGTCACCAATGATGGGGCCACACGAAGCTATGGTGGCACATTTTGTGGTGTGAGTGTGCTTTTAGTATTTGATGTCTAGTGTGATTCTTTTTCAGAGTTCTTGTTTTGTGTTGAATAAGTGAAATGTTCACATTGAGGGGGGAACATGATCAACATGATCCAATGTTCCATTTTCAGTTTTTCAGTTGAGTATGTGGCTATTCCTATTTCCCCAAATGTAAAAACATAGTGCAGAACAAATAACACAGTGAAACACAACATCATGAGGCTTGATGAGGTAGAACAGTCAGATGTGTTCCTGTTCATACCTAGGTTTGTGGTTAGCCTCCCAAAACAATCAAGGTCTGTTTAGATGTGTTCTCGCTTGAGTTCCCACATTCTTAGGTCGATGTATTCCCTAGAGTGACCGGATGATAAGCGAGATGATTCCCGAGCATGTTCCCATCCTTGTCGGTTAGATGTGTTCTTGATAGTGCTTTATCGATAAGAAGTTGATGTGTTCCTTATTCTACCTTCAGTTTGAGTGTGTTCCAAGATCATGAGTGCGTAGAGGCGACATGCTGCAAAGGAAGTGTGAAAGTTATAATGTTACCATGTAAACACTAAGGGGGAATGTTAGGAAATTATTATTAATGTTTACATTATATTTGTGTATTCATTAAATACAAATGTTAGTAGTTATATTATTGTTATATTAACAATAATATATTGGTTGGAGTTGTTTTAACAACTCATATGATTTGAGTTGTGTATTGTTATGTGAGTAACAATCACAACTAAATAGGATATATTATAGGATTGAGTGGTTCCATAATAATAGGAAATCCTCTCCTATATATGTGTAATGGTGTTCGATTGAATATATAGAATAAATATATCAATATTCATTATATAAATTGGTGTTGTGTTTTCATTTGGTATAGAGCAAGGTTCATTTTGATGAGAGTTTGAAGTGATATGTATAAGTATTTATATTAAAATATTTTAAAAATGAATGTTTTCTTTATTATTTTTATCATTATTATAACAGTAATGTTGTTGCGCACAATTAGAAGGGTAATATTGAAAAGTTGCAATCTCTTACAAAAATGTTTGATGGGCTTAGATGGAATTTAGATTTGAAGTGTGGCCCCCATTTGATTGACATTAACCAAACATTACTAAAATTTAAGCATCATTTTCATGTTCATTATTTTTAAGCTATATAATATTTGCAAAAGCCTATAAGCTTGTACTTTCCAAATATGATTTGATTATTGAACACCCACAAATTTTCCCACACGAAAATCAAGAACAAACCTAGGTCAACTAGAAAAATTATGGAATAATTTTTTTGTTAATTGCACCCATAATAAAATATTTGAGTTTATGATCGTCACATTCTTGTGTCTAAAATTGAATTAAATTAACATTATTAATTTTCCCTTAGGTCCCCCTTAAAACTAATAAAAATAATAACACTTGTTAGTCTAAAGCAACACTTAGGCTTCCCTATCATTTACTTTAATTCAATTTAATTTCACCTTAATTAAATTTGGTTAGTTAATCTCAAGTGAAAAGTGGTCTATTTAATTAAATAATTAAAAGTTCTATAATACCCACAAAGGGGTCTAAGTTGCATTAAATTAAAATGTCTCTAAAAGACATTTGGGTTAGAAAAGTAATAACACCCAACCCTTACACATACTTGAGTGACCCCAAAATAATGTCTACCCATGCAAATTAAATTTGAATTTCTCTCACCCACTCCCCACCTACTTTTTGTAGGGATGAATCTCATCCATTGGATGGATTCATTTGGGGCCATTAGATCTAGGGATTCAACTAACCCTAAGCATGCATATGAAAAGATCTTTTCTCTTTTGACTTATTGTTTCTTCTTTTTGTTTTGCAGATTTGTGGAGAGGGAGGAGGAAGCCATGAGAGGCAACCTCAAGCTCTTGGAAGGATGCACATGCTTCATTTCTTTTCTTGTTTTATTTACACCCTCACCTAGGGTTTCAATGTATTTTATTTATTTAGTTGTCTCATTATTTTAATATTTTCCCAAATGGGCATATGGGTTTTGCCCCATTTTAATGAAATGGTTAAAATGATAATTGTATTTACTTGGGAAGAAGTGTGTGTGTGTGTGTGTGTGTGTGTGTGTGTGTGTGTGTGTGTGTGTGTGTGTGTGTGTGTGTATACATTGTTTCATTTTAAGACACCCCTATAAAATTGAAGGTGGAAAATACCTGGCGAATATCCCCGTAACCACTTTCAGCGAAAGGCGAATTTGACAGTATTGAAAAAAAAATTTCGCCTGGTTTTACAAGGTACCATGAGTGACGCGCGACAACACTAGTTCGTAACGACGCACGACATTTGCGCGACAATAGTTAGTACTGACGCGCGACACTGGCGCGACAATAGATAATATTGACGCGCGACTTTTTCACCACTGTAGTCTGACGCGCGTCAGTGGAGACAATTGTCGCGCGACATTGTTCTACACCGACGCGCGACATCGCCAACTATTGACGCGCGACATCAACTTCTATTGACGCGCGACAGCGGCCACTATTGACGCACGACATCATCTAAGACTGACGCGTGGCATTGTAATTAAATGACGCGCGACACTGTATTTAAATGACGCGCGACACTAAATTAAATGACGCGCGACACTGTAATTAAATGACGCGCGACAATGTAATTAAATGACGCGCGACATTATAATTAAATTGACGCGCGACAACATTCCTTATTGACGCGCGACACCGTGAGTAAATGACGCGCGACACTACATTCAATTGACGCGCGACAAAGGGAATAGATGACGCGCGACACTACATTCAATTGACGCGCGACAAAGGGAATAGATGACGCGCGACAATACATTCAATTGACGCGCGACAAAGGTACTACATGACGCGCGACACTAAATCCAATTGACGCGCGACAAAGGGACTAGATGACGCGCGACAACAGAATGAGATGACGCGCGTCAATTGAGGACATTGACGCCCTATTTAGGTTATAAGTAGCCATGTGCCGCTCATTTTCTCGTTTTCGTTTTCCCGTTCTCGAATTTTTGCAGGTCTAAATCTTTGACAAAGACGCTATTGCAACTACAATGTCGACTTCACATGCTTCCCAATTGCAAGTTCAGGAAGAAATTCAGGCCAATCCAACTCAATCTCTTTCGAAGATAACCTACAGGAATCCCTTATGCCCTCACATCCATACGGCTTTAAAGATGTCTTCAGAATATTCAGCTATAATGGAAGCGTGTGAATTTACAGGGCTCGTTAATATGCCACATTTCGAAACAGATCCGGATATTTTGAATTACCTTCTGTCATGCTACAATTCAGAGGACGGTATATTTTATGTTACTCTGAACGATGGCCAAATGTTCCAATTCACTATTGAACCAAATGACATACATCGGTTTACGGGCCTTCCTAACAAAAATTTACCAACTGTGACAACCAAGGCAACACTCACGGAAGATGACAAGAAATTTCTCGAATCATCGTACGGTTTCCATTTTGATTGTAAGTATAATTCATTTTAATTCATATTTTTTAATCTGTTTTTTAGTCTGATACAATTCTGTTATAAATTTATACTAATTTTCACTGTTTCGTATTTGCAGCCCATGTCAATAAATCCAGGCGTGGTGTAGATACACAATCAATTGCACATCACTTTTTGGCTGCACTTATTTCGTTTTTTCAAGCCAGAATTGTTTTGCAGGGTCGCCAAACAGATATACCAAATTGGGCCATTGCATACATTTGTGCCACTATCACAAAACGAAAATTCGATTGGTGCACATTTCTATCGAAAAAAATAAGAACTGACATAGCAAATTCAAGAGTCTCAGATAAACCCTACATTTATTCAACAAACTATCTCCTCGGCTTCTACTATGAGGCACTTTTAAATTTAAAACATAAACAAATTCCTACTTGCTCTGATGAGGCTTTGAAGAAATTCTCAGTTCCATTTGCAGAACAGCAGGTATAAACTATTTAGTTTGTAATTGTATTACTATTTTCTACATTACAGTGCACATTTATTAAATCTTAAATTTTAATGTTTTGCAGAGAAGATATCTTGAAGCCATTCCCAAAAAAAAAAAGATGTCAAGAGGAAGAGGCCAACTACACGCAGAGGCTTCGGGGGACTCCCAATCTGAAATGGAAGCTCACTCCTCTCCAAACCCTCAACAGTTTGAACTCGTTAAACGCCAGAGAAGTAATACATTCTCATATATTATTTACAAATTCCAAAGTTGCAGATTTTTGTTCAATTTAAATTTTAACCAAATGATTTAACATTTGATATTGATGAATTGCAGGGATTTTGGAACCTTCTTCCCCAACTCACTCCATACATTCGCATGCATTGATATCTTCTGAACAGCCACAGAGTACAACTCCTACAAGGCCACCCGTAGCACCGAGAAAAACACCCCCTCGACAACAAGGTACAACTTTTCTATAGGACATTTAGTTTCATAGTTTTGACTTTTGAATTGTTCTAACATTTTTCTTTTTTTCTTGTACTTTACAGCGCATGTCATTCATGATCAAACGACGGCCGCGACACCAACTCAACCATTAATTTTTAAAATGCCAACCAGAGGAACAGTGAAAAAGACCATTGGTAAACGCATGACTTTTGCTCCGGCCCCCAGTGGGACACTAAACCTTGACTCCTCGTTTCGTATACCAACTCTCTCACTTGGTGGCTTGCCCAGTGCAACGGGCATATCTGTTTTGAACAATATAAATTTAGATGAAGATTATTTGGGCATTGATAGCAATGACCCAACTGGTTTTTTCGATACCCGCGAGATGATTCAAGGCCAGCAGGTATACTTAAAATTTCAATTTTAATATGCTTTACAATTTTAAATTACATTCTGATTTAAATTTTTTATCTAAATCTTGATTTATTTTTTCGAAAACAGGATCAGCCCACCCAAAGACAGAAAATAGCAGTTGATCTTGGTCAAAGCCCCCACACTTCTCCAGCAAGATCGTCTGCATCAGAATCAGATAGTGAAGAGTTTCCACCTTATCCTTTGGAGAACTTAATTGGTAATGATTGTCAATCCCATGTCAGTGAGTTTATTGTTCCTCATATCGAAGAGCTTATAGAATGGGAGAAAAGGGCCAAAGTTCTTATCAATGAGATTATTAGTCGTTATGAAAATTATTGGCAACGGGACAGTTTATACGCTGCAGTCCAAAATCAACCTGCGAAGATGGATTCCTTACTTACCCAAGCAAGAAGTGGGACTGTCACGTTTAACAACAAATATAAAGACGACATTTTAGATAAGGTACTAAACAGATTGGAAAATATTAGTGCCGAGGCCCAGGCATATTTTAACAAATGGTCAAAGGACAAGGATTTGGTATCAATCGCAAATGCCGAAAGAGATAGAGCGGTTGTAAGTACTATTACATTCAAACAATCGTTTTTGTTAATTTGAAATTTTGAATTTACATTAATATTTTGAATTGACATTACTCTTTTGGTGCAGTTGAAATATGAAAATTTGAAGAGTCAGGCGAAGGTTTTGCAAGTTCACTTGGAAACAGCAAAGAACAACTTATCCGCTGCAAAAAATATGAAGCAAAATATTGTTTTGGTTAACAAACAAAACAATACACTAAAGCGGATAATTAAAGAGCATGGTCTTGACCCTGACATCTTGTTCAAAGAAAAAGCAGCTGCTGATCCAAATTTGCTGTCGCACGGAGATGCAACAAATCAAGAGGAAAGAATTTTAAAAAATCTGGACAGTGCTGCAGAAGATCTCATATGTTCAGGGGTTATTTCTGGTGTTGGGGAAAGAGGTGCAGCTAGAGTGGTAGAAGCCGTTGGGGAAGAGAGTACAGTAGAAGTTTCTAAAGAAAAAGAGGCTTCTCAAAATTAGAAACTGTTATTATTGACTAAACTCCTACTATTGCGTATGTAATATGTTATTTGAATTTAATTATATGGTGATTAGATGGTGATTATCATGAATTATGTATGTTTCTTGTTTACTTGCATTGTCATGAATTGTATGTGGACGTAGATGATGAATGATGATAATGATAGATGATGATGAAAGATGATGAATGATGAGAATTGATAATCAATGATAGATGCTGATGAAATATGATGATCAATTTAATTTCTTTAATTATCTTGAAAATTATGGCTTTGGGAAAAAATAGCAACTAAGTTTTGAAACAGATCTTTACTGTTTAAAGAGATTCACCTCTATATTAGTGCATAATCTTAAACTAGAGAGGTTGTTTGATGTAGAGGCTGTAAGAATTAGAGCTTGGGAAATAATGAAGACAATGGTTTAAAAGATATGGTTTTGCTTATCATGGATATTGTTTTGTGTAGAGGCTATGGAGGCTGGATTAATCAAAGATGGAATAACCATGTGATTAAAAGATAGGTCAAGCTCGATACAGAACTTTGAAGTTTAATGTAAAACATATAAGGTTTTTATCATGAAGATTATTCTGTCTTTGAGTCTATAAGTTGATATAATTTTGAGTGTATATATTTCTTATAATTTAGATAGAGGTTTTTTTAATGAATGATTGATGAAATGCAATCAATCTATTTGAATCTCTATTCTTCTAGCTACAATCTTTTTTATCTTCTGAATAATCCCATTACGTGGACACCATTTGAGATGAAGTATGCATCTATAATTCACTCAACTTAATAGTTTAATATTTAATAAATTAAATATAATTCTAAGAAATAAAGAGAGAATCATCACTGGAAAGAAATTAAACATAATTGCAAATAAGATAGGGTTTAACTTACCTCTTGCAGTGAAATCATCAAGGGTAATTTGCTAGATCTTTGTTTTACCTGACATTGTAGACAGAGGGGTCCTGAGAAGTCCCAGTAACATCTTTAAATATATAGATCAACAATATCTTTAAACAATAAGATGATGTTGTAGAAGATACCTATTTAAAATTGAAATCATCACAAAAATAGATTAGTAGATAGATGGGTGAGTTGCCTGACATTGTCAGTCCCGAGAAATAACAGCTTCCTCGGACGGATGTCAACCCACGTTTTCAAAAAATAATATATTGTATTTAACCATTTGTAACAAACAATAAAATTATCACTGCCACTAGTAATGAGCTAAATCTGTGTTTCAAAAAAAACCAACACGAGAAATGGATTAGATTATAGATGGGTGAATTGCCATGGTTTACCATGCCAAATTTAATAAGATTTAACAACCTTTCTGTTTAGCATCTAAGAAAAAATACAGTGCCTTACTCCAGATAAATTATAGAAGTTAAATTTGTATAGGATTCTCTTCGGGACTGCTCTTGAAGTGTTTGAATTAAAATATATCTTTTTTTTCAAATTTTTCAATAAGGTTGTTTACATATCGTATTAGTTACAAGAATGAACTTGAAATATATGATCCTTTAGTAGATTCCTGCTACCATCATGTTTTGTTTTCCTTTTCTGAAGATACAATGTTCAACTGTATGTTTGAAGACAATTTTCTTGAAGCTCCGCCATTTCTATGCCTTGAATTGATTAATCATGATCTTCTTGAAGTACAATTCATAAAATCAAGTGTCTCAAATATTGAAAAAAAAAATTTACAGCTCAATTATACATCAAGCTCAACAAGTAACATGTCTAAAATCAAGTGTCTCAGACATCAAGTACACACCAATCAGTGTCTCAATTGGCTGCATTGCAAACATGAAGGCTTCATCACTCCTTACGCGCGTCAGAGGAACGTCAATTGTTTCAATCGACGCACGACATCGTATCTATCGACGCCGCCATCGGATCTATCGACGCCACATCGGATCTATTGACGCCACGTCATCGGGATCTATCGACGCTGCGTCGCCATTGATGGCGCCGTCAGCTTCGGCTATCGACGCGCCAATGGCATATCGACGCGCCAATCGCGCTATTTCTATCGATGCGCGCTTCACGACGCGCATCTTTCTATTGACGCGCCGCGGCCTCTATCGACGCGCGGCGCTCGTTATCGACGCCATGCTAACGGCTCATCGACGCTGCCGCATGGCTTTCTATCGACGCCGCGCTTCATCGACGCTGGCTTCTATCGACGCGCCGCGGCTTCTATCGACGCGCTGCCACGCTTCTATCGACGCCAATGGCGTCAATGGCTTCGCTATCGGCTTCTACGCCGCGCGGCTTCGCTCGACGGCTTCATCGATCGCGCCAATGGCTTTTCTTTCGATCGACGCGCCAATGGCTTCTATTGACGCGCGTCAGTACTTAGTAATGTCGCGCGTCATCTTGGACATTTGACGCGCGTCTATTGATGCGTTTGACGCCCGATTTAGCCTATAAATACCCTTCTACCGGTCATTTTGTCGTTTTCACCTTCGGCTCTTGAATTTCTACAGGTCTCAATGCTTCCCAACTGCTTCCCAATTCAATCGATGTTTCTTATGCCCTCACATCCATACTGTTTTAAAGATGTCTTCGACTCTTCAGTAGATAAATATTTAATGGATGCGTGTGATTTTACAGGGCTCGTTAATATGTCCCATTTCGAAACAGATCCGGATATTTTGAATTACGTTCTGTCATCCTATAGTTCAGAGGACGGCATTTTTTATGTGACTCTGAACCGCTGCCGAATTTTTCGATTCAGTATAGAAGCAAATGAAATTCATCGGTTTACAGGCCTTCCGTTCAAAAATTTACCAATTGTTACAACTAAGGCAACACTCGTGGAAGAAAAGAATTTTCTCGAATCAACGTTTGGTTTCCATGTTGATTGTAAGTATAATTCGTTTTAATTCGTATTTTTTATTCTGATACAATTTGCTGTTATAAATTTATAGTAATTTTCACTGTTTCGCATATATCCAGGCGTGGTGTCTAATATGTAGCATTTCTGAGTACATGTAATTTTTGCAATGCTAGTGTCTAAGATTAGCTTTGTAACTTTGTTTGACCTGATGAGTGCAGTGGAAAAGTTTAAACAAAAAAAAGATCTTAAGAAAACTGATGGAACCAAGAAGGGGAAATTAAATGATGTTCCCAAACTTGATGCAAATCAAGCAGGAGGGAAGAATTCTGATCAATGTACTTTAATATTAACGGAGGGTGACTCAGCCAAGGCACTTGTAGTCGCTGTAAGTGTTTGTGCCATGAATCAGGGAAATGTGAATATTGAATTTGGTAGTACTGTGACATGTTTCGACATCACTTTCCAATTTAATTTTTTGTTATTTTAGTTATCTTTATGCTATCAGGTGGCAGGAATATCTATTTTTTGGGAAGCTACCACTCACCAACAAATGGAGAATAAAGAGATAGTAAATAGAAAAAAAATCCTTGGTCTACAGGAAGATAAAATATATGACAGCATTAAATCTTTAAGATATGGCCATCTGATGATAATGACAGACCAGGTACATGATCTTTGTATAGCAGTGTTTAGTTTCTTTAAATGTTCCCCCTGTATATTTGGTTGTGTTTTGAGACTTTTTATATTTGTTTTCCAAGCCTCCAGATGTTTTGTATCTCCATGTCTAATGTCGGCACATGTTAATGTATTATGTAGGCAACTCACAAAAATGGAAATGTGTTATCTTTCTACACAATTCCTGAGTATGAAGCTTGGAGAGACTCATTGAGTGGATCGATAACCAGCTGGACCGTATAGTACAAAGTAATGCTAGTTTGTTTTCCTCTTTATATGTTTTCGAGTTCTGGTTTTGTTCGCTTGCCGATTAGGTATCACTTGTTGCTTGGACCATACAGGGTTTGGGCACAAGTACCTCTAAAGAGTGCAAGGGGTATTTCATAGATCTGGACAAGCACAAAAAAGATTGTGTGGGTTGATGAGAAAGATGGAGATGCTTCCTCATATCAATCAGCTTCTCCAATCAATCAGCTTCTCCAATCAATCAGTTCTTCTCCAATCAATTCTCCAATCAATTAGGTATCACTTGTTGCTTGGACCATACAGGGTTTGGGCACAAGTACCTCTAAAGAGTGCAAGGGGTATTTCATAGATCTGGACAAGCACAAAAAAGATTGTGTGGGTTGATGAGAAAGATGGAGATGCTTCCTCATATCAATCAGCTTCTCCAATCAATCAGCTTCTCCAATCAATCAGGTTCTCCAATCAATTAGGTATCACTTGTTGCTTGGACCATACAGGGTTTGGGCACAAGTACCTCTAAAGAGGGCAAGGAGTATTTCATAGATCTGGACAAGCACAAAAAAGATTGTGTGGGTTGATGAGAAAGATGGGAGATGCTTCCTCATATCAATCTGGTTCTTATCAATGAGATTATTAGTCGTTATGAAAATTATTGGCAACGGGATAGTTTATACACTGCAGCTGATCCAAATTTTCTGTCGCATGGAGATTTCTGGTGTTGGGGAAAGAGGTACAGCCACAGTGGAAGAAGCCGTTGGGAAATAGTGCAGAGTAGAATTGGATAAAGAAAAAGAGGGTTTTGAAAACTAGAAACTTCTACTATTGAATATGTACTATGGTTTTTGAATATAATTATATGGATTTACATACAATCTTTAATTTTAATTGCATTAGATTGTGATTATCATGTATTATATATATGTTTCTTGTTTATTTGCATTGTCATGAATTGTATGTGGACGTAGATGATGAATGATGATAATTGATAAGTGCCAGCAACATCTTTAAATATATAGACCAACAATATCTTTAAATAAATGTTAATATAAGGTAACGATAACAAGAGCTGAAAAAATATAAGGTAACAAACAATAAGATTATGTTGAAGAAGATACCTATTTAAAATTGAAATCATCACCTGTAACGTGCTAGATCTTTGTCTTAAAAACTTCAACACAAAAAAATTGATTAGTAGATAGATGGGTGAGTTGCCTGACATTGTCAGTCCCGAGAAGTAACAGCTTCCTCGGACGGATGTCAACCCACGTTTTCAAAAAATAAAAATATTGTATTTATCTAAATGTAAATACATACACCTATAACATCTTTAATTATAACCAGAGCTGAAAAAATGAATAGTAGAAAGATATATCTTTGTTTAACCTATATCTTTAATTATAACCTATCACTGCCACTGGTAATGAGATATATCTTTGTTTTAAAAATATCCAACACGGGAAATGGATTAGTAGAAAGATGGGTGAATTGCCTGACATTTTTAGTATATAGACCTGTAAACATCTTTAATGGAGATAAAGATAAAGATAAAAGATACCTACTTAAAGTTGAAACACTCCATTATCAATAGCTTTATCAAAGTCGATGTTGTCTTCTGTAGAATGTGACGAAGAGACAATTACACTCTCAAGGTTGGGAATATTTGTACCTGTAACTGTATTATTTACACCTCTTTTTTCGCAAAGGGAATTCCAGTGAGCAATTGCTCTGTCAAAATTTAAAAAGTAACAAACAAATTAACAATAAGATTAAGGGGAAAAAGATACCTGCTTAAAGTTGAAATCATCACTGCCACTGGTAATGAGCTAGATCTGTGTTTTAAAAAAATCCAACACGAGAAATGGATTAGTAGATAGATGGGTGAATTGCCTGACATTTTTAGTATATAGACCTGTAACATCTTTAATGATAAAGATAAAAGATAAAGAAGATACCTACTTAAAGTTGAAACAGTCCATTATCAATAGCTTCATCAAAGTCGATGTTGTCTTCTGTAGAATGTGACGCAGAGCCAATTACACTCTCAAGGTTGGGAATATTTGTACTTGTAGCTGTATTATTTACACCTCTTCTTTCGCAAAGGGAATTCCAAAGGCGCAATTGCTCACAAACGGAAAGGTTTCGAGGGAGTATCGAGAAACGTAACACCTCATGCAACTTTCCAGATTTTTGTCCAACCTGTTTCTCAGTTTTGATTTTATAAATGACAATGCACTGAAAACCCTTTCATCCTCCACAGACCCCAAAATCATTGTCTGGCATAACTCATATAGTCTGAAATACTCACTGATATCTTCTTGTAAGATAGAACTTTGAAAGATTCCTCGCCACAGCCTTGTAATAGCACCACTTTCAGAAGGTTGATCTAAATTCTTATATTGGTTCCTCATTGTTGTTGCAAAATTGGTTGACTGAAACTTCAATAAATCGGCATTCAGTATACCTTTGATTTCTGTACCCTTGAGCTCTGAAGTCTTTGTAAATTGTTCCATTATTGTACCCATTGACTTATGGAAATGCTTACTGACAAAGTCTGCACGGCCACCTTCTGTATTCCAAAAATTCGGATTCATCACACCCATTGCTTCCAGAATTTTGTCTTTACAGAAACGTTCCCTAATTTCTGATGACAAGGTTTCTGAAATTTTTTTAAGCTTTATTCTTGTCTCAACTATCACAGACTCAAACAAATTACGTGTCACAGGAACATCTTCTCGTTCCGATCCTGTAATATCTTGACGTCTTTGCAAGATGTGCATTGGTATTTCCCTCCCATTAACAGAGATGCATAGGTGATCGTGGATATTAAATCTCAAAAAGGTGTTAGGATTTTTAAGATCTAATAAATCTCTCCAATTTTCAAAAACAGGTGCATCAAAACTATCCTGGGAACAGTACAATATATCAAGACTTTGACATACCATTTTCCTCATCCTTATAAAATCCACGATATAGATCAATCTGCCCTGTGCATGCTTCATCAGTGTATTGATCTCCTTCAACATTGGAAGAATACCAACCAATGTAAGCAAAGTCTCCAAATCAGTTAAGCGGAACAACAGGTCCCTTGCCCTATCAACTTCATGACGGTATTTGTGCATGAAACCAACCAATGAAGGATACTCCTCACGAACTCTGCATGCTGGTTCATACAAAGAGATCCATCTAGTCTCCACATCCTTCAGAAGTTTTTTGCCGTCTGTAATTCCAATTGCAAATTTTTGGAACTCCAGAAAACGCTTTGGGCTGCTTGACATATAGGCATGGAGTTCTCTTATTAGGTCTTCTAATTTAGCAACATTTTCATGGTTGCTTACCATTTTATATGCTAAATTCATTCTGTGAGCCATGCAGTGAATTGGTAGCATATATGGGGCCACTGTTGTTTGTAATCTAACACAGAGCCCTGTTCGGTGACCCTGCATGACAGATGCACCATCTGCTCCAACGCATACCAACTTCGTAGCAATTTCATAATCAGTCATACCAGCAACATCTTTCAAATGAGAAACAACTATTTTGTATAGGTTTTCAGCATTGCAGTTTTCAACCATTTTCATAACACCCAACAGATGAGGTGTCCTTATATGATTTTCTAATGTATAGATGTGGATACATACCCATGCGGTGTTGTCGACTGCTGTCACTTCATCAATTGAAAGAGAGATAAAGTTTGCTTTTTTTACATTCTCTTTCAAATCTTCCTTCTCTATCATCGAGAGGCATTTTGCCATTTCCCATCCACTACTCTCAGACCAATGAGACTGAGGTACATTCAGCATTCCGTTAAATTGATACAAAACCTTGAAATCGAGGAAATCTGACATTGCCCTTCCTTTTTTAAGTATTTGAAAAAGAGTAGAGAACTGTATGAATTTTGCTTGTAGATTAGTTTCTTTCATCTTACCAATATGCGATGTGATCGTTCCTCCCTTTTCCAACAGATGTCTGTGTTTTTTCTGCTCTGCCTCATATTCCGCTGCGTATCTCGATACGCATGCACTCCTTTTCGCTTTTCCACCTATGTGTTTTGATTTTCTGGCCATCCGCCCCTGTTACTGTTAAATATTGTTTTCCACAATGTTTTTCTATAGTGTCCAGCTTCAGTTGCATTTTTTGTTGCTTTCCCAATTTCCACGTACATATTGTACATGTACATTCACATGGGATTTCTTCAGAATTAGATGATACAACAGGTTCAATAAATGGAAATTTAGCTGCCCAATCAAACTTGTATGTCCTGCCAATGGTCCACATATTCTTGTTTGTTTTCAATGCTTTACTTTTTTGAGTAGAATTTGTAGCAATATCGCAATCACCTGGTTTCCTCTTTCTTGGACCAGAGTTTGATTTTGATTTCTGTCTTCCATTTTGTTGAGTGTTTGTATCTGTGATATCTAGCTGCACTTCTGGTTGCACCCCAACAGGAACAATATCTTCAAGATCTGGCATATTATCGTAGGTTTCATTTGTTTGACTGTGATACTGTGCAGAATGCATGTCCACCTCAATAATACCTTCCACACAGTCAGTATTCTGATTGTTTTCGGTGGCATGTATATGATTGGTATTTACACTATCTGTACCCGCAGAGTTTCCAAAATACTTGAAGAGTGATTTCTGAGATTTCTTACTTACTTTTAGGTTATTCGTATTCTTTGAGCTGGCACCTTCCATTATTCTGAAAAGAGTCCTGCGTCAGCAAAAGAACCAAGAAGCGACTCTGTCCAGTCTCTGAGGTCTTGTCGCGCGTGAACTGTCTGAGGTCGCGCGTCAACAATGCCCGAGTCAACCCTTTCTCAGTCGCGCGTCCACCCTTCCTCTGTCGCGCGTCACTTCGTAGCCCAAGTCGCGCGTCAGTATAGCTCTTGTCGCGCGTCCGTACAGCTCGGGTCGCGCGTCAGTACATATCTTGTCGCGCGTCAGTTCAGCTCTTGTCGCGCGCGTCAAGCATGCTCTCTTGTCGCGCAAGATAGCTCTCTTGTCGTCGCGCGTCGATGATCTTGTCGCGCGTCAATATTGCCCTTGTCGCGCGTCAACACTGCATTTGTCGCGCGTCAACTGTAATATGAATCTCTGGTGCTCAAGGGTATGCGAGTTCAAATTTCACAGTATTGGTAATTTGGTAAGCTACTTGAGGTATACTACCCGGCGAATCACATAGGTTTTTATAGGAGATGTTTTCAAATGAAGGCGAAGCCGACCCCCCAAAAAAAATATACTATATATTTTAGGCGAACAGGACACCGACCCACTCCGAAAAATTCGCCTTTTCAAATTTTCCTAAAATGAAATTTTCGCCATATTACGAATATTCGCCGCTAAAATTATCCCATAACACCTATGAAATTTAAACTTTCTTCAATCAATGCAAAGGAATGAACACATATAGTTTGTTTTGTTATTATATGCCCTTCAAGTAATACAACAAGAATAATATTTCTTTCTTTTACAACCTACAAGTTACAACCATTCCCACAAGTAGCTTCTAACAAGATTTTCCAATAATTTTTAAAACAAGAATAACACACCTAATGAAGACTACAAATCAACTAAAATGAGAACAAGTTGTTTTCTTTTTTCAATCAAATTTCCATTATATCAAAACTTGTTTCACTAATTTTTTTCTCTTTCCAATATCTATTACAACTTAATAACAAAGTATTCAATACAACTTTACTTTCAAATACAATACTATAAATCTTCCACCTTAAGTGGGAATTTTACAAGAAAATGTAACTATAATGAAGGATTGTTTAGTCTTCTACAAGTGCTCCAAGTATCAAATATCCAACAAGGCTCCATCTTTTCTTCACTTGATCACAACAAAATTGAGAGAGAGGCAACACTCTCCACCCAACCAAAACTCCAATGAGAAGAAGAAGAAATTCTCCTCATTGGCCCCCAAGCCCCAACCACAAGGCAATAAGGGATGGATCCAACACATGAAAACTCTACAATGCTTCCACAACACAACAAAAAAATTTCACAACCATTTCAAGCACATTCAACATAAGAAAAAGAACACAATAATACAACTTTACAAAATACACAAGGCTTGAAATGCAAGCCAATGGAGTAAGGATCTATGGGGAGATCACTTATGCCTCCCAATGGGATTAGGTGCCCACCTTAAAACCCTCCAATATAAATCTCAAAACCCCTACACAAATCTTATGCCTCCCTCAAAACCATCTTATGCCTCCCACATTCTCTTATGCCTCCCTACAATCTCTTATGTCTCCCTCATAAAATAAAACAAGTAAGAAATGCAAGCATTTTCTTGTCCAAGGTGGGGCACCCAACCCAACTCCCTCCAAAACATGAAATAAACTCTTATGCCTCCCTACATATAAGATCCCCATAGCCTTCTCCTACACCATACTTAGGAAATCTACCCAAGGACCCAACAAGCATACCAAAACACTCAATAACATACACATATACACAAGTAAAAGAAAAACAATAAAATAAGGGTATAACTCCTACCTTTCCATGGTAGAGCTTGATCCAAGAGTCACAAAAAAATCTCCTTCAAGCTCAATCTATCACCAAAAAGCTCAAAAAAATCCACAAGCACTCCAAAATCCTCCAACTCCAAAAATATAAGAGCACCAAAAGAAATGAAGTAACCCCCAAACAAACAAAATAACTTGAATAAATAGAAAAGGGAGAGAGGAGGGTGAGGTGGCTCCATGTAGGATGTCACATCACTCATCCTCAACTCTACCTCATTAGTCAAACCTCAACCCCAATGCACAATAAATTGGTGGTTGAGAGGAATAAAACCTCTTACACAAAATCTCAATCCACACCCCCTAAGGACAAACTTTGAACTCAATGTAAGAACAATATAATTAATGCCACTTTTTGTCTTACAAAACACTTAATGGGGTTTATTTTTGACCCCCCAATCACTAGGTAGGGTTGGTATAAGAAATCTAATTAAGAAATTAGATTAGCTTGTCCCACAAGCCTCCAAAATTGGCCCTTAAGGCCAAATCCGAATTTCCAAGGTAAGATAGAGTGTACAACACTCAAGTTACTTACACTCAACTTAAAAACACATAGACCAAAGAACCAACTAATCTAATAAATAATTTTTTTGTCACATCCATAATTAGTTTAATAACATGATTAATTTACTAATTTAGACACATAAATCAATTAATGATAAAAGGGAATTACATCACAATTAAAATCACATACTCCAAAATTAAATAAAGGAAAAGAAAAGAACAACACACAAAACCCTTGGTCACAATTGGAGGTCATCCCCCCCATGGGGACCTCCTAACAACAAATAACAAAACAACAACATTCCACAAGTTGCCATGGTGACCATTGTCGTATCCACCCAAGTATTCCATTGTGGTTGGTCTCCAATCCCCTTTGATTGTTGTGATATAATTACTTGCAAAATCACACAATACCTCCTTCGCCTCGTGGTTGTATCAAAACATCCAAGATAAGATATACACATACAAATCAATAATCATCCATATATAAATTGAATCATCATCTAGACCAACAATGTTATTATTTAAAAATTCTAACATCTCAATTCTATATTTCATCAATACCAATAAGATCACAAGATTAGTTCAATTGCTAAAACCTACTCAATATGATGAGAATACTTGAATGTCGAAATATATATAAATATGTCAACAACACATCATCATCAATATAAAATGTCTCTCTAAGAGTCCACACAAATCATACTATGAATCGAAATCCATCAATAGTCAAAGTATCTCTATCATCTAACATCATGCTAAGCCAAAATGATACAATAATATCCATGTATATAGTCAACAATATTGAAATCAAAATATAATAAGTGTCGAAGGGAAGTGGGCACTACAATTATATTTATATAAAAGTTACTCTTATAGGTTCTTTATAAATGAATGTTGCTTTTTTATTTTTAGATAAAAATTATAATAATAATATTGTTGGGCACTATAATTTGAAGGAGGAAAATTGAAATTTACTATCACTAAAAAAATATTTTATGGACTTTGGTGGTCGTAAAATTTAAAGTGTATCCTCGAACATGTTCACACAAACCCTCTATAACACTTTTATAATTGCAACTTATTTCCTGGTAGCTTAACCCAACCTAGCTTTTTCCTACATTGCCCTCACCACCCGGTTTACCTCCTACCAATTATTTTCTCATTTTAGCCTTAATTTGGTGTTGGTGCAAAATATTTGTTTAATTATTATAATTATGATTTAAGGATTGATATAAATTAGGTGTTGTTGGTAGTTGACATGTCTTCTACATGTGTTCATTAATAACTAGTAGTAATAACGTAATATGGAAGTTTAGCACATATCTTCTTATGCCTAGTTGGAGTAGAAGTAACTACTGTAAAAAAATTCCATACGTAACAATGATGTTTCTTTGAATTTTAAAAGTGATTATTAGGGATTCATAATTTACATATCATTGTATAATTATATTGATATGAGTCATTACTTACATAAAATGTATAGATCTAATACTATTTATTTCGATAGATGATAATGTTTGTGTATGTTTCATTCACATAGAAGACCATCTAAATTGTCCCCTCATATTTAATATTAGTGTATGACACATAAAAACTATGATGTAGTGAGAGTGTTGGCCTCATACAATTCCTCTATCCACATTTCTATTAACACACGAGGATATGATAGCTAGTCAAAGCAATCTTCACAAAAACATAATAGAAAAGTCGTAAAAATACTAAGTTGTCCTTGAGATTTTTTTAGTTCAAAGACAATAATAATCTAACATGGTCAAATCATTTGTATTTAACTTATTGTTGGTGCTTTCCCCAATGGATCGTATAAAATGATCTTTTATCCCGTCCACACAAAATTGCGTCTTAAGAAAATTACAAGCCGCAACCATACATGCAATTCTTCCAACGTGATGGTTTTGCCCATTTCGAGGGACTTGTATGATTCGTGGTCGGAAATTTCAAATTGTTTTCCTTACGGCCACGAGGAACATATGTTTAATATGAAAAATTTCAACGTGGGAGAATTCTCGCATCTACAAAATATGATGCACCTCAATTGATCTTCTCCTCACAATAACATAACATGGCTGCATCGACAATCCAACTTATTATGTGTGCTTTGAATCGGTGTTTCTTCATAACAGAGAGACAACATAAAAATATTTTTATATGAAACTTGAATGTCTTCATTTCTTCCTATTTTTTACCGTATATTCTATTAATGGCTCCATTGATTTGATCATTATTTTGATTGTTTCTCGTAGATTCTGTTAATGGCTCCTATCATTTGATCTTTCTTTTGAAATTGAAATAATAGTGCCTATATACCAAAATTACAAATATTCTTGTCTAAATATAAGAATTGCAAAGTTTATAGTATTGTAAAAGTTTACTACATAAAACATGTCAATGGATCCTATCATTTGATTGGGCTCACCACATGTCCTCTTGGCGCTTCTTCAAGAACCCATTAGGTTTCAAAAATGATTTGGCAGGGCGCGCTTCCATCTTATACGTTTTCTCCATTCTACCAAGAAGGAAAAACATCCTATTTTCCTTCGAAGGCCCGCATCTCTGCCTTTGAATTTGCCAGGAGTCCTTCAGCGAGGTCAAGGTAAGAAGTTTCCCCTCACACTTAAATTTTGCTTTAATCAAATTTTGGCGGGGCCACGGGGTGAGTTCAAACTTTTTTCTAAAGTAGCCAAAAACAAAAAGTTCAAAAACAAACCCACCACGCACCTTTCCAATTGGAAGAAGCCACGTAAGCACCAAAAGAACCAATTAGATTTGAGTGGAGCCATGGGAACAAATTTACCTTTTTACAAAAAAGCAAAAATGATAAGTTACTGAGAATTCACTTGCATTGCCCCGACCAACCAAAGGGAGCCACGTGACCACTTTGGACATTGAGGAATAAATTTGACAGAAAAAGACACCCGTCGATTGTCAAATCACAAAAATTCACCATTCATGCTTAGAACCAGATTTTTTGCTAAGGATGAAAACTTTTTCGAAACAAAACTATGTGGATCATGGTTCCAAGCATCTTTCGACCATGGATTTAGATTTTCAAAGGCATACAAATATAAATCAATCATTTTCGAACTTCTATGGTCGAGGAAAATAGGAAAAACGGAAAAGCCCGTGGATTTTGGAGAAATTAGGGCAAAAACAGGGTAAACTCGGAGATTTATTCGAGGAACATGACAATGGATTTTGTAAAAAATCGAGGCACTCAAAAGGAGGTAAAAGCCTTCAAAGTATCCACATCGAGAAATAAAATGTTTCACAACACATAGATCAAAGGAAAATTAGGGCAAAATGGTGAGAGGTCAAAACAAGCACCAACAGTGGAACCCAAATCCCAACTCCCTCCACACTTATACCTCCCCAAAACACTTGTTCCTCCCACAAAATAAACCCCATAGTCTTCTCCTACACCATTCCTAGGCCATCTACCAAACATCCCACAAACATGCCAAAACATTCACAACAATAACAATTTCATAAACAAAAAGAAGCATTTCAAGAGCCAAACTCCTACCTCTCCATGATGGAGTTGTTCCAAGTTCCAAACAACAAGCTTTATCCCAATGCAAGCAATCCAAATTAGCCAAGCGTAAGCTTGCAACAGTCTTCAAAACTTCTCCAAAGCAAGAGCTCCAAAATAGCAAAAGAATTCGCCCCAAAAAGGAGTTTCCAAAAGTGAAGCAACCCAAAACAAGGCAAGCAATTCAAATTTTATAGAAGAGGGAAGAGAAGAGGATGAGGTGGATCCATGTAGGATGCCACATCACACATCCTCAACCCCAACCCAAAGTCAACTTCAATCTCCAAGACACAATAAATAGGTGGGTGAATAATATGATAGTTTACTTACATACTCAAATCCAACCCACACCCCAAAGGACTGAAATTAAACCATGTAAGAAAAGTGCAATTAAAACTTACAATTTGTCTTCTCAAAATGCATTATAAAAGTCTAATTTTAACCCCAAACCATAGGTATGGTTGGTAAGTAAATTTAAGAGGTATGGGACAAGTTTAACTTGTCCCACAAGCCTCCAAAATCATCCTCCAAGGACAAATTCGAATTTCTAAGAAGGTGGAGTGTTTCACACTCAAAAGTTAACTTACACATCACTTACATATTACTTACACATTACTTACTCATTCTTACAACACTTTAAATCATAACCAACAACCATATTAATTACATTCTCATGATATCTTTTAATTAATTAACTTAACAACATGATTACTCACAATATTAACACCACATTAAATAAATAATGAAAGGGGTAAGTGCACCACATAAAAAACATGCAAACATAAAACAAAAGTGACCAAATGAAAGAAAAACATAAAATCCCTTGGTCACATTTAAAGGGGATCCCCCCTATGAGAATCCCTAACGAAACAACCACACATAAAATATACAAGTTGCCATGGTGACCGTACATACCCAAAATTGTAGGGTACTTGCACTACTGAATAATGTAACACGTGCCCCAATGATGATACAGGTCTCCTCGCAAGGTGTTCGGGATCCGAAAATATCTCCAAGTGTGCGTTAACATCCTGCATGCCTCGCTTAGCCCCCACGTGCTTTTTTTTCCCTTTTCCCCTCTTTTCTTGGCCTTTTGCTCTTGAGTGACGAAACCGCCGCCTGTGAAACCGCCACCACTGCACAGGTGGCGGTCTCGTGACCTCCTCGCCCGAACAGGAGGCAGCGATCCTGTAACCGCCGCCGCCTTTCGGCGTTTTCCATAAATCTCTTTTAACACGACTCACGTAAATTTCAATGATTCACTAGCTTTTTTCACCGCTATAAGCTTGCATTAATGATTCGGTTCCCTGGAATAGTGTTTTGCCATTGTTTATAGTTTAAGAGTTCTATTTGGTTTTTACCTTGGGTAAATGCAAATGCTATAAATAGTTGGCTTGTGCTCAAGCAAATGGCCCCTCAAATTTGCCTCTGAATTTCTCATTGCAATAGATTAGTCTCTCATTTTTAGAATTCTTAGTTTCTTTCATTACATGCCTAGTTAGTGTTGTTAGGAAGCCACATATCCATCTTGTGCAAGTGCTGTTGATATTTCATCCAATCCATTGGAGTAGAATAGTTTTTTTCAATAGGAAGCCATTAAAGTTGCAGGTTTTGTTCTTCAAACAGGATAGTTTCAGGTTCTGGACGTTTTATGTTGCATGACTCGCAATAAATCCCGCTAGGAATTACATAAGCCAAGCTCTGTACTCTTGCGCTATCTCTCTCCTACTCGCATTGTATTCAGTCTGTATCCTAAGTTGCCTTTGTCCCAATATCTACTTCTGTTGATGCTAGCATTACACACTTTTCTAGATCCAAGTGAACACAAAGGAACGAGGAGATCACACCGAGGGGACAAGATCACACACACTAACGGATTCGCCACATTGCGCGAATCCGTGTTCTAGCTTTCAAAGTTCTAAATTAGAATCGTATCAAATAGAGTAGTTAATTGTTTTATTTTAGTTAATTTTACTTTCGATATTGCCAGGGAAGTTGTGGGGATTGATAGTTTCTGAGAAACTATGATTCATTCCTCACCTCTGAGGTAGGATCGATAGTCTTACAAATAGATTAGATCAGTTATTTCATTGTTTAGAATAGATCTACAAATTGCACAGACAAATAGCTATACTCGGTTATTTTGTTTGTTTTAAATTGTTATTTTAGCTATCAATTCTAGATATGTTAAATAGTTACTCTTTTAAATTCGTTCAAATAGTTCATCGAAAATTAAAAAAATAGAGAAATCATATATGCTATAGATATACTCGAGTAGTTAAATTTCACTTTGCTTTGTAGTTAATTTACATTGTTGCTTCAGTATGACAATCACGGGAACTAGGGAGCCCAGAGAATACATATTCGAGCCAATCATGTCCCAACCTAGTCTCATTACAAAGAATAACTAATATAGATCAAAATCTCGGGATCCAAGTCTTCCGAACAACGGTAAACTTGCAACAAATCGATTTCAATCGCACACGGGTTAAACATAGAAGACGACCAAGCACACACATTTTGGTCAAGTCAACCAAACTACTGATTACCCTAGATACATGCCCGCATGACTTTGTAGAAGGGTTTGAAAGAGAGCAAAAATTGGTTGTGATCCTTTGGTCCCACAAATGCACACGGGAGACACCCTCATAGATATAGATACCAGCCTAAGAATTCAAGTTGCACGAACAATGTAAGATATTCTAAGAAGATCGCACAATTATTGATTCTAAATATAAAAGGCGAGAAAGCATACGATTCATCGGATACTAGGGATTAGGGACTAATTCCATACATGACCATCGTGAGGTCCGCAACAAATACGAATATACGGTTGTGACCCACAAATCCCACACCCCCCAACAAATCCATAGGTGAATCGGACATAGATATTGGCCTACGTGCACTAGTATTCGGATCTACTCCACTTCCACCTATCATCATCGAACAGCTTATCCTTGCTAGACACAACAACTAACAAAGCTAAGGAGTTCGGACTAGGCGAGAAATCACCCATATAGTCGGATATTAGTTACCATCCACCCTATGACATTATATGGAGATATACACGAAACTATCCCGAGTCATTTTCCACGTATTCCACAACCCATGGGCGAATCACGCCAAAGCTTGATATTGATTGGAGCCTTCGAGCGGTCATCCTTGCGATCGATCTATCACACCGATTCGGTTAGGAGGGCCTTCTTTGCCTTAGATTCACAATTTCCACTAGTGCACGGCGAAGATATCAGTTGCCCAACTAGTTTGTCTACATCCCACGCATATTCCATCCCCACCATTTTGCCGTCTCGGAATGACCTTAGGAGGTCAGGTGCGAGGAAAAGTTACTTGTAGATTCCCACGCTCACTTGTCACTTTTCCATCGTACAATGACCTTGTTGAATTCATCTAGAATTCTAATGTGGTTGGTCTCCAATCCCCCGATGTTTGTTGTGATATTTTAACCTGCAAAACACAAATACCTCCTTCGGCCTCATGGCCATATCAAAACATCCAAAATAATATAAATAAAATTCCAAAATCATCTAGATATATGAATCACAACAACATCCAAGCAACCAACAAGATCATTTGCAATTTTACTCAACAACTATATCATCATCAAATAATTTCCATTTCTAGGTCTACTCACAATATCCAACTATCACATGTACGAACAACATCCATAATATAACCATGTCAAACAACATATCATCATCAATATATATAAAAATGTCTCTAATAATCATCATGCATCATAACTGAATCAAGGTCAACAATAATCCATGATCTAACATCTAACATCATACTATAATAAAGTCCATAATCATGTCTACAAAGTTCATATTTTTTGTTTAAGGATCTAGAGTCACGTTTCATTCACTCATTTATAAATTGATAGTTGATTTAGTACCCACTAAGGATTATATACAAAATATGCTATTTATCCACAAAGAAGAGGGTTTCATCACGTTACAAGGAAGATCATGTTTCACTTTCATGTGGACTAACATCGCACAATTACATTTCCCAAGGTAAAGTGTTAATTATAAGTACACTATAGTTGAATCCTCCAACAATTAGTTAAGGATTTGAAAGGACTTAACATGACAACATACTCCACTTTTTTGTTTTTTAGATTAGGTTTCTTAAGTATCACTTTATGTCCAACTTAAGAGGGCTTTTCCTAACTAGGTTCATACGCCTTTGGTAATGAATTGTGTAACATGTTTACTATTAGGGGCATTTGAATCCTCATGAGATCATTAGTCCTTGTCTTAGGGTTTGAAAGAGAGCAAAAATTGGTTGTGATCCTTTGGTCCCACAAATGCACACGGGAGACACCCTCATAGATATAGATACCAGCCTAAGAATTCAGGTTGCACGAACAACTGTAAGATATTCTAAGAAGATCGCACAATTATTGATTCTAAATATAGAAGCTGAGAAAGCATACGATTACTGGATACTAGGGATTAGGGACTAATTCCATACATGACCATCGTAGGTCCGCAACAAATACGAATATACGGTTGTGACCCACAAATCCCACAGCCCAACAAATCCATAGGTGAATCAGACATAGATATTGGCCTACGTACACTAGTATTCAGATCTACTCCACTTCCACCTATCATCATCGAACAGTTATCCTTGCTAGACACAACAACTAACAAAGCTAAGGAGTTCGGACTAGGCGGAGAATCACCCATATAGTCAGATATTAGTTACCATCCACCCTATGACCTTATCTGGAGATATACACGAAACTATCCCAGGTCATTTTCCACGTATTCCACAACCCATAGACCGAATCACGCCAAAGCTTGATATTGATTGGAGCCTTCGAGCAGTCATCCTTGCTGATCGATCTATCACACCAGTTCAGGTTAGGAGGGCCTTCTTTGCCTTAGATTCACAATTTCCACTAGTGCACGTCGAAGATATCAGATTGCCCAACTAGTTTGTCTACATCCCACGCATATTCCATCCCCACCGGCTGTCTCGGAATGACCTTAGGAGGTCAGGTGCGAGGAAAAGTTACTTGTAGATTCCCACGCTCACTTGTCACTTTTCCATCGTACAATGACCTTGTTGAATTCATCTACAATTCTAATGTGGCTGGTCTCCAATCCTCCGATGTTGGTTATGATATTTTAACCTCGCAAAACACAAATACCTCCTTCGGCCTCATGGCCATATCAAAACATTCAAAATAATATAAATAAAATTCCAAAATCATCTAGATATATGAATCACAACAACATCCAAGCAACCAACAAGATCATTTGCAATTTTACTCAACAACTATATCATCATCAAATAATTTCCATTTCTAGGTCTACTCACACTATCCAAATATCACATGTCCGAATAACATCGATAATATAACCATGTCAAACAACATATCATCATCAATATATATAAAAATGTCTCTAATAATCATCATGCATCATAATTGAATCAAAGTCAATAATAATCCATGATCTAACATCTAACATCATACTATAATAAAGTCCATAATCATGTCTACAAAGTTCATATTTTTTGTTTAAGGATCTAGAGTCACGTTTCATTCACTCATTTATAAATTGATAGTTGATTTAGTACCCACTAAGGATTATATACAAAATATGCTATTTATCCACAGCAAGAGGGTTTCATCACGTTACAAGGAAGATCATGTTTCACTTTCATGTGGACTAACATCGCACAATTACATTTCCCAAGGTAAAGTGTTAATTATAAGTACACTATAGTTGAATCCTCCAACAATTAGTTAAGGATTTGAAAGGACTTAACATGACAACATACTCCACTTTTTTTGTTTTTTAGATTAGGTTTCTTAAGTATCACTTTATGTCCAACTTAAGAGGGCTTTTCCCTAACTAGGTTCATACGCCTTTGGTAATGAATTGTGTAACATGTTTACTATTAGGGGCATTTGAATCCTCATGAGATCATTAGTCCTTGTCTTAGGGATTTATCTGTAAGAACACGATCACATAGTTTCACATCATTTATAAATTACATAATAGGAAAAGTGGGAGATTAAGATGGAGTAGTCCATTGTTTAAAGGGTAAAAGATCGCATTAGGATTTACACAACATGGATCCTTTTCACTCACCACAAGATGGTTTAAACATGTTATGAGAAAGATCTGAATTTCACCTTTTTCTAAGCACATCATCTTACAGCTTAATTTTCACTAACTAATCATAAATTGAAAATGTTGTTAAGTTTCGCAATTAACTCTTAGTTTTACACCATAAAACCAAAACGATAATAGAGATTGTGTATTGAGTTCATTTATAATCCCAACTCTTAAAGTTGACTCTACATGTGCTTCCGTGCCAAGAGGGTTTTAAATCATGTTTAAAGCTGGTTTCCCATAGAGTAATACCTTAAGAAAATCACATTCTCCTTACCACATACCCAACTATCAATCCAATGAGGGGATGACATACACCAGACAAATTTTGACCATGTCACTCCTAACCGTCGGGTTCACAATGACGTCGCTAAGCATACAGGCTATGACAATAAACTCAAACTTGGGATCTTATTTACTTAACTAGAAGGTGCCATAGAGTGTAAATATTTTAAGTTCATTCTAAGGTTTTAGTTTTCTATGCTACAAAGAATCACACAGGAAGGGTAGTTATACACGAAGTTTATACTAGGGTGGATTGTTTCATTTAGATCTCTTTATTACATTTTTAAGGTAAGAAACAAAACACACCAATTATTTAATCATCAATTGCACATTAGAATTACACTATAAGCTATTAGATTCAATTTCATTTAACACATATCCAACTTTTACAATACAAAACTTGGGATCAAAATAACACCCATGTTTAGATGAACATTTCTCTTAAACACAAACATCTTTTAAAATGTTACCAAACTTCACTAATAAATCTTTCAATACTTCAAAAAAATTTGAACTATCCTATACAATTTCACTTAACATATATATCCAACCCCTTTTTACCATATGTAAATCTAAATCAAAAGAACACCTATAGTTAAATGCACATTTCCCAAAGCACCCCTAAAACTAGCATCTCATACATACTACCAAACTATAATAATAAGTCTTTTAGTACATTACAAAAATTTGGTTCAGCCTCTACAATTACATTGTTTCAAATATAAATTACAATGATACACAACGAATTAAAACCACTTTGTTTTGCCATCTTACTTGCATCCTGCAAAACCATGTGAGCATGAAATCAACGATAAATCACTGACATGGTATCCACCTAAATATAACATAATTAATGTTATTGGTTTTCCATTTACATGATGATAAAAATACACATGCAATAAGAGAGGGTTAGGGGCATATATTCATTTCATTCCTTAACTAAGGGAGGAGAGAGAAAGAGATAGGGAAGAGAGAGAAGAGAGAGAAACACTATTTTTCCAAAAGTCAAATTTCACACAAAAGTTCACAAGATAGAGTTTCAAACAGTTATTTACAAGTGTTAATAAGTTTCCATGATGGTTTGCTAACTTGACTAGGGTCCTACAACTTTCTTTTACATTTTCCTTCTAGTTGCAAAAATGCCCAATTTTGGCTCGAGGCTAAGAAAGTGCGTTCAAAAACCATCTTCCGATAAGCAAATTCATGACGAGAGAATTCCTACATGTCCATTTATATACCAAGAATCCACATGGATTAACAGAATTCAAAATTGGCGAACGGTGTATAATTGGCGAATGGTTTTTTAGAGCCATCGGTTGTACTCGGTCAAGTTTGACCTAGTCAAACAGTGGGCAAGGCTTACAAAACTCCTTTGTCAAACTAGTTAGGAATGTGTTTTTCCCAAACTAAAGGTTCCAAGCAATTATCTTGAAAAAATACTAGAGGTTTATGAAGGTAGATAAGCATTTCATTGTTCAGGGTCCAAATGACAAGCGAATATGAAATCCAACTTTTCAATTTTAACAACTTCCTAAAAGTACAAAACAGGTAACAGGGCTCTAAAAGAAGTGACGAAGAGAGTACAAACAATCGATTGGGGTCAATCTAAAGCTTGATGCGACTCTCCTCATAACAAGGAGCACATACAACGCTTGACACCTCTTTTCCGGGTTCCGAAGGTGGTTTTGTGAGTCTCCAAAAATCACAGTTTAATGTTTTTTTGCAAGGAAATGATCAACATCTTTACAAGGAACTCAATCTCAACTTGTCAATAAAAAGGGTGTTGTAGTAATCTAGTTTGGTTTTGAAGTTTGTTAGATCATCTCAAAATGAGGGTTTAAGTCCATGGTTGGCTACCAAGGGATAATATGGATTGCGCAAGTTATAATATGACATTTTATTATTTTTCAAACAAGTTTATTTAAAACAATCAAATGTATGATAATCCCATTTTTAAAATTTAATTTCGTTGCAAAATGGAACACTAAAATATGAGAATTAGGAAAGATGAGGGAGATGAACCATGCCTAGAAATACTAACGTCTAGCGCAAGTGGTGCTCTAGGTGGGTTTACCTGCATTCTAAAAGCTCCAACTCTCTCTCATTAGCATTCCTTTTAGGATCTTGAAGAGTTTACTCGCCATCTGTATAGTCTTGTTTCTCGACATCCGATCCACTAGACTCTATTTTTGAGGTCATTTCAAAGGTGCATGTAGTGGTTGAACTCTTTGTTTTGAGCACTTCGTACTTCACCTCTTCTAAGGGCGGCAGTTACGGATACCCATTCTTAAAGTTATCAATAATTGGCCCATTGTGGTAATAATATTCCACACCCGCTTTTATTTCTAATTTAATCTCCTATCTTTGGAGCTCGTGGGTGGCATTAGACCGTAAAAAAATCTACAGAGGCCTCTTGGTCCATCTCATTTTTGCTTTTCTCTTGCAATTTTTTTAAATCCTTGCATTTTCCTCAACAAAGGATGAAATTTCTTGTGTGGAAACAGAAAAACATCCATGGGAGCATGTGGAGAGAGTGAGTTTGTACATTCCATCCAATGCTCCACAAGGTGCTTCTTCCTTGGCCTAATTGAATGCATTAAGACAATTCCTCCTAACCCACTTCAACATCAACTCGAAATTGTCGCCCATTTGCTTGGTCTTGTCACAAAAACTTCTTCTACTTTGTTTTCCATGGCCACTCTAGCATCCAATATACGTAAAAGAAAGAGGATGATGTAAAAAACTGATAAAAGTAGGCATCCATCAAATCCTTGAAAAAGGAAAGAAAAGTTCACCTACCTTGAGTAAGGTTCCACATTACATACACGCCTACCGGAGAATTTGTGTCTACAACATCTGATAAAACACCTCTATCTTTTATGCTTTGTTGGATGTCCATACCTTGTTCCAAAGCTCAGATTTTTGGCATAGGTCGGGTGTGTGCAGGAAAATGTAAACTGATTACGTTGGAGACTCGTTTGTTGCATAGGTGAAACCGTGTGACAGGTCCCCGAGAAAACCCATGGCTTATGTACATTTGTCGAACCATATTCTAGGAGAAGTTGTCTCGTTCTTTCATTTGGTCAAACACTATAACCGTGTCAATGCCAATGCCATCCACCGCCAATCTCCATCTCGCACTACCCTCATTATAACTATCCATTACTACTAAACTTGCGCAACGTGAATTTGGGTTTCGTGGTGGTCAATGCCTCCCGGATCTCAACTAAAGTGAATGTATTATTATGCAATGTAAATGACAAGTTCGAAAGGATGTTAAGGATGTTTCGTCTCCAAGTTTTGCTAGAATGGGCACCCCATACCTTGCAACACGCCATCAATCTTCTCGACATTCATTGCCTCACACCTCCGTCCACTCCTAGCACCACCAAATCCATCAATTCCCACTAAACACACTTTTATTATTATTATTATTATTATTTTCTTTTTGTGGGCACTACAAGATGCAAGTCTAGCACGATCTTCGGATGCCTAATCGTAGAAGTAGCTCTATATCAACCAATAAATATGTAACAATGATTCTTTCTTTACATTTTAGAAGTGATCATTAGGGATTGAAAATGTACATCTCATTTATATATTTATGTCAATATGTGTCATTACTTACATAAAATATATGGATCTAATACTATTTATTTCGATAGATAAAAATGTCTATGTATGTTTCATCGACGTATAAGACAATTAAATTGTCCCCTCATATTTAATATAAATATATCACACATAAAAACTATCATGTACTAAGAGTGTTGGCCTCATACAATGGCTTCACTTCACTTCACTTCCTCTGTCCACATTTCTATTGTACCTCTACGATATGATAGCTAATCAGCAATCTTCACAAAAACATAATAGAAAAGTTGAAAAAAATACTAAGTTGTCCTTGAGCTTTTTTTTAAAGTTCAAATACAAGAGTATAACATCATATCCAATATCTTTACTTTTCCAATTACCACTAATGAGATTGTGGCCCTCACAATAATAATCTAACAGGGTCAAACCATTTGTATTTAACTTATTGTTCGACTGCTTACCCACTCGATCGTACAAAATGATCATTTACCCCGTCCACACAAAATTGCGGCTTAAGATAATTACAAGCCGCAGCCGTACACGCATTTCTCGCAACGTGATGAATTTGTCCATTTCAGGGACTGTATGATTCGTGGTCGGAAAGTTCAGTTCACTTTCCTTACGGCCACGAGGACCATATGTATAATCTGAAAAAATTCCACGTGGGAGAAATCTGCATCTACAAAATCTGATGCACCTCAATTCATCTTCTCCTCACAACAGAAGCATGGCTGCATCGACAATCCAACATATTCTGTTTGCTGAACTGGTGTTTCTTCATAACAGAGAGACAACGGTAAAAATTTTTTATATGAAACTTGAATGTCTTCATTTCTTCCTATTTTTTGCTGTATATTCTGTTAATGGCTCCATTTATTTGATCATTGTTTTGATTGTTGTTGGTATTATGGTATATTCTGTCAATGGCTGCTTTCATTTGATCATTCTTTTGAACGTGAAATAATAGTGCCTATATACCGAAATTGCAAATATTCCTGTCTAAATATAAGAATTGCATAGTTTATAGTATTGTAAAAGTTTACTACATAAAACATCTCAATTCCTATAACAAAATTGAGGCCCAAACGGTCCATCGGGCACTGGCTTTGTTGTATCAAGAGAAGTCCAAAACAAGTGCATAATATAGAAACTAGAAATAGGCCTCGATTTTTTTCCTAATAGTTATATGCAACATTAATTTACTTAGACTCTGGGTTGAACCAACTGGTTTTCCTCTTATTCTCAACTGTCGAGAAATTTTGTCTTGGAAATCCAAAAAGCTGGAATTTTTAAAAATTATGTTGACAACAATAAACTACAATGGCAGTTAAAAGGGGTTGGAGGAGTCATTGTAACAATGCAATATCAATAAAAATGTTGAACTTTGAATTAGATTGTTATAAGATAGTTTTTTGATTGCACCCCCCCCCGGTCCCCTTTTTTTCCACTAATTGAGAAATTATGATATTTTAAATATATAGTGGTGTTCGGAGACCTTTTTTTTTTTTGAGCAATCAATGAGAAATTTATAGATGAAATGGTAGAGGTGTTAATCAATACAAACACTTCTATAAGAAAAATTATGTTACAAATCCCAAATTAACACCTTTAAATTGATATACATAAGTTTTTTTATATATAAATATATTTATGATATTTGTAATAGTAAAATTTATAACTTCATTTAGATTATATCGATTCTCTATTGTAGGAACGTTTAGATGATTGGATTTTGTTGGTATGCATAAAGTGGTGGGATCCATTCAATCCACCAACCACAAAATCAGTCCAATAAGATGTTCATTACTTTAAATAAAATGTTAAACATAATAAAAAAATGTGATTGGTGGAGAGAGGTAAATCTCACCACTTTGTGCATGGTGGTTAAGCTCCACCTCTTTGGACTGATATTTATTATTTTTATTATACGTATTTGTGTAAATTATTACTAAGTTCGCTTTGCAATCAATAATTTCACCGGGAAAACATAATTCCAATTTACCTCAATCTAAGCTATAATCGTTACTTTTCTTTAAAAATTACAAAATACGAGGGAAAAAAATAAATTACACAATTGCATCATTAAGTGGGAATCCCATTTTTATTTTTAAATTTAAATTTTCAATTTAATTTTATTAATTATTAGGTAACAAGGAGGTTTTGAGAGACAACCTAAAACCTTGTACACAACACCAAAAGATGCAAGAAGAGAAATTCATAAACAACTAAACTAGGGATGAGATCAACTGGTTGTGATCCACCAAACATAGTTGAAAACTGCTCTATCGGCTAAAACAAAACAATATTGACCTAAAGAGAAGCATACAAACTGCCGAGGGTTAGCAAAGATCTTACCAACAAAAAGAGTGTTTTCTCCTAGTCATCCTAATAATTAGTTGGTTCAAATTATTGTGTCTAGATTTTATAGTTTGGAGTTTGTTCCATCCTTCATCCTCATTTTCCTCACTTTATTTGTTTCCTTTTTTCTTGAATACCATACATCGATATGAAATACTCTAGGTATATCTAGAACCCTCTCATAAATCAAGAAACTTAAACCAACTTGACTCCCAACGGTCCCCTCTTTTCATATTTTTTAGATTTCTTACCCCCTTCGATCTTCTCACAAGAGGTTAATTAGTTAGGGAATATCCTAGCACGTTCATTCATATTGAGGTAATTAACATTTACAAAAGTAAAGTCAATATACTAGTAGACATGAGGGGTGAAAGGTTTTAATTTATTAATATTTTTAATTAGGTATTAAAGGTGGTGAGAGGTGGGCTAAAGGATATGAAGGATTAATTTTAATATAAAACTAAAACACTTGAACCCTAGTTTTAAAAAAATAAATACCTTAAAATTGCAAAAATAGTGTAGCCATAGAGGTATTATAATCTCTTTTTGAATAAGAAAATCTTAATTAGGAGATTCTTGACCAAGAGATGATAAGATGATAGAAAGCTAGGATTGAGTATGCTTTTCAAAGACAAGTGATATTATGTAACCATCTTAATTATTTAAAGAAATATTGATAAATTATTAAATCTTAAAATTTATAAGGAAATTGGTAATAGGTATGGAATGGTTTCAAAATCTCTTTTGAGAGAAAATGTGTATTAAGAAAATAATAATTGAGTGAGAAATATTATCTATTTTTGTTTGATTTATTAGGGTACAAAATAAAAAGGACTAAATAAAATTGTAATTGAATACGGGTAAGTTTAAGGTACATGGAGAAAATATGAGGTATTTTCATTGTAATAATATAACGAGAGGGGGTATTATAAGTTTAATAAATAGAGGTAAAACTAACATTAAGGGTATTCTTTAATACCATTTGAACGAACTCGCTTATACCATACTTCTTCTAAGTGAAACCCGCATGAATCTTTTCGCATAAGATCATATTACTTCTCAATGTTATGTAATATTTTTATTTCCCCATGAGTAAGGTCAATAGATTTTTCAAGCCCTTCATTCACCTCATTCACCAAGCCATCCTCTAGCTTGGATTCTTTGCCTTCAAAGTTTTCAATCCCCGACCGAGCTCGAAGAGAGATCTTTCCTTCTTATTCGATAGAGTAAGTGACATCCTATCATTTTTCATTTGGTTCATAAAACATTTATCCTTCAAAACTTGACAACCCACCAAACAACCCACTTCCATAGGGGCAAAGCTTAACCCCACTAGATCCCCCAAATTAGGATGCGATAAAGGCACAACAAAGGCGGATCCTCCACTTCCCGGTGATGGATGTAAATAATCATCATAGACTATATCCATAGGATTATTTTTTAGCCACACTTGTTTAGGGATCCTACAACAACTCGATCAATGGCCAATTTTTCTACAATTCTTACAAAAAATAGGGGATCCTTTGTATTCTATTATTTTTTCTCAAACCCTAAATTGCAAAACAAGATAGATGGATGAATGAAAATGATTTCTTGTTATTGCATTTATGAAGAGTATTATAAAAACCATCCTATTACAGTCGGGGTAGTTGAATCAACAACAATGAAAATACCCATCGCCTTAGCTATGATCATCAAAACATCCAATTCCCGAAACTCCAATGGAAATGCTAGTAACCTCACCTAAATAAGGTAGATTAAAGGTTCCAAGGACACCTAAAGGAAACTAGGACTCTATCTATATAGGGATTAAATAGTTTTTCCATAAAACCAAGGACCCCTATGGAGCACCTTGAGGAGATCCTCTTCGAACATAAAGATAAATATAAAACAACCATTTGAAATGGCCATAATATCCAAAGTACCATAAGGTCTTTATTTTATTCTATCTTGAAATCCGAAAACATATATGTTTAGATGGGCTCCTACAAATCTACTTGTCAAAGATAAGTCGTATCCACACTTCATTCTAGCCACTACAAGATGCAAAATTTTATTTTATTTTTTTAAATAGGGTAATCTAATAAAATTAACATGGAGCAAAAAAAGGTTACAGAGGTCATAATTTTTTTAATGAGAAATTGATAGATTAACATTCTTTCTGTAATTTCTTCAAGTATATTAATTATTTTGTTTATGTATCTTTGATTGTTTGACGTAATGATGAAATTTTAGAAGCTATATGGGTCATTGTCTATAGGGAGACTTTGGAAATGGAAATATTTCAATCTCTTTCACCTTGCCAAAAATGACTTTATGGTGTCACTTGACACATTTTTCATAATATCGAAAAGATCGATATAAAATGTAAGTCATATGGATATGGGTCTAGGGTTTGAAACACCAAAACAACTAAAAAAATTAATCTTGATTTTTGAATCGGAAGAGTCCCTTGTTCAGGATGGCCAAGGAAACCATAGAAGTTAACATGTACTCATTTGTGCCATTAAAATACATAACATAAATCAATATATTATTTTAATCTTAAACACAATTTTCCGAGACAATTACTTTTTGAAAAATACAATATGTTTTTATTATTAAGATAATTTGTAAGGAATTGTTTAACAAAAAATAGTGTCACTCACAAATCTAATTACTAGTTCACAATTTTATTTGTATATCTCTATAAAAAAGTATTATAAACAAATTAGACAAATTTTAAAAGTGATATATTTTGATATTAATCATTATGTGGAACTTATTGAAAAGCATACAACCTATTTATAAACAATAGACCTTACTAACTCGTATTTAATTATGCAAATTTACTTCCTTATTATTAGAAATTATATGCATAAGACAATATTATATACCATATATGGACACATATTTATAGATTTATATGAAACATTTAATAATAAATGTGAGAATAAAATGTTTAGCTATTAACTTTTTGTGTAGATACTATTTTGTGAGTGTTGATATATTCTCTTGCTATTTTCCCTTTTCATTTTCTCTTCTTTATCATGTTTCTTTCATCTCTCCTTATTTTTTTGGTTTATAATTATTTTATTAAAATTTTATTATATAATTTTTTTATGATTGAGGTCTTACTTGAATTTTAGATTTCTTATTTATGTGGGTTTTTACATTACTTTTAAGAAATTTTTGATAATTTTTTTATGTTTGTTTGTTTTACCCTACATGTGTCATGCATGTTCTAATAGAGATATTATTTAAGTCAACTATATATAATATTATATTTAGGATAAGAATATAAGGATTAAATTAATTATGTGAGAATAGATAAAAAATTATGCCACAAACAATTATAATAATGTAAAAATTGCATTAAAATTTAATTATTGTATTGATTATTACATTATATATAGATTATAACTTTAGTAAACTGATTATATATTAATTCTCTATATTTAAAATGATCCTTGTACTTTAAAAACGTTATAAAAAATAGTTTCGAGTGAATGTATAGATGAAAAAGGACCCTCAAAATATCACCTTTTCAAATTATGTTGTTAAAGTTTTTTTACCACATTAGTGATTCAAGAAAGGAGAAAAGCTATCCCAATCAACAACAGGGGACCATAACATTAGAGAAATTATTTACTTTTGGAATTTTTAAAAAATAAATTTCAACATATCATAAAATAGTAGTTTTGAGGCTTATGGAATATTATTTAGAGAGTCTCACCAACTAAATTTAGGTACATTAAGGAATTTGTTTCTAGTAATACAAAGTTGGAGAAATGTATTGTAAAAAAATCAAAGAATAATGAGAATACTTTAGGATAGTCTTATAAGCAAACTAGCTATTATAAGCAATTGTTCTTCTAGGTGATCTCTTATCCTTAGTATTGTCATATTTGCATGCATATGCATGTTGGAAAACTATTAATATTTTTATGAAACACATGAAGTAAAACTCATATTCATGTGCTTATGCATGTTCTGTGGATGTTTATTTAAGTTTTTGATATTAAAATAATTGATTTTAAATACTTAATTTATTTTAAGTATAGATAAGAATTTACCCTAGTGTAATTCGAGATATGGACCATTACTATCTCTTCTATAGAGATATTTTAAAAACTCTCTTATTTTATTCTAAATATTTGATTATAACTCTTACAAATCTAGGTTAATTCAAGTATAGAAGAATAAATTTCCTTCGTTATAATACACGAATATTTAGCCATTCATGGGTTGTCCTTACAAAATTTAATCCTCAACATTGATCAAATAGTTTTCCAAAGATCCACAGATAGTTCATGAAAATGAGAGATTTTTTGCAAGTGTGGGGATAATGGATAAAGTGGTAAACTCAAATTTCATATTGTACCATAGAAATACAATATAGTTATAAGAGAATGGTACATTTATGGAAAATTATGTGGTCCTTTCCAAATTAATGCTTCATTTGCATTATTTTTTTGTTCTTATTTGTCTTATTTTTAGACATGTTTTGTGCTCTCTCTCTCTCTCTCTCTCTCTCTATATCTATATATATATATATATATATATATATATATAGTATTGCTAATGGTGTCAAAGGTGTCCCAAATTCAAAGTGTATGTACTCGAAGGAGATAATGAAATTGATTCATTTTATTTGAATGAATGCAGCAATATTATTTGTCTATGTGCCTTTTTCTTTGATCTATGAATACAATACAACTTGTACATATATTCATGTATCCTTTGTTAATATTCTATAAATGGGTAAGTATTGGTGTATCACACCTCAATAATTACATCCTTTCAAAATCCTACACTATTAGATTTTAATATTTAGTGGCATCATCTTGCATATCAAAAATCCATTCCTCCCTACCCTAGGTTTAAGAATCATCTATCACCTTTCATTTCACTTTTTATATTTGATATCTAGGAAAGGTATTTGACAAATATTTTTATCAAATCTCTTTAATGTTGGAATTGAGAAATATTTTATGGTAGATTGTGGGAATCAATAATACCCAAAAAGTCAAACAAATTGCAAAAGTATATGTAGTGGAAGGAGATAACGTGACATTGATTAATTTTTTTAATGAATGCACAAAAATATTCTACCATGCCTCTTTTTCTTTGATCTATATATCCAATAAAATTTTTACACATATTTATGTCTCCTTAATTAATATTTTATAAATAGTTGAGTATCAATCTATCACCCATCAATAAAAACAACCTTTCAAAATCCTACACTATATAAGTTTTGTTTTTAGTGGCATTTCTTATCATATAAAAATCCCTTTCTTCTCTACCCCATGGTTAAGAATATGTAAATCCATCACAATTCCTTTCACTTTTGTATTTCACAATACAAGAAAGGTATTTTACATATATTTATATTGATTATATTTCAATTTGGAAATATTGTATGGTCAATGCTAGGAATAGCCCCACAAAAGTAATTCAAGTTGCAAAATTTTGAGAGTATATAAATCAAGGGTCTATTTCTAAATGATGAATATATAATTTTTTTCACTGAAATAGATATTTAATGAGAAAAGGTATAGTTCAAATAAAATATTTAAATCGACCATAGCCTTGAGCGTTGTCCATATTTTGTAAAGCAAGTGGTTATAGTGGGTGGCGTACTTCCATACCCACTTACTTCTAATTTAACATATTAAAATATATGATTATAGAGTTGGATTTAGTGACCCTCTTAGTGTAAGGGTTTAATTGAATTTCAAAAATAGGATATAAAATATAAATATTTAACAAAATTATGAGAAAAAAATGTTTAAAATTTGAACTCAAGATGTCATAAATAAATATTTTGCAATGATAAATGATGTTGAAGATGAAAAATTATATAGTCAATAAATAATGTTTAAAATGAGAATATAAGTAATAAAAATGTCGAAGAATATATATATATATATGTATGTATGTATGATGAAGGAGTTTCCCCATTGAAAATATGGATTGGATGTAGAAAAGACGTAACATTAAAATTAATATTTTAATAAATACAACAATAATATTATTAAGTCATTCTATACTTTCATATGTGGATCCAATTAAACTTGGCATCAATGAATCGTTTTCCTTTCTCCAAACACGAAACCATCCTCAACACCTTGTAAGTATCATATAACATAGAGGGTGTTAATGAGGACAAGTTATGCGACATTATTTATCGTCAAGCTCCTTGTCTTGAACAAGTTGGCTATCAATATTGTGTACAAGTCAACAAGGAATTTGGTGTAGGAAAGCATCCTATCTTTGAAATATTTTCTATAAAATATTAAAAAAGTAAATCATAGATGCTCTATGTATATTTGAATTCAACACTTGACATGGAGATGTTGTTAGAAACTATTAAATTTTCTCTTATAACATAAAATGTGTCCCTTATGTGAAATCATCGCATCATCTTTTATTATCTTAAATATACTAATGGAATTATAAATATTTTACAAAAGTATGGAATTCAAAATAAGACTATATTTTTATGTAAGAAGACAAACAATTAATAGAAAAGGAAACAAAAGTAATATAAAACCCTTAATAAAATGCAATAAAAAGACAAAAAGGGCACACAAAGGTAGAATCTAGACCCATATAAGTATGGATCCAACAGACCATAAACATACAAGTATCATGGATTCAACAACAATATAGAAATAAAGATGGGTCTCAAGTGAAAATGAGATAAAAGAATAAAACAAAGAGAAACAATATAAAATATAAATGAATATGGAGAAATCGAAGCAAATAAAAAATATGAAATCAAAAGAAATGTAGAAAAATAAAGGTTTAATGACACTAAAATACACATTAAAATTTTTAGGTTAGACTAATAATGAATAAATTAAACACAACACAAAAAATACACATAAAATGGAACCTAACATAAACCAATGATCAATAAAGACATAGAACCGTAACAATCAACTAAACACTAATCGAGGCTTAATATCTAAACAAAAAAACTACAAAAATATCAATTCAAATTTTAAAATGAAAAAACAAAAACATTTTAATCAAATAGATGTTAAATCCATTGTCTCTATTCAAAAGTTTTATTTGTATAATAATTTCAACAATGTGATATGAAATTAATTAACATTTTTTTATTAATGGTAAAAGAGGGTTGAGGGATCCTTCCTTGCAATGACATATATCGGATGGAGAAAAAGATATAACAATGAGGATCAAGTAAAGCTACCTCCACCAGTGGCAAAATGAGACGACAAAAACACAACCAAACTAACAATACTATAAACACAAAGTAAAACAAACTACAAGTTCATCCCTAAGACTCATTCGCATGGGATATTAAATGCATCTTAAGGGGATAAGATTGTTTTTCCTTTCTTTTTCTTCCCCACAGTAATCCAACCTTCACCAATATTCGGATTCACATTTTCCTAATTGTGGACCAAGATGATGATTTCTAATTTCTCCATGTCCTCACGAGTTTGATTCCCAAGAGGAGGGGAGATAGGAACCTCCACATCAAAACGTTGAGGGGTAGTCTTGCCTAGAAAAGTAGGAGATGAAATAACCTCCACAGTTAACAGATCAAGATCAACTTCATTCTCGATTCAAACTATGAATCGTTATCCGAATGACTATTAACGATCAATTGGCTACGATACGAATTCTTCCACAACGTAGATCTATTTTTAAACTTTTTCCAATCTGACAATCCATCACTAAGTGACTAGGAGAAAAACAAGCTCTACATCCGAAAAGAAAACCTTAGAAATCTAGATTTTGATTCCAGATTTGGTCTTCCACAATGAGATTAATAGACGGCGGAAAATCAACAAAATTATTTATGTCTACCACAATGCGAGCATATGTTGTGAAATCACAAGAAGATGGATCAATACATCAATGGTAAATGACACATCCTTGAAGAAGATTTTATGACCATGTTTTAATAAATCTTTTAATGTTTGTAATGGGTACAAAAAGAATTAAGTATATGATTAATGAGAAAAAATCGATTTAATAAACAATACTATTTTATTTCAGATCTATAATACCCCGAGTTGATATTCGACCCCCTTTTTCTTCTATTAATAAATCTTAATTAAACTTTGGTTTGTTATGATTACAAGGATAACTCATGGATTGCATGCATTTGTTAGAAATGTGACTAATTGATTAGTCTTCTTAACATGTAATCTTCATATAACAATTATCATTATAATATTACCACTTGCAAAGAAATCATCTTTCTACTTAAATACATCTCCTTCTAGTTTATGAGTTTTTGCTATCTATACTTGTTAAAAGACTATTTTCTAATGATAAATTTAAGTGTATAATTGATTTAAGTAAAAAAAAAGCGGGGGAAGATTTAACTGCTCATATATAATATTGTTCATTTATAAGTGTCATCCTTTTAAATGGAGGAAATAACCATTTTTACGATGCAAAAGTTATAAACCGTAATTAATATATATGACCAATAACTACTACTATTATGAGACCTATGAGACTCTATAGAAGATGGGATGAATCACCACTTATTCAAAACTTTAGTTTAACAGTAATGATGGTTATTATACACTATTTCTTAAAATTTAACCATCTAAAATGCACTGATAAAACATTTATTAGGTTTTTATTTACAGCCTAGATTACAACAAAAATTCGAAATTCAAAGACTATTTATATATGAAATTAATATGTAATTTCAATTTAATTTTCAATATAAGAACCTTCTTTGATCATGTATAGTGGATCCCTGAACTATCTAAATCAACCTCCCACTTTTCCAATTTACCATCATGAAATTGTCAAGCAAAATGAATAAGGTGGTGGTTGGGCCCTCTCTACAATATCTAACAGCACTCTAAGCTTCGTATTCAGCTTTTATTTGGGACGGCTTAGGTCATGCAAACTAGTTCAATCCACACAAAGATTCGGTTGAAAAAAATACAAGCCCTAATTGTAGACGCAATTTCTTGTATTGTGACCGTGAGATATTTGCCCATACAGTTGTGGTCGGAAAGTTCAGCTCGCTTACTTTACGGCCATGCCGACCATACGCAGAATATTGAAATAATCGAGCTGCGAGAATTCTGCGTCTATAAAACCCGATCGACCTCAACACAATTTCTGCACACAACACAAGCATGGCGGCATCCATCCGCAACATTGTGTACGCAAAACTGGCTGCGCTCCATAGCAGTCTGAAGCAGCTCCATGGATTCAAAGGAGGATCCTCTGAGAAGCTCGAGCTCACGCTCCGCCCCTTCCGCGAGTGACCTCGACGACTTCTACGGGTGGACGGGAGACGACGCAGTCGCCCGTTTCATGACTTGGGATGCCTTCGCCTCCAAAGAAGGCGCGAGACGATTCCTGGTGAGTGTGGTAATTCCGCACGCCTGGTTCAGAGCCATCTGCATCAACGACAAGCCCGTCGGCCATGTCCTCCTCAACCAGGGCACTGGAATTCATAACTGTCGCGCCGAGCTTGGTTACGCCGTTTCAAGAAAGTATTGGGGCGTGGGCATTGCGACTGAAGCTGTGATGCGAGCTGTGCAGGAGGGGTTCGCCCAGCTGCAGGGGCTGAGACGCATCGAATGCTTGGTGCTGCCTGAGAATCTCCCTGCACAGAGGGTGCTCGAAAAGGCCGGGCTTAACAAAGAGTGTGTGCTTCGCCGTTATATAAAAATCCAAGGCAACATTCGTGACTGTATTCTCTACAGCTACGTTTTACCCGCCGCCGCTTCATCCTCCTCCGCTTAATTATATGGGTAAGCAGTAAGCACATGGATATATATATATAGATATACTAAAAATAAGATGATGTTATCTTCATCATAGCCAAGGTACTCTGATTTGTATCTCGTTATAGTTATTATTACTAATATTGTTATTATAACTGCTTGTCGACCTACTATTTCTAAACAAAATGAATGGAAAAATAAGTAGTCTTCAGTAGACAAATGGAGGCTTCTACTGTCCATTATATATAAACTAACACACTATGTATAAACTAGAAACAGGTTGTTCCACGTCGTCTCCCGTAATCAAAATAAACCCTCATCAAAGTTTGAGTGTGACCAGAAAGTAGTGCATAGTAGTATTAATTAAGAATAGTGTTGTTTCATAGTATATGGGGATGAATGGATGCGGATTTTTAGAGTCGTGGAGAAATTCTTAGATGTTTTCAAGAAGTGTAATGGACTTTTCCAGATGATTGCCTCTAATTCGTTTACTGGTGACTGCTTTAGATATATATAATAACTCGAATTTGATATTCTCTGATAAAATGCTAAATCATTGTATAGCTACTGTGATCACTTTCTGACTTTAGACTTCAGACATTAGTCTAGTCATTTTATATGTAACCGCTTAAATTTATATATTTCTCTCCATTCACTAGATTTGTAATCATATACTTGTTTTATAATAAAACGTCTAATGGGTGTGATACTGCATATATTTCCTTTGGTTCTTTCTTCGTTTGCACTTGTTCTAGTTACTCTTTTGTAATAGGAAAAACTCTCTATGATGAGAGGCATTACTTTTTGATTTTGAAGTTTCTTAACTTTAATATGTGTTACTTGCTTTGGTTGTTATTGCTTGGTGATTTAATGGAAACTTGTTGCTCTATTTGTAATTACTTTGTGGTACTGCATATCACTTGTTCTCATGTAGTTTTATTTTTCAAATATTTCTTATTGGTGAGAGGAAGGATCACTTTACTTGAGCATTGATTATTGACAGTGGAATAAACTAGCCAGGATTTGAAATCTATTTGAATAGAAACAAGGAGCCAGAATGTTCTCCAATATGGACCTCAAGTTATTGTATGATCAATTGTGAATTGCACAGACTGATATTCATAAGATGGATTGTTAGACTCGTAATCAAAACTACTATTTCATATTGGTTCCTTTCAAGATAACTAATGTCCTTACAATATTTATGAATCTCTTGAATATTCTAGACATTCCTTGATGGCTTTGTATCACTCCTCCATGACAATCTTTTAATCTATTTTAGTTAGTCGAGGTGTGTGAGGGATCTGTAATGCCCTCGCATCTTTGTGTTGTTAGCTGCACTCGTTTGAGATCGAGTTGGTATGTTTAAGCTCTCTTTCTTCATGTTTGGATTACAACCCGGTTTTTTTTTTTTTTTAAATGAAACAAATTTTAATTCTTTAAGGTGGAGTTTGACGTTAACATGAGCTATTTGAGTTTGGTGATCTCAATATCCATGTGGTGAGTCATATAGCTTGAAAGGAAAACAATTTTTCAGGATCCTAAATGTGTTGGGAGAAAACAAATCTTGGGGATTCTAATTTGATTGTGAGAGCTTAATCAACATCCATTTACACTGCCAAGTTTGTGTATTTCTTTGTCCACGCCAAAAGGCAGGGAGATTTTGTCAGATGTTGTATTTTTATTTATTTCTTGGTATGTGTTGAATAAGACAGTGAATGGGGAAAATGTGGTCAAAGTCTTAGAGGATACGCCTATCTATTTTGTTATCTCTGCTACCTGCGTCAAATCAAAACCTTGGAAAATGCTACGCCAATCACAATACTAACAAACTTCAAGGAAATCAATATTGGAAGTGTGGAGCCATACGCCATATCCTGTGGCATTGTACTCATTTTTTTGGTGCCAAATGGGAGCCATAGTTAAGAGTTAGGGAAGTGCGTCCAGAAATAGGACAAGGGAAGTTGTTAGAAGTTGTAACTTTCCGCTATTTTCCAATCATACTTCACAAGTGTAAAATGTTGGAAATTGGGAAGCATGGTGAATTGGTGATTTACGTAAAACTAAAGCCGCCTTAGCATGATCCACCATTTATCCCTAATCACGACAAAATCCCCGCCCATTATTTTGTCAAATACATACCAGCTTTGGTGTTACAAGAATCGTAGCATGAAATGTTGTTGTCTCTGTACGTGATCGGATGGACAGGACTTCGAAATTCTCTACTCTCAATCGCTCAAGAATCCTGATGAGCAGATCTGTTGTGCTCGAAACCAGATTTTCCTACACACTCAGTCTTATGTTTACTTGGCAGGGGATACTCTTACATATCAGGGATGGAATTTCAAAATTCAAGGTGCACAAATTTTTGGTTGAAAATCCTAAAAAATGTGATCCCCTGACCATCAATGGTGGCAGCAAGTGGCGTGGGAACTGTTTGACAAAATGCTTCACAGAAATGTCTCCTCAGTTAAAAAGATGCCTCAACCATATATTGTCTCATGGAACGTCGTGGCAAAAATTGCCTAGCTAATGTCTCTAGCAAGCGTCGGGAAAAAGGTATGGAATTTCCTTTTTTATCTTGTACTAAATTCCACTTTCATCATTTCTTGCATTTGGAAATTAAGTTTTAATTATTAGGAAATGTAACTCCGACCTGTCATAAAACCTTACTTCGTTTGGTACTGTTAAACATCAAAAACAATTATGACCCCGAAAGTATGCGCATGTAGCATTACACCCAAATATGCCGCAAACTTCAAACTCCTTGCATGACTCTTGGTAACGTGGGACACTATGGGGAAACATAACCAAGTTGTTTGAACTTAATTATCTCCCTTGCATGTAAAATTTCTAAGCTCACTTAGCTTATCAGTTACTTGTAGTGACGTAATCTTTATAGTAGAACACAATCGGTTTCGGCCTACGGTTACCGCTTATTTTGAGTGAAAATGAAAACCACTTCCACCTATCTCTAGAATGACAACAAGAGAATCTTAAACCACCTACATTTCAATGAAAACGCCTTTGGAAAATAATTTTTCAAGTGGGTTTTGGGGCCCACTGTCACTGTGCAACAAGAGTTATTGATGCAATTACGATAACTAACCCCGAAGTTTCCCTTGTAACTTGAGCTCTACTCATCATAATCAACTTCTATCGATATGATGAATTCTCTATATATGGGGGAATAATTAGGAATCATCAAAATTTGTGATTTAACTTGAAACAAGTGTGTTTGAGACCCATTTGTAAGCACTTTTGTTGTTTTGGATAGTTTTCTCAACCTTAGCTAGAATCTCCTTTTTGAGTCTCGTTTGAATTCTAGCCACGCGTGTGACCTCGTAATGCTATGTAGAATTTTATTTGATCTTTTATCTTGTATAAATGAATTTTGAAATGTATGGTGATTTTCTCTCTCCACCCTCTTCTCTCTCTAGAAATGACTATGATACTTGGTTGATTTGAAAATGTAAATGAATTGGGAAATGTGAATTGGTTTGAAATGAAATGATAATGGACATGAAATGCAAATGGTTATGACATTGTGAATGGAAAATAAAATGTCTCTTAACTTTCTCTCTCATCCTTACTCTCTCTCTCTCTAGTACCAAAATATTAAGTGCAACTGAATGTGAAAGCGTGAATGCATGAGAAATGAAATTTGTCTTCTTCTTCTTCTCTCTCTCTCTCTTCTATTTGACTGAAAATGTAATGAAATTACTTGTATAATTCAGATCATGAGCAAAAATATAACACCAAATAACACAATATTCTAGAATAATGATCTCAATATGCAATTATAATAGCTTCGCCACTTCAAGGGGGAAACCTCCAAACCATACAATAATACTCAAATACTCCAATGATGATGAAATACTACCTACAATCCCCTATATATACTATTCATATGTTATGGCCATCACTAAGGCCAACCTACTAAGCATGAGAAAGTATAAATGATATGGTAAGCCACAAGTCGGCTACTAATATCCTAATACAAGCAATAAGTTCAAGGCATAGCATGCCATTCTCCTTCAAAGAAACATTTTCCCTAATGTTGAGAAGATCTGGGTGCTATCAGAGAATGTCATATCTTCCCATGTTGCATCTTCATTGTCCATATTCTTCCACTTGATCAGGTTTTCAGTAATAACCCGTGTCCTCAATATTTTAGTGCGTGTTTGAAGGATGCATTTAGGTTCCAAGATAACCCGGCCCTTCTCATCGAGCTTAGGTAACACTGTTTGGGCTGATACTCTCTATCCAATTACTTTCTTCAGGCAAGAAACATGAAATACTTGATGTATTCTGGTTAATTGTGGAAGTTCTAATTTGTATGCTACAGTACCAATATTCTGCAATACTTGATAGGGGCCATAATACTTTAGTGAAATTTTTTTATTCTTTTGTTGTTGTTTCAAAGACATTTGCTTATATGGTTGTAACCACAAAAAAACCCAATCACTGACTTCAAAATGCCTTTGTATGCAATGTTGATCAACCTGTTGCTTCATGTGGTTTTGTGCCATGACCAAGTTCTCCTTAAGACTAGAGAGGACCTCTTGTTGATATTGAATGTGTTCTTCTACTGCTCTAACCCATGGTTGTCCTCTCAATGATGATGTGATGGATGGTGGATGGTACCCATAGAGTGCCAAAAAGGAGACATTTTAGATGAAGTATGGAAGGAAGTGTTATACCACCATTCTGTAAGTGGCAACCATTGGACCCATCTTGCTTGTTTATCTAACGTAAAGCAACGAAGATATCCCTCCAAACACTTATTTACAACTTTTGTTTGCCCATCAGATTGGGGATGATAAGAAGAGCTACAAGCTAACTGAGTACCCAAACATGAGAATAAATCATTCCAAAAATTACTAGTAAATATAGGGTCTCGATCACTTACTATAATCTTTGGTGTCCCATGAAGCTTTTGAACTGTGTCCATGAAGGTTGTTGCTACCATGCTTGCAGCAAATGGGTGTGCCAAGGCACAAAAATGAGCATATTTGGTGAGTCTATCCACCACAACCATGATGACATTTTTTCCTTCAGATTTAGGCAATCCTGTGATAAAGTCCATGGAAACCTCTTCCCACCGCTAGCTAGGAATAGATAGAGGTTGTAGAAGACTTGGGGATCGAATCTGTTTCACCCTTATTTTGTTGACAAACCATGCATTCTGCCACAAATTTTGGACATCCCCTTTGAGCCCTTCCTAGAAGAAATCTTGTTTGACTCGATGATAAGTCTTCAAGAATCCAGAGTGCCCCCTTATTGGAGAAGAGTGAAGCTCAAATAGAATCCTATTTTTAAGAGTGGAGTTCTTACATAGGTATAATCTATCTTTATACCATAAAGCATCCCCTTTCAATAAAATTTTTTCATACATGCTTGGATTATTCTGGAGATGATGAATGAGGTTTTGTGTGGTTGGGTCATTTATCCATTTGTTGCTTCAAGAACTATTTCAGACTATCATGATCTGTCTTCACTTTAAAGTGTCTTCCTATGAGATATGGTCTCCATTACTTTACTGCATGAAGTATGGCTAGCATTTCCTTCTCATAAGTCAGCTTGGAAAGATTCTTACCTTTGAATTGACGGCTCAAAAAGGCAATAGGATGGCCTTCTTGCATGAGAACTGCCCCCATACCCACCACCTTGATGCATCACATTCAACAATGAATGTTTTGGAAAAATATGGAGTAGCCAAGACTGGAGTGGTGCACATGGCCTCCTTTAGTTGCTCAAATGCTTTGGTTGCATCCTCACTCCAATGGAAGGAGTCCTTCTTTAATAAAGTTGTGAGAGGTGTAGCTATGCTTCCATAATGCCTTACAAATCTTCGGTAATAACTTGTAAGCCCCAAAAATCCTCATAGATTCTTTAGGGTTTTTGGAACCTTCTACTCCATCATGGCTTTGATCTTATTAGGATCCACTTTAACCCCTTCATGAGAGACAATGTGACCCAAATATTCAACCTCCTTGAGTCCAAAAGAACACTTAGAGGACTTTGCATAAAGTTGATGTTGCTCAAGGGTTTCCAAACCTTATCTACATGATGCAAATGTTCCTCCCATGTTTTACTATACATTAATATATCATCAAAAAAACACTAAGACAAACTTCCACAAGAATGACTTAAAAATAGAATTCATCAAACTTTGAAATGTAGAAGGTGCATGTGTGAGTCCAAAAGGCATTACCAGAATTCATAATGGCCTTCATGTGTTCAAAAGGCAATTTTATGAACATCCTCATCCTTGATTCTTATTTGGTGGTATCCTGAATGAAGATCAAGCTTTGTAAAATAAAAATCACCATGCAATTCATTGATCAAATCATCAATAACAGGAATAGGAAACTTATCTTTGATTTTGTACTTATTAAGTTCCCTATAATCAGGACACATGTACCACATGTCATATTTCTTCCGTACCATCACTACTGGAGAAGAATAAGCACTTTGACTATGGCAGATGATTCCTGCTTCTAACATCTCTTGTACAATCTTCTCGATTTCACTCTTTTGCACATATGGGTACCTATAAGGTCTAATGTTAGGCGGTTGACTTCCTGGTAATAATTGAATAGCATGATCATGATCTCTCTTTGGAGGTAAGCCCTTTGGTATATTTTCAAATACAATAGAGTGTGCATCCAACATTGCTTGCATATTTGATGGTATAATGTCCTTAGAATGATGAGCCTCCAATGAAAAGAGTTGTGCCACAAATCCCTCTACACCCTTTTTAGCATTTTGTGCATCTGATGAGAACTTACTATTTGTGGATAATTTTCTCTTAAGCCTTTTAGCTCAAAATTCCTTCCTTTAGAGTGAAATCGCATGAACAAGTCTTGGAAATTCATCTCAATGGTTCCTAAAGTGGTAAGTCATTGAACCCCTAACACAATGTCTTCTCCTCCCATAGAAATGTCATACATGGAACTATTTAGTATGCAATCTCCCATGGAAATATTAATGCTATGGCATTTTCCAAAACAAGTAATAAATCCATCAAAGAATCATTACTTGACATTCAGGAGCTGGATAAATGAAATAGTTTAGGCGCACTGCTAACTTATGATTGATAAAGTTGTGAGTACTTCCTAAATCAATCAACACTATGACCCTCTATTTTTTAGGAATCCAACCACCTTTAGGGTTTGGGGGGTGCTAATACCTGAAATTACATGGCATGAGATTGTTGGTTGAGGATCTCCTGACTCCTCCTCTAGCTCAACCAAGACCTCTGACTCTGCATCTTCATTATTCTCTTCATCTTCACTAGGCCCATCAATGTAGAACAACTTCTTTTTAGCACATTTATGTCCGGGTCCAAATTTATTGTCACAATTAAAACATAACCCTTTTTCTCTTTTTTCTTCAATTTGTTGAGGTGTCAATCTAACTGGCTGAGGGAGTGCTAGGGCCAAGGTGTTGCGATCTCTGGTATAAGTGAAATGTTGTCTCCTACTTGAAACAATTTTCTCCTCTGCCCTTCTTGCCATAATCATTGAATCAGAAACCTTATGAGGATTAAACATACGCACCTCATGCTCAATGTGATCCTTAAGACCCCTAAGAAATAGGTCATTGATTCTCTTCAAAGAATATTTTCCACCCGTAGAGAAAGGTTTTGGAAGTGATGAATGTAATCCTTAACAGATCCTGTCTGTCTCAACTTTGCTAATTGGCTAAAGTAATTATCTGACACACTAGAACTGTAGTGTAATTGTAACTCTTTAGTGAAGACTGTCCATGTAACATTGAGACCACTCTTCTTCCTTTGAGCACATAACCATTGATACTAGATGAATTGGTTAGGTTCGAGATACAAAGCTGCCATGGTCACCTTTTGTCCTGATGGAATCTGATGTAGTTCAAAGAAATTATCCATTTGGTTGATCCAATTGAGTGGATCCTTTCCATCAAACTTGCGCATATCCACTTTTGGAAACATAGTACAGGCCTGACAGAGTGCTCGTATTTGGATTGTGCACACTCGAAGAACCACTTTGGCTCATGTGTCTATTATGTTGATCTAAGGATCCACCTTGATTGACATAAGTATGATTACCCATCATATGTGTACTAAATTTTTGCATGAAATCCTCCAATCTTTGTCCAATCTTATCCACATCTTCTTTTCTGGCCACCCTAGATTCGAGGTCTCTCAGGTTAAACTCAAGTTGGCTTACTTTATGGTCTATCGAAGTAAACCCTAACCCTAAGGAATCTGTAGTTATATCTTCTGTCTCCAAATCCTCAACTAATATCTCATCCTTTTCTGGTGTTTTACCTGGAGTGATGGGATTCTTTTTTCCTCTTGTGGAAGGCCCCGCCATGATGCCCCAAAATAGTAGGATGTAGGGATCACGGTCAAATTTTAGGGTTTCAGATTTCAATAAGAATTCGGCCAAATATAAAAAAACTTGAAGAACAAACCCCAAATAAATTTTGTTTTTCTTTCTGAAAATGTAACGAATTTGAAAAAATTCCACAATTTGCACCCTAGGGAGTGATTTTATGAAAAACACTAAATTATTAATAAATTTTGCAAAATAAATCAAAAATTCTGAAATTTTCAGGAACCTTACTTGAAATGTTTCACAACTCTGGTAAAAATATCTCCCACCAATTCGATTTTTTTGCAATATATGGTGGAAACAAAAATTAGGGTTTTTACCCTAATTTTGGCCTAGATTACAACTCTGATACCACTTGTAATGAAATTACTTGTATAATTCAGATCATGAGAAGAAATATAACACCAAATAACACAATATTCTAGAATAATGATCTCAATATGCAATTATAATAGCTTCGCCACTTCGAGGGGGCAACCTCCAAACCATACAATAATACTCAAATACTCCAATGATGATGAAATACTACCTACAATCCCCTATATATACTATTCATATGTTATGGCCATCACCAAGGCCAACCTACTAAGCATGATAAAGTATAAATGATATAATAAAATGATATTATAAGCCAAAAGTCGGCTACTCATATCCTAATACAAGCAATAAGTTAAGGGCGTAGCAGAATTTTTTAAAAAGATGAATGTTTGGATATATGCTTGAGTGTAAGGGATTTCCAAACTCATTCCTAGTACTTGAATCCATTAATATAAAGCTCCTCATTTTCTCAAAAATAATTAGCAAAAACAATCTATTCAATTTAACAAGCAATCCAAGATATATAAGTGTCACAACCCTTACCTTTTTCAAATGGATGAACATATAAACTAGCAATCCTACATGAAATGTATGATGGAAACACACACAAGGATAACATAGAACATATGGGGTAATTTTTTTAACTTGCTTGAATTTTATACAACACCACAGGTCAACACAATGACTACAACCAACTCTCGATAAGCTTGACACAACAATGGCCACCTAGGCACAAGGGAACATATGACACCCATCATGAAAAATTCACTTTCCCTTTCGACAAGACACAACATAAAATTCCAACCACACAATAAAATTACAGTTAGGGGCCTCCCATGGTGAAAATATTGTAATGTCTCTGAAAACTTAACTTATGTTCTAGAGGATTTATACTTATGATTCGCACAAATATTCTTCAAAAGATGGATTTATTCTTTTTATACAAAAGGGTAATTAGCTTAAGGCCATCTCAACATAAAATTATTTATTTAATTAATTTGATTAACAAAGGAGGTGTTCTATTCCACAAGGATATCTATTTAAACCCATGCTACTAAAACTCATTTCATACCTCCATTACACAAGGAGATAAGCATAAGCTCCACTTTATGTGGAGTTCCAATGGGTTCAAAACTAAAACCTTCTTTTGAGTGAGGATAAAATGTTGATAACACTTAAGAAAGGAATACAATGTACTACCTTGGCAAGAGTTACTGGAAGATGGTCAATTTAAATTCACCTTTACAAAGATCTTTAGTTATTAACCGATAATTTATTGAGGCTTAAGAATTTATCTGGATTGGGTAAAAGCTTCATTTAGGCTTCTCTTGAATAAGTTTGACAAAATAATACATATTAGGTTTTAAAACAAATGAGTTAGATTTAATGGTTTCTGGATCAATCACCCCTACTTACTAAGACCTAGATATCTTCCCAAAGCTAATCATTGATTACACTTTAAGATCATTTTACTTCCCACAACAAAAGGATAAAGTTTATTAGTTAGTTTAGGGGTAGTAAGGTATATCCTTTTTACACAAGTAGATAGTTTCCTCTTCTTCCACTTAAGGACTCATGATTTTATCAAGAAGATCACAACTTCAGTATTTATTTTTGAATAACTTATTTTATTATTTTTTTAGGATTACCAAACCCATTTTATTATGCCTAGAATTGCATTATTACCATGACCTAGAAGGGTTTACTACACAAAATTATAACTCAAAGAAAATTTTACCATTGCCCTTAAGAACTAGTCAAGGATACATAGTACCCTATCAAAAGATACACAACCAAGGATGATAAAGAGATTTTAAAGTACTTGACTTGAAAACTAGTAGGTAGGCAATATTAGTCCAAACAAGCTAAGCTATCTTTCAAAGTTTCTATAATACCATAACTACTCATAACAAAGAAATGATCAATTTATATCATTCACAAAATATTTTACAAGTTTTGTTATAGCTAGTTATAACAGCTTTACTCCAAAAACATCATTCAAAAATCTTACAACACATTAAGCATTTGTACAAAAGAACTTCATAAGAAAAACCGATGCAACTTCTACAAGTCTTTCCCTTTTTACTTGTAAAATCCATATGCACAATTATTAGGTTGATTCGATTCACAAGAACTAAACATATTAGGGACTACACAAAAAACATTATGCTATTATTAACAATATCATGAAAGGAAAACTTCTATTTTCAAGAAATGGATCAAAACTCTCACCACTAATCAAATTCTTAAGAAAAATAAAATTTTCACCATGCCAACTAAGAAGGAAGCCATATGTTTCAGTTATGAACAACGTCTCTAAAGACAACAAGAGTTTAACAACCAATCAGGTAAGACCATAGGCCTTAAAAGTTAGAAACAAAATGTTGAGTGTATTGGGATTTCAATCATGTAATCCTATAGATTACATGATTGAAATATAATACTCAACCCATCAATCTATATTTTCATAGGGAAGTCAAAAGCACCAGTTGCGATCATTTATCTATTAGACAACAATTTGTTATTAATTATTCAAGAAGGGGCCACTTGCCATATAAGCTAGATCCAAAATTCGAATGTATAGGGATTTCAATCATGTAATCATATTGATTATATGATTGAAATATAATACTCAAACAATCAACCTATAATTTTTTACCTAACAAGTGGCTCCACAATTAATACTAACAAAATGTTTGAAATAGGCATTGCCTAGTAGTCAAGTGACCTGAGATATCCAAACAAGGAACAACAAAAAGACTTGAAACTACCCAAGTCCTTCATGGAAGTTGGCATTCTAAACATCCATCCAAATTTCATAGTACTTTAAATTCATCATCCTTCTTAGGTAATTTATAATTTCGGTTTATAAAAAAATTCGTTACTTTCTACCCACAAGTTCTTTAAATGTAACCATCATTACCATACCCAAGTCACCCTTATATATATTTACATGTACCACCAACTGCCATTAACAATCTTAACAAAAATACCGTCATAAATAAACAAGATAAATATGCATACCACCAAAAGCCATTAATAAAGATCCAAACAGCCACGTACCAAACTTGATCATATTAATAGAGGGTTCTGAGGTAATCATCAACAAGCCATTATATTGCAAGGTTCATGACCAAGTTACCAAAATTCATATTATAACAAAAAACCATACTTTAATCATAAAGGAAATTAGAACTACTTTTCACTTTTGATTAAAGAGTTTCACATGCTAGCCACAACAACAATGTTGTTATTAAAATATCTAATTTTAATCATATTCAATGCCTAAATTAATTTTCATCTTACCTGAAAATAAAGACAATCATTAAAGTTTACAAGAATATAAGAACTCGAAAATCTAATTAACTAGCTTTAATAAGCCATAAATCACAAGTATTCGAGCAACCATACATGACTATATAAGATGGTTTGGTTTTGCATTCATGGTAAAAAAAACACTAATCCAACAATATTTAATGATTAGTAATCGAATTTGATAAGGTAATCATATTTTACTTTAATCCAATCAAAACATAATAGAGGATTGAAGTTACTTGATTGCTTCTTTGCTACCATGCAATCCTACTACAGTTCACATGAATTAAGGTAGATTCTATTTACCTTAATCATCTCTAATCCTCATTAAAAAAAACCATGGTTCGAGCTAGAAGATAGATTTTCAGAAATGTAAGAGTAAACTTACACAAACCCATAGTTAACTTTAAAAAAGAACAAAAAAAACCAAATAGATTTATGGATTAAAATTCCTCGGTAATGAAACTACAAGTTGACTCCCAAGAAGGTCAAGCAACAATACCCAAGAATAGTCTTCTCAAAATGTTAAGCTAGAGAAGCTCCCATTCCCAAAAAGAAAATCTTTATATCCCATACCGAAAAAAGCGTAACATCACCGTAAAACTATTTCTCCAAGCATCTGGGTGAGACCCGTAGTTTCTTTATAATATATAAAGACGGAACCCAAATAAAAATTGTAACCAAATAAATTATAAATGGGTATTGATTTATTCATTCCCACTCGAAATCAATAGAAGGAAATATCTATGTTTTTTTAAATTTATTCAACCGCATGACTAGCGAGCTCATGCATGCATTACAAAAATACAATAAGCCCTTTAACACATATTTCATCCATAGATTTCAACTCGAAGGGAGAACATCAAAACCCAAAGGCATTCTTAATTAAAACCCAGTTTAAACAAGACACACAAAAGGAACCATTGTAGGGATTTCGTTTATACAAGTACAAAGTGGAATACGTTGTAAAGAGTGAAAAGGGATGGCCCAAGTAAAATACCATTTTTAAAATGAGAACATTTCGTTTAAGGAGATTGTTAAAAATAGTAGATGTTAAAGTCAGTAGTGAACAAAATGCATCCGTATTTTAGCTTCCACACGTTGCACATGTTGAAACATAATGATTAAGTGGTCTAGCCAACCCTTAATGTATATGGGTTCATCACTAATATATAGGTTAATATTTAATAATATGAAATATTTCTATTTCTATTATTAAATATGCTAACCTAGGCATATACTTTAGGTTAAATATTTAATATCATAAAATGATTATATTTCTAATATTAAATATTATAAAAATAGGTGTATGTGTCAACCATTTTAGGTTGAAAAGGTGGGTCGGAGACATACTTGATCACCTTATATAAAAGGAATTTAGCTCCTCATTTGATATATTTGGGAAATATATCAAAGGTGTGTAAATCAAATGATGTGGTTTTACCCTTGGTAAATAGGGTTTTGAAGGAGGAGGTGATCTTATTGGATGTAAAATAAGTTCTCTCGAAGTAAAAGGTTATTTTTAAAGTAATTTTTACCCTATTGTGGTTTTTCACTATAAATACTATGTCACCTATATTATTTATTTCCTATAACTATTTCTTTATTTACTTATGTTATGATGTAATCTTTATTTAAATATTTATTGTAACATTATGTAATATGTAAGTTGATTAAATCTGTATTTATTAGAATCCTCAAATTCTAACATGGTAACAGAGCGAGGTAAATTAAATAAATTAAGATCAAATGTTGTGTATTTTATTTATTTAATTTGTATGGGTTTTTTCAACCAACTTTGAAAGGGTATTTAAAAGTATCCGGTCCCCTTCTTTTTTTCCCAATTTATTTTGGCATTACATTTGTGCAATTAAACTCTTGGTAAAAAATTTAGGGTTTTTCAATTTTAAATCCCTAATTTTTTGGGGAAAATATAATATGGTATGATTTTTACTTTCATTTAAATTTTGTAAATTATATAGAATTAATGTTTGTTTGGATATTGATGTGTGCATAGGTGAAAGGGGCTTCAAATATTTACCTACGTGAAAATCACATACGAAAAAGAAAGGATTTATTACTATATGAAATAATTTTCATGTTTTCTATAATTTCAATGTTTGTAGGTTAAATATTTCGGAAGGTAAATTCATACCCGTGTTCTTTGGTCCCCTCTAAAAGGATTCAATTTAAAAAACTATAGTTTATAGTTAATCTATAACTATATCCTATATAATTTGAAAACTATAATTTATAAAAATTATATAAATAAAAATTATATAAATAAACCATGTTTAAAAGTTTTCTTTTATATAAGAGTGGGAGTGCAGAATAAAATGAGATAATATCTCATGTATAAATAAATAACTCTCAAGTATAAATGGAGAATTAAAAAAATAGGCTAGTTTATTGGTGGCCCACGTGAAGTGTGGTAAATATTTATTAAAATATTGGTAGTTATAACCACATAAAAGTAGTTTTAAATGTGTGAAGGGTAAAATTAAGAGTAAATGAAGGGAGGAGACAAGGTTCATGAAAATAGGGATTTGAATTTATTTCATTGGTAAGGTGAAATTACTTATCCCCTCTCAGTAAAATATGCGGGTTAATCTATACTCTCATAAATCTACATGCATCGATAAAATTCTTGTAACACAGTCTATGTCCTTTAAACCAAGTTTTGGCTTCATTAAATTTGACGGTCAAATGACCGTCACGTGTGAGACCAAACATAAGACAATATGATGGTCATTTAGATGCCCAATTTAAGCTCGTAGCTTCTAGGAAAATTTCATTGTATTAAAATTGATGGTCAAATGACCATCATGACAAAATATGAAAAAAATAAGCCATTATGACAGTCTTATTTAGACATCAAATTTAAGTTAGCTGATTTTTATCTACATTAATTGTTTCAGAAATTTGAAGTTGTTATGCATTTTTAGGGGTCTCTTCTTCACTTCTATATGGTCAGAAATATTTTTTATATTGATCTGGGGTATAATGCAAAGCCCATTATATTGTGGGTTATTATTTTGATCATGGGAGGTTAATTAGTATGCATTGTAATGACGTAATTAGTTATGATCAAATAGTTTCTTTAGATATATAAAATTTAGATATGATTCTATTAAAAGTGTTGTTTTTATTATCGATAAATATGTATCTAACTCTATGGTACATTGTATATTATAATGGGGTGTGTTTTATAAGTTTAGGAAAATAATGGCATCCAACTATTTTTGTCTTGACAAAATCTAAATCCTGAATGAAACCAACTACAACATTTGGGTCAAAACAAAATTTATGGTGAAAAAAATCTAGACGATTGTTTCTGGATCTGAGGTTGCTCCCATTGGTTTTCAAGCAACTGTAGATAACATGAATACATTCTTGCAATGAATGCAGGAGGATCTTTCTATGATTCTATGCAATGTGAAAAATGAGTACCTTCTACACATTGGTAATATCCAACATCCGAAAGAGGTATGGACACAATTAGAACCCATGCACGAAGGATACTTGGTATATCAAGGATAGTAATGAGAGTAAAATAGCTAAAGGAATTCAAATAAATGTTTTGTATATTTTTGATGATTTCTCTTCTGCATCTTTTTTATATCTCAAAGTTTGAATAATTTAAAACTATGGCATGAAAGGTTATGACATGCTAATTATCGAAACTTATATGAAATGTCTAGATATAATCTAGTGAAAATTTTACATGTGCTATCTTCTTCTCTTGAAGTTACTTCATTAAATGTTTCTAAATGATGGTTTTGATTTTGATTTAGTAAATGGTCATGATGATGTTTTGATGCTATAGATGTTTCGAAACTCTTATCTTCCTAGGTAAGAAATTAAATTGGGCTCAATCTATGTTAGAAAGTTCAAATGCTATTAACTTTAGGAAAAGTCCCCGAGTAATGAAAAGTTTTGTCACTTTCGTGAAAATATTGGATGATCGGAGTTTCTATTGAGGGGAGTGTGCATGACAATGTCACCTCCTAATGAAACTTAGTTTTTATAAAAAGACATTCGGGCATATGTAAAAGGCCTTTGGGAAAGTGTAAAATAAGACCTTCGGGTAAGTGTAAAAGACCTTTGGGCATGTATACCTCCTCGGCTTATTTTTTAGAAATAAGTGTAGAAAGATACTAAATGCGGTCTTGAGAAACTCTTTAAAGCTATTGATTTTACTAGTAAACATCCAAAGATGCATATTGTTAAGGAGTTCATTGGTTGTAAAAGGCTCCTATATGCTTAGGTTCAATAACCTTTTATGAGAACCTCAGTGAGAACATGTAAAACTCACAAATCATAAATAGCCAATTATCATGGGATGATCTTTGGGATTCCAAATATTTTTGTACCAAAAGATAATTTGAGTATGATGAAGGTGTTATAATTCCTTCAATTGATATGCTAGCCTAAAACCTTTATGGTTTACGGATTGTAAATCCTGTAGTGCACCACGGACGGTAATCTATTGGCATATGTTATGTTATCCCACTTAACATTAAGGGGGAGTGTTGGAACATAATGATTAAGTGGTCTGGCCAACCCTTAATGTATATGGGTCCATCACTAATATATAGGTTAATATTTAATAATATGAAATATTTATATTTCTATTATTAAATATGTTAACCTAAGTATATACTTTAGGTTAAATATTTAATATTATAAAATGATTATATTTATAATATTAAATATTATAAATCTAGGTGTATGTGTCAACCATTTTAGGTTGAAAAGGTGGGTTGGAAGACATACCCGATCACCTTATATAAAAAGGACTTTAGGTCCTCATTTGATATATTCGGAAATATATCAAAGGTGTGCAAATCAAGTGATTTGGTTTTACCCTTGGTAAATAGGGTTTCAAAGGAGGAGGTGATCTTCTTGGATGTAAAATAAGTTATCCGAAATAAAAGGTTATTTTCAAAGTGGTTTTTACCCTATTAGGGTTTTCCACTATAAATCTTTGTCACATAGGTTATTTATTTCCTATAATTATTTCTTTATTTACTTATGTTATGATGTAATCTTTATTTAAATATTTATTGTAATATTATGTAATATGTAAGTTGATAAAATCCGTATTTATTAGAATCCTCAAATTCTAATAGCACACACCCGCAAAGTCACGATATAGCTATGACATGCTGACCTCTCCCTATAGTACCAACTATAAATAACATTAAAATAAAATTATATATATAATAACAGAAGTGTGTGAATGACGTGGACAAGTGGAGGAGTAAGTGAAGTTGGTGGAGGCGTGTGTAAGTGCGTTGAAGGCACATGGGAATCTGTATGGCTGTCATACCTATATCCTCCAATTTCATAATGAAATTGTAGTTGTTTTGAGATCCAAAGAATCTACCCAAGGAAACGTTGTAAGTTTAGCAGTCTTTGGATAGTTGCAGCAACTGAAGCTTAGAATACAGGGTTTCTTTTTCTCATAGGATAGTCTCACTATTTCATGTGAGTAGCAAAGATCTCAAACCTGATCTGTTACATTTGCTTGCACACTCCATCCTATGCCAAAAGGGTATAGACGTCCTCGAAGGCATATTTACATTCTTAAATTGCCCAACTAAAGATATGTACTCACATGGAATGCCATTGTAGGGAGGTGATTCATTCATCTAGTATTTTATTTTTGAGAATAGGCTCATCCATGGAGAAATAGATCTAGGATAGAGTGGTCTCGTGGGGATTCATTTCTTCCCAAAACAAAACAATCCCAACCTCATTCTAGTCAAAGATTGTTTTGTGAAATTGCGTCAACAAATCTCACAAATGAATTCCCTTTGGATGTGTGATTGGTGCTCCTGTAACATATATGTGCATATAATATATATATATTCATTTGATTACCTATAGTAATTGCAACTAGTTTGTTGTTATTTGCGATAAAGGGTTCTTTACTTGTTGTTTTCCACGCATTTTGGGTTATTTTGATTATCTAGCTCGAGCTCTTACTACTCCCTCACCATTATTAGACTTACTGGTCGATTTTCTACTTGGGTGGGTTTCAGATCTGAAGCTAAGTGCCTTATTTGGTTGCTCACCCATTCATTACTCGGTGGCTTGCAATAGTAGACTAGATCGTAATGTTAATGTTTTGCATTGGAGGATGGAATTGTACAGATCTCTGCGGCTGGTTTTGATGCAAAAAAATGAAGAACAGATTCAAAATGGAGAAGCAAAAGTTTTAATATTTCAAAACCATTATGTATTTGGTGAAATAATGAAGCATTAGGGTTTTATTTTCCTAAGAGACATACATTGATTTAGTGCTTGAACCTTTGTTAATATTTAATGGATGGAAAACTATAAGCAACTCATTCAAATTTGGTGTAGTTTGAGAGTGTTTTTTTGAACATGGCGTTTAAGCATTTTTGTACAAAGATGGTAGCTGGTTTAAAGTTTAGAGGAGGGAAAATGAGGGTTCTTTACAAGAAGCGGCTTTTATTTTTGTTATATTTGTAGTTTTTTTGTTTTTAATGCTTTTGCTCCAAGTAGAAGTGGGTTAAATCAGAGAAGAGCAGCTAACAAAGATGACTCATCTATCTGGGGTGCGCTCTATGTCAATTTTGGAAAAGGAAGCAAAAGCAAAAGACCCAACTTCTAACTTGCGATGCACCTTTTGTATAGTAAAGTATTTTGAGGATGAGTTTTGTAATGGCAAGATCAAAATTTTTGCTCTTATAGGGTATATGGAGTAGCTATGATTTAAGATGGATAAGCTTTCTGAATGCATGCAACCCTTTGAAGAAATGCCTAGCTATGACATAGAAATGAGTCCCTCATTTTCCACCAGCTTCATTTATCCAGGTATGGTTCATCTCTCCTTGTCTTTTGTAATTCTCGTACTTTAGTTTCTCTTTTGCGATGAAATATAATTTTAAAAGCTTAGAATTATCATACATTTAATTGTTTATATTAACTTGTTACAAAACAATAAAATGTCATATTGTAACTCACGAAATCAAAATAACCATTTTTGTAGTCAACCATGAACTTCAACCCTCATTCTGAGGTGATTTAGAAAACTTCCTGACCCAAACTAGATCACTACAATATTGTTTTATCGACAAGATGAAGTTGACTTCCCAGTAAATATGTTGACCATCTCCTTTATAAAAGTTTGTCACTCTGATGATTTAATTATTATTATCCTCTTTGCTTCAAGCCATTACAGAAAATGATAAACAAGTGATACTAAAATTTTAAGGTAAATGAGATTTTCAAAGCTTCCTAGTTGAAATATTGGGTTTTTATGGATACCATGAGTCGTAAATTTTCCATTAAATAATTTTCCATTAATCTAGGTATAATTTTTTGTTCCACAAAATTAAAAAAGCAAATGGTTGCATCAATAAGCAATGGTTTGGTTGTGGTTACCCTCGCTAAGGTTTCCTGGTTACGATTATTAACTTTATGATATATTATTTGTTTGTTTTATTAATTAAATTTTTCGTTGAATTAATCGTTAGCGGAAGGGTCATGGGATTCCATTTGGGCCATCCAAATGAATCCGGTGCCCAACTATCAACACAACTCACTAATATAACCATATAAGATAAATACATATATATTCTACATAATTTCAAATAAGTTTATTTTTCTTCGCAACTACACTAAATCCCACCAAAATATTAAAGTAGGAGGGTCAAATATTGGCCCTTGGATTGGTTAAATTTTAGCCACAAGTTCTAGGTCGACCAGAAAACCATAATCCTCTCTAAATTCAAATTTTGATTTATTTTGCAATTTTTTATTTTCCATTTTATTTTCCCCACATTCAATTTCCCTCTTTTACACAAGTTGATTTCATGTGAGGAGGAAGAAATAGGTTTTAATGTGTTAATTTTTTTATGTTGATGAAATCCTTACATTAGGGGCAAAGGCCATGGGAGAGTAGGTTTAGAGTTGTTGGGAAAGATGAAGGGATAATTTCAGGAGAGAATCAATATGATTCCATAGGATGGAAAATCATTTTGGGAAAGGAAGATGGCCATGTCTGGTTGTGGTAGAGGGGAGTGGTTCTTGGCACGAGAATGCCATTATGGATCTATTTGGGACAACGGTAGTGGTGTAGGTTGTGCCCACGCCACCATAGGGACCGTAGCATGGTTTGGGGGATGGGTGTACGACTAGGCCATGGCCCCTCCACCCACAACTATGCATATTAACCTGTGTGTGTGTGTGTGTGTGGTTCTTCAAAATTCACAATATATACACATAAATCCAAACTGTAAGGCCGCATGGTATATTAAAGTGTAAGTGTGTGTGTGTGTCTGTGTGTGTGTGTGTGTGTGTGTGTGTGTGTGTGTGTGTGTGTGTGTGGGTGGGTGGGTGTGGGCATTAAATTTATAAGAAGGTTTAAATCTCAATTTTCTTGTTGTGACTTTCTTGCAAAATCAGATATATATGCGTTGTTAATATTTTAATTGAAAACACTATAAATCTCTTAATGATGGGAAAATAGCTTAATTTTGAATCACATTTTTATACAAACCCTAATGATCTACAAATGCCTATATAATAGCATTTTCTCACTTAAATTATTATATACAATCTTATTGCGAGAAAAGAATATAAAATATACTTATCATAATTTCAAAATAGCCTTTCTAAATTATTACGAAATTACTTTTTCAAATTTTCACTCTCATATTTAATGCTAACACATTTACGTAATCCAAACAAAAAAATCCTTTCCTTATTTTCAAAACTTGTAAAAATAGAAAACATCACCGAATAGAAACATGAAATAATGAGTAAAATTGTTTCTCCTTTTTATTTACAATAATTTATTCCAATAAAATAAGAGTAATAACTTTATTACAAATCAAATATACCTTCTTTTTCATTATTTGCATAACTCACAAAAGGAGGAAACAACCTTAGGAAAAGAAATGAGATAATAAAGAGAAAAAATCCTTTCATGGTTCACGTCAATACAAATGAATGAATAAAGCAACTCTCAATCCCATAGCTAACACTTTACATATCTCATTTCAAGATAGACATACATTCCACGGTGTTGGTTGGATATTTTTTCAACCCAAAATATGAGGTTCAACCACAGTATATGGGATTAAATCCCTCCTCAAAGACATGTGAGGCTACCTCTTTGCTACTAATCTAAAACACAGTTAAAACAATATATATAGTATTCACACTAATCTAACCATTGGGGGTTGGGATAGAATCCTGAAATCCGCATTCACACGATTCAAAGGTATTGCTTTCGTAAATGAATGGGGTTAGAAACTATTACAATGAAAGAAGCACAATGGAAAGGAAATGAGAGAAACGTATTTTCTTTCGAGTAAACGCAGAGCACGAAATAATCATACGAGATTTAGATCATAAATATAATGTCTGAGATGATTAGAAACAATAAGATGCTATGCAAAGAATAGCTTAAGATCATGAACGTAAGAACAATGTCTTAAGAAAGATATATCCCACAACACAAAGTTTGCGAAATAATATCAACTCCTATTCTTTGAAATGATTGAACGAAAACACAAAGTTTTTCTTCTTTCCAATAGCTCCGAATATTACAAAAATCTCCACCCTTTGGAATGCATAAGCATCCCTTATTTATAATAAAAGGGAACGAGAGAAAATAGGATAAATCCTAGAAAATAGTGTTCTTTAAAAGAGTTCTATTTTGCTTGACTCTCACGCAGGAGACCAAGTCAAAATTTGCTTCCTATATGACGAAACAGAAATGAAAAAGACATGTCAATTTCAAGATTGAAATGACATGAAACATCAAGAATTAATCTGAATCATCATCTTTCACTCCTTCATCTTTCTCTTCCTCCAGCTGCACCTGTTTGTTCCGAAATTCTTGGAACCTTCGAATTATGCCTTGCATTTCATTTTCGTCAGGTGCAGTAGAATGATCATTCCAAATTTCACAGGTTTCATGGATATCACTAGCACCGCCGGGAAGCTTTTTCAATCTTTTGCTGAGCTTTCTCAAGGCCTCAAAAGAATGTTCAATTCTTACAAATCGATCAATGATCTCAATACCAAATCCGTGCGTTGGTTCATGCTGAACAGACTCTTGGACTTGTTTGAAAAGATCATCTGCTGATAGGACACCTGAGTTTCCAACTGACACCTTTGGACAAATCTTCAGCAACTCTTCTTCCAAATCACTTTTTCCATCAATCAATTTATCCCTTGATTCTCTCAACTTACCGCAGGCTTCGTTGAGAATCCTCACCCTGAACCTGATGGCTTTAGTCAGCTGAAAATGCTTATCCGTATGTGGGATAATGCCTTCTTCTACCAAGAGATGTGATGGTATTTGCTTTAATACTTGGAGAGCTTCATAAGTCAAATCAAGATGTCCAATTTCTTGAGAAAACTCATCATCCATCTTCTCTCCATCCTTCTGAATGTCCCCCACAGATTGATGAACTTTCACAACGTCTTGTATCACTTCCTTCCCCTATTGGAGAAACCTTTGGATCCATTCATCGACCACTCTTCCTTTTTTAGCAATCTTCTCAATTGTAGGTACTGATGAGAAATCAAATCCGACAGGGACAGAAGAAGATGGTATGGATTCAAGGGGTTTTGAGAGTTTAAGCAAAACCTCAGTCAACTGCTCCACTTTTCCTTTAAGCTCATCTCTGTTGTCTTTTGTTTCTTTCAACTTCTGGCACAACACGTTTGTGGCATCCCGTGCATCTTGTTGCGCCCCTTCTGCTGTCACTCTTCCTAGAGCCACCTTGGTTATCTGATAATCAGAGGCTGTTATGTCCTCTTTAGTTTTGTCAGTTGCGGGAGTGGCGATCTCTGCGAACTTATCTCCTGAAGCGTCCACCAAAACCCTTGAAACTGTTTTGGGTTTCTTGACTGATTTAGCAGTAGGAGCCTTGAGTGAGCTGAAATCAAAGGCTGGTAGGGGCACAATCACCTTCCTCTTCCTCGAGTTTTCTCGAGTAGCCATTGCGGCGTATCAGAGGGAGTTGCCACGGTTGTAGAAGCTGGTATCATACTCTCAAGGGGAGAAGATTCTACTAGTGGAGGGGGAATAGTTACCAATGTGGTAGTAGATCCAATAAAAAGAGGCACAGGAGGGGGTGTGTTGGTGATCACTTGGGTCCCAGCAGAGAGGGGTGAAAGTCCAGAGAAAATACTGCCATTACTGAAGAAGTTGATGGAGAATAAGGAGGTAGGAGTGGTTGTGAGGAAAGAGGCACAGATTCAGACTCCAAAGCCTGGGATGCAAGAGATAAGGTCTCTTCAGTTTGGTAATCAACAAATGATGAAACCAGAGGTTGGCTTCCTTCTTCTTCCAAAGTAATTTCTCCTATTTCTGGTGGTGTTGGTGATTCTGGCACATTCACCGTTTCAACTAGAGAAATAATTGAAGAGATTTCTCTTTCTTTCCTCTTTTTGACAATCTTGACCTTTATAGGCCCCCTAGAAGATTTTCTGTCCTTTTCCTTTTTGGAGGGCCCCGCCTCTGAAGCAGCCAACTTTGAAAACTTATCATCTTTAAAACTCATTCCCCAAGAGGAGAGCCATGCTTTGGTGGATGCAAGAATCAAAGCCGACCTATCTGTGATGGAGGCTTTTTCACTGATTGACCAATCAATAGGTGGGAAAACATATTGATCTTCATTTAGTCCATCATAGGAAAGATCCAAAACACTTTCATTGTCACTAGTACCTTCTGGTAAATCAGCAAGCTCAAGTGTTTGAATCTCAGCAATTGTCAATCTGCTATGATCCTTTCTGCGAACAACAACCTCATCACGCAGATCAATCCAAATGTCCTCTATGCTTGGCCTGTGCAGCTGTAGGTTCCATACACCCTGAGGACTCCTCGAATGTCAAACCCATCTCGGGGCTTCATATGCTTCCTCAACTTGTCCTGAAGCTCATGGATAACATTTTTAGCTTTCACCACTGTCGAACAAGTGTATCTCCCAATAGAAATTGGGAAGGATACAACAGCCTTATGTTTACTTTGTTGGAATTTATGGAAATAACAATAGTTGCCTAACCAATTCCATCAATACCAGCTTATCCCCGGATATCGGGCAGACGGAAAGGATCCCCGAGTACATAACCACCCGAAGATATGTGAACTTCTTGAATTGTAAGAAGACACATCCCCATTTGGAAACTTCAGCCCAGGCCTCATCTGAGACTCTTGTCTTCCTCAACTCAGGGTTTAGCCTGCAGATGTTTTCATAAAAGAAGGCGTCATTCACCCTTCTGAATTGGTCTTGGGATCCCTTTCTTGTCAGTTGAGGGAAGTATTGATACACATGGTTCCCCGTCCTGCTTCCCTTGGTATCCAACCCGAGATAGTTCCTCATCCCGCCGCTGCATATGTGACATATGAAGACATATAAAATTTCCCAGTGGACAAGACTATTGTCAGTTGGGAATCTATCTCATTACTAATGAGAGTGCCCTAGTCAATCCCTTGTTGATTCTTCTTGATGGTGATCATGAATTGATACATCCACCCTTGGAACACATTTGATTCGGTAAACCAAAACCCGACTCAACAAAGTGATGATGTCATTGATCTCCTGGATGAAATCACTCCTGGGGATAAGTCTTGGGAATCTGGAGATAGCCGGTTTGGCCTTGATCAGGAACTTCTTATTTACATGCTTGATACAATCTTCCTGATCGTTATCCCAGGCTTTCTGAGCTGACTTGACATCCAACTCTCCATATTCTTCAAAATTTGGCAGTTTGAGGAGGTCATCAAAGTAACCTCCATCCAATTTGATCACTACTTCTCCTGCCTGATTTCTCACAGAACGAGAAACAGAGTCATAACTAGAAGCGTAGGATAAGATGAATTCAGGGCACTGAGCGGACATGGGAAACCTCCGCTGCAAGAGGTAAGCCACTATCGGCTATCGCTTTCATCCACGGAGTTTGGGAGGAACTCCTTACCCTACTCCAGAAATCTTCAATATCTATATTCCCGAGCTCTGTATCTCGGATGTCATAATTGCAATCGATATATGATGGAGACTCCACCTTTCTGAACTTGTATTTCATCCTTCCTGATTTCTCAGCCTTTTCTTGCGATGGACCAGTGGTCCACATGAAGGATGTTGAAGGAAGAGAGTTTCGAGATCAGGAGATGTTGCACACTGTGGAAATCCCGACCTACTGGAGATGCCAAGAATGGAAGAGTCCGACACACTGAGGAGTATGTCGGGGAATCCAGAAAACCCGATGCGCTGAGGATGTCGAAACTTTTGAAAGCCCGACACTTTTAAAGATGTCGGAAACTTGAGAAAGCCCAACACTTTTGCAGATGTCGGAATCTTGAGAAAGCCCGACACTTTTGCAGATGTCAGAATCTTGAGAAAACCCGACACTTCGAATCTTCTGATATACTTCGGGTCTTTAATACTGCACAACACCCTTCAAAACCCGAGAAGAGGAACAGGGTTTTTGTTGAATTTAAAACATGTAAATTCTTTTTACCATTCATATACCAAACATATCTTAATTCCAACAACAAAATTCTAGGGAAAAATCACAAAGTGGTAATTCCAAAGAAATAAACCCTAAAACATAAACCCTGTTTGGAAAACAACCCCAAAAGGAAAAAGAATAAAAACCCCACAAACCTGGTAAGGGAATGGGAAGAAGTCCATACATAATCAATCCATAAAAACCAAGAACAAAGAATGGAGAGAGAAATACCTTCAACCAGAGTGAGAAAAGATCGAAAACGGTGATTCAATCGGGCACAGTGAGTTTCGGGTTTCGAGGTTGGAGAAGCATGCGTGAAAATCCACGAGTTAAAAATACGTCTGGTAAAAATGACGTGGAAATCCACATATTTATAAGAAAATTTACAATTAATACACTTCGGCTTGGCACGTGCCAACTCACCCGACAACTCGGCATTAACGCCATGTCAGCATGCTCGGGAGGTCCGAAAACCCGACACAAAGGTGTTTAGAACAATTCGGGTTTCGGGTTGTGGGAAACAATCAACACAAAGCATGAGATGTTTAGATGCTTCAAAGTTCCCAAACCCGACACAAAGGACTAAATCGACTCGGTATCGGAAGACAGGCGACACAAAACATGTTTCGATAAGGCATGTCCCGATGCGCCGAAGGTCCGAAAACCCGACTCGACTCACTTGAAGCGGGTTTCGGGTTTCGGGAACACAAGACATAAAGCATTCAAAACACATGTTGACCTGTTGGTGAAACCCGAAAACCCGATTTTCTCTAATAAAGGCAATTTTGCAAAACCAACTTAAAAATTTCATAGGGTTATCTGATAGTTTTGTCGTAAACTCAAAACTGAGATAACAGCTGGCTCCAGCTGGGGACTTTCTTTGTGATACCAAAGGAAGAGAACTCAGAATCTCTGGTCTTATCCATTGGGCTACGGAGTCTGAAAAGAAGAAAACCAAAACAAAACAAAACGAAGAAAGAAAGAAAACCAAAAGCAAACACACAACAAAAAGTAAAGTATGTATACAATGCAAGAGAACATCTTGCATTAGTGATGGAACAACTTTAGATGTTGTCCGCTAAAAGGTAAAGGGAGTAACCCTCCATCCGTATATGATAAAGGAAACTATTTTCACCATTCAGCTCATGGATCTTGAAAGGCCCTTTCCACAAAGAATCGAACTTCCCGCATTCCTTTTTTCCTCCTCTTATCCCAAAGCAACACCAGTGTCTCCAACTGGAAATTACGCTGCTTTGATTTCTTGTCAAAAATTGTCTTCACTCTGCTCTGATGATCTACGATGCGATCAACCACCTTGCTTCGTTCCTCTTCTAGCCTGGCTAGGTACATAACCCTCTTCTCAATAGAATTTTGAAAGGCCGTATCTTCAATCGCTTTTTTTGCACAACCGTAAGGCTAGTAATTCTACCGAAATAGGGATCTCAAAGATCAATCCCGTACAAGAGACTTGGAAAGGGACATCCCTATAGCTCACTTTGGGGTGATTTGATCAGCCCACAACGCATCATACAATGCTTTGTGCCATGTCCTCTGGTTTTCATCTACTAGTTTTCTAATTATGGTAACCAGGTTCTTATTGCTGGATTCAGCTTGCCCATTGCCTTGGGGATAATAATCAGATGAGTGAGCCAAGGTGATGCCAATCCATAGCAAAATTCTGTCATCTCATGTGATGAGAAATTAGAGGCATTATCAGCTACAATCTTGTGAGGCACACCGAATCTGACAATTATATTTTCTTTAAGGAACTTGCAAACAACTTCAGAGGTTGCTTGCTTGATTGGTGCGGCTTCTACCCACTTGGTAAAATAGTCTGTAGCAGTCAGCACGTAATTATGTCCAGCACTGGAGGCAGGATTCAATGTTCCAATGAAATCAATCCCCACTGGCGAAAAGGTTCTTCGATCACAACGGCTTCAGGGGAAGAGCTGCTAACTTGGGATGACCAACGAAATGTTGACAAGCTTCACACTTGGACACCCACTCTGCTGAATCTCGAAAGAGAGTAGGCCAATAGTACCTAGCCCGTAGGATCTTATAAGTCTGTTACAGAAGATGAAAAATGTCCTCCGCATGCTAGGCTATGGAAGGACTCTAACAACTTTACCTGTTGTGATTTATCAACACAACGCAGGAAAACACCATCAATACCTTTCTTGTATATTCCGTTATCCCACAAAAGGTATTTTGCAGATCTCAACTTGACTGTCCTCTTCTCCTTATGGCTTAAATGCGGGGGCATTCACCATAAGTTAGAAAGAAAGCAATATCCATGTACCATTCATCAGTTGTACTCACGAAAAGCACCATGGGCAGCTCTGAAGAAGCATCTTGAGTCTTTTCACATTCTGCTTCAACATGATTTTCTGCAATCAATTGGCACAGGCCCCTTCCTCGTACCAACTTGGTAGGTCTGATGTCCAAGTCGTACTCCTGAACTTTAGCTATCCAAGTACCTCATTGACTCCCCAGCTCTTGTTGAGTCAAAATGGATTTAACGGCAGTGTCGAACGAGAACGAGAGTATGGGAATTCAGCACATAGTACCTGAAATGTTTCACCACTCGCACCACCGCATAAGCATGCTTTTCAATTTGAGACATCTTCAATTCATGCTCCTTCAATGGGCAGCTCATAAATGCGATGGGAGCTTCAATGCCTTCCCCATTCTCCTGCATCAGGATGGCTGACACTGTGTGAGCAGAGGCGTAGCTGTACATGATGAAATCTTTTTTGAAGTCCGGACATACTAGGATAGGAGCACAAGCAACTGCCCTTTTGATTTCTTCGAATGCAAGCTTCCCTTCTGTACTCCATCAAAATGGAACTTTGCCTTTCATCATCCCAAGGATATCCTTGGTTTTGTCAGTGAAATCAGGTACAAACCTTCTTAGGAAATTAACCTTTCCGAAGAAAGAATGAACTCCAGTTTTACTTGTGGGTAGGGTAAGGCTCTGAATGGCCTTTACCCTTTCTGGGTCAATTTTGGTTCCTTCTCTAGTCACGATATGACCCAACAATTTTCCTTCGGTCACCCCGAACATGGACTTCTTGGGATTTAATGAAATCCCATGACGCCTGCATCTCAAAAGTACTTTCTCTAAATGATCATAATGATCACTCCATTTTTTAGAGAAAATGGTCAAGTCATCTAAATACACAACTATGACCTTTCCCATCAGGTCTCTGAATGCCAAGTCCATAGCTCTCTGAAAGGTGGCTCCGCATTGATCAAGCCGAAAGGCATCCTCCTGTAAGCAAAGGTACCCCATGGGGTTGTGAAGGCCGTCTTGTGTTGATCCTCCGTAGTTACCTCAACTTGATTATATCCTGAAAATCATCGAGCATGGATAGCATTTCTCGATCCAAGAATAGCTTTGTAGTACTTCGATCCATGATAGGCAAGGGATAGTTATCCTTCAACGAAGACTGATTCAGTTCCTGAAGTCAACACAGATTTGGATTTCATTCTTTTTCCTGACAGGGACGATGTTAGCAACCCAAGTGGAGTGATGGATTGGAAAAATAATCCTGGCATCCAACATCTTCTGAATTTCTGCAAGGATAGTCCCTGAGATCTTGGGATTGTAATGTCTTTGCTTTTGCCTATACGGTTTCACATCAGGTTTCAAAGGAATACTGTGTTGTACGTCTTTGGGTTTGAAGGATTTTAAATCCGCATAAGACCAGGCTAACACATCCATGTATCTCTTCAGAAGTGAAGTAAATCTTGCTTTCTCTTCAGGAGAACAACATTTCCCAATATTCACCATCCGAGGTTGATCAGATGAACCTAGATTGATTTGATCTACCTCCGAAGAAGAAGCTCCTTCAACTTGCCTTTTGTTTTGAATAAAACGATCATGCTTGTCAAACAAACCCTCCAAAGAAACCAAACCTTTTGGTATCTTGTTGCCTTTAAGCTGAATAAACTCACCATCAACCTCTTGATATGGATCTGAGATAGTTTCACGGAAGGCTGATTCCGAACCTTCAAAGTATAACTCACTGAAATTGTCAGCCTTTTCTAGAAAAGCCAACACCTGTTGATCATCATTGAACACTTGCCAGTGAGTTGCATTATCTGGGATACTGGGACGGTACACAATCTCGATGGAGTATACGTATCTTGTTTGAAATGAGGATGAGGAAGAAGGAGGGACGCAGACACGGCTAAAGAATCAGCCTTGTCATTATAATCTCTCAAGACTGCCTTAATAGAAAATGCATCAAAGCATTCTATACTATCCCAAACTTTGTTCCTGTAATGTCTCAAGCGATCATTTTTCACCTGATAGATTCCCCTGACCTGGTTGACAATCAGCTCCGCATCCCCTTGAACTTTGAGATTTCAAATTCCCTTCTGTCTGGCCATTTCTAATCCTAATAACAGGCTTCATATTCAGCCGTGTTGTTAGTATTATCAAATTGCAACTTGTAAGCTGATGGGAAAATCTCGAATTAGGAGATATAAGAACAACACCAGCACCTGATCCGGTGGTTGAGCAGCTACCATCAAATTCGAGGGTCCAAATAGCATTAGGATCTTCTTCCTCGACATCTACAGTGGGTATCTCTGAAGTCATGAAATAATTTCCAAAGCTAGCATCTTCAAAAGAATTTGAGCTTTAGGATCATCTCGATTTAGTTACCAATACCTCACCGTGGTTCAGTGATGGAGAACTCGATGAACCCCATTGACTGGGATCTTAGCTTTGGTCCAATCCATATTAATCTCTCCTCCGACGTCTTTACAAAAACCCCTACCCAAGAGGATACCGTAAGTCAGCAGGATGTCAAAGAACTAGAATGGTCATTTTCACTCTCTTTCTCGGGAAAGCAACAAATGCGAATCAGGCATCTTTGATTTGACCAATCAAAGGAACTTGTTTGGTTTCCATAGAGTAACACCATCCATATGACTTAGTTAAAGTAAGCCCAAGAGCATGGGCTACTTTTGCGGGCATAACATTGTCGGAGGCCCCTGAGTCGATGATGCAATTGCTGAGTTTAAACCCATTTATAAGTAAAGACAAATAAAATGGTTCAATCTTTCCCGAAGAAGAAGCAGAGGTCAGATTGTTCTGAGATGGGGATTGAGTAGGATTTGGAAGGAGACCTTTTGAAGGTGATGGAATAACCACTTTACTTCTGATAAATTTGGCAAGTTTTTCGAACTGTTCAGGATTTGACTGAAGGTATTCTGCTTCCGACATTTGGATTTTGGTTCTCTTTGCATGATCAACAATGTCAAAAGCAGTATAAGAAGGGGTGATGGTAGGCTCAGTTCTAATCACATGAGCTTGTGCTGAGGCACTGATCTTAGGAGAAGGAGAATAAGGAGCAGTTGCCTTTTTGGTGACCTCTCTTTCAGTTTGTGCTGAAATAGGAGTACCTCTCTTAACTATGGCTATGGGAGGTTCCTTATTCTTCTCCTTAGTGTTTTCAAGAGGTTTTCTGGGATTCTGAGATTGGGATCGAGTGAAGACAACAAATGACTGACCATCTGGTGCACATTCATCTTCATCGTATTCCAAATACCCAATGCTGGAGTCACCAGCCGAATCATCATAAGACTCATCGGCATATCCTGAAGCTTCAAAAGCCTCCAGAGAATCTTGTTCTTCTGGTTCTTCCTCTTCTTCAACTATTTCCACTGCCGCATTAATAGGAGGAGCTTCAATCGCTAGCCTCGGTTGAGCAGGAGTTAATCGTGGCCTATCCCTTGCAAGCGCACCATTATTGTTATTGAAATTCCGTCGAGGGATATCCCGATACGGAACATTGTTCACCTGCTGAGACATTTGCTTTTTTAAAGCGATCAAATCATTAGCCATTTTCTGAAACATAGGATCAGTATTACCTTGAGAAGAACCTTGATTTTTGGGTTTGGGTATGTCCTTCTTGATTCTTCCGCCAAAATAAGATCATCTTCTATTTCAATAGCTGTTGACTGAGCAACAGCCAAATCTGGGATAACCGATCTTCTTAATAAAAAGCTCACATCAGGAGGCTGAGCATTAATGAAGAAGCATTTCTGATTCTCCGCAGTTGGAACAGCTATCTCCGGAATCTTCCGAATCAGTTTATTAAACTTTGCCACGAAGTCCCGCATGGGTTCATGAGATTCCTTCTTCATATGAGTAAGTTGAGCTAACAAGGCATGAGAATCTTCGGCTGGTTTGAAACGTGCTTCGAACTTGGTCCGCATGGTAGTCCAGTTTGTGATGCATGCATTCGGAAGGTGATAAAACCATTCAGCTGCTGCACCATGCAATGTTTCAACAAAAAGTCGAACAGAAACATCTTCGTGAGCTACTCCAAGGATGCCGCACGCTACAAAGAAAGATGCAACATGTTCATCAGGATGCTGCTTCCCATCCCCATTGAATTTGGGAATGTTTTTACGTGATCCATGTGGTAACTCATGCAATGGTGGAGTTAAAGAAAGAGGACCAATAATTGCGCCCCAAGGCACAGGTTGTACTGCCATCCTTCTGAAAAGAGTGTGTATAGGGATCCGAGTATCAGACAAGAGTAATGCATGACAAGTTGCAGACGCTTCCCGTTCCACGGGGATCCGGTGTCTCCGAACAGGCGAAGAACTTCTGGTTCGGTTAGAAACAATGCTATTGGGAGAAAGGCTGAAATTGTGCTGTTGTAGCAACTCAAAGAGTGGGTCAATTTCACCTTGGGCTCGGCGGGACCGAGTGAAGATCTTCCTGGCCAGCTTGAACTGGGAAAGAGACCTTGAAAAATAAGGCAAATACGGAGTCGCCAGACACCAAGAGGATAAGATTTTTACTATTAATCCGTATTCCCCAGCGGAGTCACCAAAAACATTGGTTGGATATTTTGTCAACCCAAAATATGAGGTTCAACCACAATATATGGGATTAAATCCCTCCTCAAAGACAGGTGAGGCTGCCTATTTGCTACTAATCTAAAACACAATTAAAAATATATATACAGTATTCACACTAATCTAACCATTAGGGGTTGGGATAGAATCCCGAAATCCGCATTCACACGATTCAAAGGTATTGCTTTCATAAATGAACGGGGTTAGAAACTATTACAATGAAAGAAGCACAATGGAAAGGAAATGAGAGAAACGTATTTTCTTTCGAGTAAACGCAGAGCACGAAATAATCATACGAGCTTTAGATCATAAATATAATGTCTGAGATGATTAGAAACAATAAGATGCTATGCAAAGAATAGCTTAAGATCATGAACGTAAGAACAATGTCTTAAGAAAGATATATCCCACAACACAAAGTTTGCAAAATAATATCAACTCCTATTCTTCGAAATGATTGAACGAAAACACAAAGTTTTTCTTCTTTCCAATAGCTCCGAATATTACAAAAATCTCGACCTTTTGGAATGCATAAGCATCCCTTATTTATAATAAAAGGGAACGAGAGAAAATAGGATAAATCCTAGAAAATAGTGTTCTTTAAAAAGAGTTCTATTTTGCTTGACTCTCACGCAGGAGACCAAGTCAAAATTTGCTTCCTATATGACGAAACAGAAATGAAAAAGACATGTCGATTTCAAGATTGAAATGACATGAAACATCAAGAATTAATCTGAATCATCATCTTTCACTCCTTCATCTTTCTCTTCCTCCAAATTGCACTGTTTGTTCCAAATTCTTGAACCTTCAAATTATGCCTTGCATTTCGTTTTCACAAAAAGCAAGTGAATGATCATTCCAAATTTCACAGGTTTCATGGATATCACTAGCACCGCCGGGAAGCTTTTTCAATCTTTTGCTGAGCTTTCTCAAGGCCTCAAAAGAATGTTCAATTCTTACAAATCGATCAATGATCTCAATACCAAATCCGTGCGTTGGTTCATGCTGAACGACTTGGACTTGTTTGAAAAGATCATCTCATTGATAGGACACCTGAGTTTCCAACTGACACCTTTGGACAAATCTTCAGCAACTCTTCTTCCAAATCACTTTTTCCATCAATCAATTTATCCCTTGATTCTCTCAACTTACCGCAGGCTTCATTGAGAATCCTCACCCTGAACCTGATGGCTTTAGTCAGCTGAAAATGCTTATCCGTATGTGGGATAATGCCTTCTTCTACCAAGAGATGTGATGGTATTTGCTTTAATACTGGAGAGCTTCATAAGTCAAATCAAGATGTCCAATTTCTTGAGAAAACTCATCATCCATCTTCTCTCCATCCTTCTGAATGTCCCCCACGATTGATGAACTTTCACAACGCCTTGTATCACTTCCTTCCCTATTGGAGAAACCTTTGATCCATTCATCGACCACTCTTCCTTTTTTTTTAGCAATCTTCTCAATCAGGTACGATGAGAAATCAAATCCGACAGGACAAGAAGATGGTATGGATTCAAGGGGTTTTGAGAGTTTAAGCAAAACCTTACTCAACTGCTCCACTTTTCCTTTAAGCTCATCTCTATTGTCTTTTGTTTCTTTCAACTTCTCTGCACAAAACATTTGGGCATCCCACGCATCTTGTTGCACCCTCTTCGCTCTCACTCTTCCTAGAGCCACCTTGTTATCTGATAATCAGAGGTTGTTATGTCCTCTTTAGTTTTGTTAGTCGCGGGAGTGGCGATCTCTGCGAACTTATCTCCTGAAGCGTCCACCAAAACCCTTGAAACTGCTTTTGGGTTTCTTACTGATTTAGCAAGTAGGAGCCTTGAGTGAGCTGAAATCAAAGGTCTGGTAGGGGCACAATCACCTTCCTCTTCCTCAGAGTTTTCTCGAGTAGCCATTATGGCATATCAGAGGGAGTTGCCAATGTTGTAGAAGCTGGTATCATACTCTCAAGGGGAGAAGATTCTACTAGTGGAGGGGGAATAGTTACCAATGTGGTAGTAGATCCAATAAAAAGAGGCACAGGAGGGGGCGTGTTGGTGATCACTTGGGTCCCAGCAGAGAGGGGTGAAAGTCCAGAGAAAATACTGGCCATTACTGAAGAAGTTGATGGAGAATGAGGAGGTAGGAGTGGTTGTGAGGAAAGAGGCACAGATTCAGACTCCAAAGCCTTGGATGCAAGAGATAAGGTCTCTTCAGTTGGGCAATCAACAAATGGTGAAACCAGAGGCTGGCTTCCTTCTCCTTCCAAAGTAATTTCTCCTATTTCTGGTGGTGTTGGTGATTCTGGCACATTCACCATTTCAACTAGAGAAATAATTGAAGAGATTTCTCTTTCTTTCCTCTTTTTGACAATCTTGACCTTTATAGGCCCCCTAGAAGATTTTTTGTCCTTTTCCTTTTTGGAGGGCCCCACCTCTGAAGCAGCCAACTTTGAAAACTTATCATCTTTAAAACTCATTCCCCAAGAGGAGAGCCATGCTTTGGTGGATGCAAGAATCAAAGCCGACCTATCTGTGATGGAGGATTTTTCACTGATTGACCAATCAATAGGTGGGAAAACATATTGATCTTCATTTAGTCCATCATAGGAAAGATCCAAAACACTTTCATTGTCACTAGTACCTTCTGGTAAATCAGCAAGCTCAAGTGTTTGAATCTCAGCAATTGTCAATCTGCTATGATCCTTTCTGCGAACAGCAACCTCATCACGCAGATCAATCCAAATGTCCTCTATGCTTGGCCTGTGCAGGTGCAGGGTTCCATACGCCCTGAGGACTCCTCGAATGTCAAACCCGTCTCGGGGCTTCATATGCTTCCTCAACTTGTCCTGAAGCTCATGGATAACATTTTTAGCTTTCACCACTATCAAACAAGTGTATCTCCCAATAGAAATTGGGAAAGATACAACAGCCTTATGTTTACTTTGTTGGAATTTATGGAAATCCAACAGTTGCCTAACCAATTCCATCAATATCAGTTTATCCCCTGGATATCGGGGCAGATGGAAAGGATCCCCGAGTACATAACCACCCGAAGATATGTGAACTTCTTGAATTGTAAGAAGACACATCCCCATTTGGAAACTTCAGCCTGTGCCTCATCTCGAGACTCTTTTCTTCCTCAACTCGTGGTTTAGCTCAGAGATGTTTTCATAAAAGAAGGCGTCATTCACCCTTCTGAATTGGTCTTGGGATCCCTTTCTTGTCAGTTGAGGGAAGTATTGATACACATGGTTCCCCGTCCCGCTTCCTTGGTATCCAACCCGGATAGTTCCTCATCCCGCCGCCGCATATGTGACATATGAAGACATATAAAATTTCCCGTGGACAAGATCACAGTTAGTTGGGAATCTATCTCATTACTAATGAGAGTGCCCTACCAATCCCTTTGTTGATTCTTCTTGATGGTGATCATGAATTGATACATCCACCCTTGAACACATTTGATTCGTAAACCAAAACCCGACTCAACAAAGTGATGATGTCATTGATCTCCTGGATGAAATCACTCCCGGGATAAGTCTTGGGAATCTGAGACAAATGGTTTGGCCTCGATCAGAACTTCTTATTTACATGCTTGATATAATCTTCCTGATCGTTATCCCAGGCTTTCTGAGCTGACTTGACATCCAACTCTCCATATTCTTCAAAATTTGGCAGTTTGAGGAGGTCATCAAAGTAACCTCCGTCCAATTTGATCACTACTTCTCCTGCCTGATTTCTCACAGAACGAGAAACAGAGTCATAACTGGAAGCGTAGGATAAGATGAATTCAGGGCACTGAGCGGACATGGGAAAACCCGCTGCAAGAGGTAAGCCACTATCGGCTATCGCTTTCATCCACGGAGTTTGGGAGGAACTCCTTACCCTACTCCAGAAATCTTCAATATCTATATTCCCGAGCTCTGTATCTCGGATGTCATAATTGCAATCGATATATGACGGAGACTCCACCTTTCTGAACTTGTATTTCATCCTTCCTGATTTCTCAGCCTTTTCTTGTGATGGACCAGGGTCCGACATGAAGGATGTTGAAGGAAGAGAGTTTCGAGATCAGGAGATGTTGCACACTGTGGAAATCCCGACCTACTGGAGATGCCGGAAGAACGGAAGAGTCCGACACACTGAGGAGTATGTCGGGAATCCAGAAAACCCGATGCGCTGAGGATGTCGGAAAATTTTGAAAGCCCGACACTTTTTAAAGATGTCGAAACTTGAGAAAGCCCGACACTTTTGCAGATGTCGGAATCTTGAGAAAACCCGACACTTTTGCAGATGTCGGAATCTTGAGAAAACCCGACACTTCGAATCTTCTGATATACTTTGGGTCTTTAATACTGCACAACACCTTTCAAAACCCGAGAAGGAGGAACAGGTTTTTGTTGAATTTAAAACATGTAAATTCTTTTTACCATTCATATACCAAACATATCTTAATTCCAACAACAAAATTCTGGGGAAAAATCACAAAGTGGTAATTCCAAAGAAATAAACCCTAAAACATAAACCCTGTTTGGAAAACAACCCCAAAAGGAAAAAGAATAAAAACCCCACAAACCTGGTAAGGGAATGGGAAGAAGTCCATACATAATCAATCCATAAAAACCAAGAACAAAGAATGGAGAGAGAAATACCTTCAACCAGAGCAAGAAAAGATCGAAAACGGGTGATTCAATCGGCACAAAGAGTTTCGGTTTCGAGGTCGAGAAGCATGTGTGAAAATCCACGAGTTAAAAATACGTCCAGTAAAAATGACGTGGAAATCTGCATATTTATAAGAAAATTTGCAATTAATATACTTCAGCTGGCACGTGCCAACTCACCCGACAACTCGGCATTAACGCCATGTCAGCATGCTCGGGAGGTCCGAAAACCCGACACAAAGGTGTTTAGAACAATTCGGGTTTCGGGTTGCGGGAAACAATCAACACAAAGCATGAGATGTTTAGGTGCTTCAAAGTTCCGAAAACCCGACATGAAGGACTAAATCGGACTCCGGTATCGGAAGACAGGTGACACAAAACATGTTCCGGATAAGGCATGTCCCGATGCGCCGAAGGTCCGAAAACCCGACTCGACTCACTTGAAGCGGATTTGAAAACACAAGACTTCAAAACACATGTTGATCTTGAAACCCGAAAACCCGATTTTACGTAATAAAGGCAATTTTGCAAAACTAGCGTAAAAATTTCATAGGGTTATCAAGTTTTGTCGTAAACTCAAAACTAAGATAACACACAAACTCCCACAAAATAATCAAATCAACTATTAAAATGCAAGATTGGTGAAACCCAAATATGGTAACAACATGTCCAAGTTTTTAGAAATATTTCCAACTAATTGACTCTCCAAATTAAATTCAGAAATATTTCCAACAACTCCAATATTCTCACTAATCAAGCTATAATCACCACAAAACAAAATCTTGATTTACCTCCAAACCTACATGCATCATTACATGCCTTCTTTCTAAAGAAAGAGTATGATAGCCTCCCCCAAGCCGATGGGAAAGAGCTTTAGCATGCTACACAAATATTCCAAGGTAAAAAAGTTACTAATGAACTCAAAAAAGATGGATAAGAGAAGAGAAAATTCAACTTAAAACAAAAGAACAAATCCACCAAGAAGCCAAGAAATAATGGGAATGGGATGATGAGAGAAGGATCACATAATGCAAAAATATATAATATCAAGAGTGAAAAATATCCTCCAAGTAGTATCTCCAAGAATCATCACAAACTCCCAAACCTTATACCTCCATTATCTCTTCCTTGCCAAGGATTTTCAAGCCTTACAAGCTTCCTTGGAAAGGATAGGAGGGGATTCCCAAACCAAATGGGAATGCCTCCTACTTCCCCTAAGGAAGGGAGTGATAAGAAAACATTCATGGTTTCCCCAAGAATTCATGAAGATGAGGGTACCCTCCCATTCCCAAATCCCACTCCAAATCCACACCCCATTGGGTGGAGGAGAAAATAAAACCAAGATATAAATTTCAAAACAAAGCAAAAACTCAAGAACAATAAAATCCCAAAACCAACCCACAAATAAAAACCATTACCAACCATAACATCCACACACATACAAGCAAGTTTATAAAGAAAAATGAAATGATGTGTTAGACCTAACTCGCACTCTAAGCACAAGTCCACAAGCTCCTAGCTCTTTGATCTGCGTAAGCTACCAAATCCCCCTCTAAATTTTTCATAGAAAAAGCCCAAAAACATCAAAATTAAAACAAGATATAGGAAAAATATCCATCTCACAAACCCATGGGAGGGTGACATGTGTCACCCTACCAATTGACAAAACCCTCCACGTCATCCAAGTCATTTTTATGTTCCCCACTAAAAATGCAAAACGGAAAAAAAATCAAATTAGACCCCAAAGCCCACACAAAATCCCAAGGTCACCCATGTGAGACAAGGAAATAAGATTTAGATAGTGACTTATGAGAGGGTGGAGTGAGGAAGAGGATTTTTGGTTCAAAAAAAGCTTCCCCCACCCATAGGTTAGGTCCCATGGACCATTTTTAAGGTAAAGGAGACCCTTACCTTTTAATACATGCCTTCAAAATGCCCATAAAGGTTAAATTCAGGGATTTGGGGTTGAATGAGAAAATCAAGGTGAGGAATGGTCCCCACAAAATTGATTAGCAACTCCCAAGACATCCCTAAACAAGTTCAAGACAATAAAACACCCCATAACACAAATCATCCCAAATGACCACATTAGCACAAGGAAAACCAAATTAGGTGAGAAATGAAGTAAAATTAATTTTACCATGGTGCTCAAGGTTAGGAAGATAACAATATGAATAAATCAAATTCACATGCAAGATTCAATCAAATTCCCTAATTAAAAACAATGGCCAAAATGAAACAAGGTGAGAGAAAAGGTTCGGAAAGACGGCTTTGGCATCTTTTGTAGTGGTACCGTTGAACCCCACATTTGCTAAGTGGTGTAACTTTGAAAAATCATGTGCACTCAAGGAAATTCTAAAATTAGCTTGACATGATAAAATACCCATATAAATCTTAATTAAAACCAACTATACTATATCATCTAAATAAAATTTCACCACATCTATCTACCAACGATACATAGAATCATGATCCAATATCAACAATATATAACTCAAAATCACGATCATCAGTAAATTACATATAGCAACATGATCTATAAAATCTAAATCATCATAATATCATCATCTCACATCAGCATTAAATGACCAACATCATGAGTATAAAACATTGTCTCAATATTGCCCTATCAATATAAAAACGTCATATAACATAGAATGCTAAATCATAGCAAGAGCAAATAAAAATCCGACATATTCAAATGTCATATGTATCATATGCAATAATTAAACTACTTAGATGAGTCACCAGGTCCTAGGAAGGGATAAAAAAATATGATGGACACTACACTTATGATAGAAACAAAACTATTATGTGTTCTTCTTATGTTTAGTAGCAACATCTTCTTAAATAACACTATATGTTGGAAACGAAACTATTCTTAATTAAGAGTATTATCCACCACATCTTGGTCACATTAGAATTCTGATTACGGAAGACGTAAAAGACCCTGTTTCTAATTTGTACATAGATCTATATATTTTCCTTTCATTTGATTCATAAATGGTGGGTCAACAACAATCAAAACAGTTATAATAATAATAATAATTTGTACCCTTTATGCAGGGAGATTCTCGGGAACTACTAGGAATTCAATACGTCTAAGCCCCAGTAGCTGCGTGAACCCCCATGCACATCTCACATCACATCTTTAGTTGTAATGATGATGACCCAATAATTTCTTGAAACGGTGTATCCGAGCTTGGTGCAGAAGTTGTAAATTCCAGTGCCCTAGTTGAGGAGGACGTGGTCAATGGGCTGAGCCAGGCATGTGGAATTACCACATTGACTAGGAATTGTCTCGCATTTTCAATGAGGCCATTGTGGATATGTTGAGGATAATAACAGTGGTGTAGGTTGTGGCCGCCCCACGCATTGTTCGTATTTGAAATTAAAACACTATAAATCTCTTTATGATGGGAAGATACCTTAAATTTAAGTCTCATTTTTTTATACAAACCCTCATGATCTACAAATGCCTATTTAATATCATGTTCTCACTTAAATGATTCTATACAATCTTATTGTAGAAAGGGAAATAAAAGATACTTATCATAATTTCAAAATAGCCTTTTAAACTATTACAAATTTTCATTTGCCATGTTTTATTTTCAGATTTAATGCTAAGACATTAAGGTAATGCAAACAACAAAATCCTTTCCTTGTTTTCAAAACTCATAAAAATAGAAAACATCATTGAATAAGAAGATGGAATAATGAGTAAAATTATTTGTCCTTTTTGTTTACAAGAATTTATTCCAATAAAATAAGAGTAACAACTTTATTACAACTCAAATATACTTTCTTTTTCATTATTTTCATAACTCGCAAAAGGAGTAAACAACCTTAGGAAAATCAATGAGATAATAAAGAGCAACAATATTTTCATGGTTCCAATACAATAAAAATGAGTAACAACTCCCAATCCCGTAGTCCACAACTTTACATCTTGCATTTCAAGAAAGACATGCATTACACAACTCCCACTAAACAATAAATTAAGCTATTAAAATGAAAATATAACAATCCTCCCAAATATGGGAACAACATAGCCAATATTTTGGTCATCTTTCCAACTAGTCAACCTTCCAAATGAAATCCAAAAAGCAGCTCCAATCTTCACATTAATCAATCTCTAAGCACCACAAAACGAAGGCCCCATTTATCTCCCAACCTACATGCATCATTACATGCCTTATTTCCAAATGAAGAGTATGCTAGCCTCCCCCAAGCACATTGGAAAGAGGTGTAGCATGAAACACAAATATTTAAGGTTAAAAAGTTCCCAATGCACTCAAACAAGGATGGATAAGAGAAGACAAAAATACAACTTAAAACAAAACAACAAATCCACCAAGAACCCAAGAAACAATGGGAATGGGAAGAGGGGAGAAGGATCACATAATGCCAAAATATATAATATCAAGAGTGGAAAAATATCCTCCAAGTAGTATCTCTAAGAATCATCACAAACTCCCAATCCTTATACCTCCATTATCTCCTCCACGTCAATGCTTTTTAATCCTTACAAGATTCCTTGGCAAGGATATGAGGGGATTCCCAAACCAAATGGGAATGCCTCCTACTTACCCAAAGGAAGGGAGTGATAAGAAAAAAATCATGGATTTCCCTAGAAACCATGAAGATGAGGCTCCCCTCCCATTCCAAAATCTCACTACAAATCCAAAACCTATTAGGGGTGGAGGAGCAAATAAAACTAAGATATAAATTTCAAAAGAAGGCAAAAAAATGAGAGCAATAAAATCCCAAAACCAACCCACAAATCAAAACCATTACCAACACATAACATCCACACACATATAAGAAAGTTTCAAAATAAAATGAAATGAGGTGTGAGACCTACCTCACACTCCAAGCACAAGTCCACAAGCTCTTATCTCTTTGACTCCTCAAGCTCCTAAATCTCCCTTCCAAATTTCTCCACAGAAAATCCTACAAACATTAAAATTCAAACAAAATATATGAAAAACTATCCATCTCAAAACCCATGGGAGGGTGACATGTGTCACCCTTCCAACTAATCAAACCATCCATGTCACCCAAGTCACTTTCCATGTTCCCTAACTAATAAATGGAAAATGGAAAAAAACTCAAATTAGACACCAAATCCCACTAAAGTTCTCAAGGTCACTGTGTGAGACAAGGGAATAAGATTTAGATAGTGACTTGTGAGAGGGTGGAGTTAGGAAGAAAATTTTTCGTTTCACAAAAAGATTCTTACCCATAGCTTAGGTCTCATGGACCATTTTTAAGGTAAAGGATACCCTTAACTTTTAATACAAGCCTTCAAAAATGCCCTTAAAGGTTAAATTCGGGATTTGGTGTTGAATGGGAAAATCAAGGTGAGGAATGGTCCCCAAAAATTTATTAGAAATTCATAATACTTCACTAAACAATTTCAAGACAAAAATCACCTCATAACACAAATCATCCCAAATGACCACATCAAAGCACAAGGAACAAAAACTAGGTGAGAAAATAGGTAAAATTAAGATTACCATGGTTCTCGGGTTAGGAAGATATTAATATGAATAAATCAAATTCTGAATCACAAACAATGGCCAAAATGAAACAAGGTGAGAGAAAAGATTTGTCAAGACATCTTAGGCATATTTGGTAGAGATTTCATTGAGTCCCACCTTTTCCAAGTGGTGTAACCTACAAAATTATGCACACTCAAGATACTTCTCAAAGTTTCTTGACATGCTAAAATATCCATATAAATCATAATGAAAATAAACTATATTATATCAACTAAGTAAAATTTCACCACATATATCTACCAACAACACATAGAAACATGATCCAATACAAAAAATATATAACTCAAAATCAGAATCATTAGTAAATTAAATATAGTAACATAATCTATCAAATCTAAATCATCATAATATCATCTTCTCAATTCAGCATGAAATGACCAAGATCATGAGTATCAAATATTGTCTCAATAGTGCCTGTTGATATAAGAATGTCATATACCATAAAATGATAAATCGTAGAAAGAGAAAATAAAAAATCTAACATATTCAAATGTGATATATCTCATATGCAATAATCAAACTACTCAAATGATTCAATAGGTCCTAGGAAGGGATAAAAAACCTTATGGGCACAACACTTATGACGAAAAAATAGTATTCTATGTTCTTCATATGTTTCTAGTAACACTCTTCTTAAATAACACTATATATTGGAAACAACACTATTATTAATTAAGAGTATTATGTGATGGGTCATTGTAATCTCCAATCATTTAACCAACAGATTCAATTTTTGGTGTCATTATAAAACCAGGGTTATGTCCTAGGCTATATGCAATGAATTCTTATGTAACTCAGTTGTTGTGGTAGTTCTCTTTGGGGGGTTTTGGTTCTCTTGTTTCTCCTCTAATCTATGGAAAGTGAATGCGATGCTAAACTACTGAAAGGAAATACATTTAAGCTACTGAAACAACATTGTTGTAATAAAAATACTTTCAAAGGAAATACTTTAACTAAATTTGAAATGCACACACCTATTTGAAATCCACACACCGAAATAAAATACACACACCGAATTGAAATAACATAATTGGAATATGCTAAAGCAAGGAAATAAGTAAATGCATTCAGATAAACATTCAAATCAAAGCATTGAAACTTGAACTTATTAGAAATAACAATCATGCATGAAACATCAATCCTCCAATCACCTTGGTTGAGTGGGCCCTTGCTCTCCCTTGGGATTAAGTGACTCTTAACACCAAATGACATTCAAAAAAACATCAACTATATTGATTCAAATGAGTTCCAAAACATATTTCATTATGAGACTAAAAGTAAATACTAACGGAAATAAAAATGTACTGTAAGATTACTATATCAACTACTACAAAAATGTTTCAAGAAAGTGTAAACCCAATTAGTTATAGAACGTACCATGATTATAGGCGGTGAACTTAACAAATAACAACATCATTAAAGATTAATGGAATCCTATAATAAAGCTAAAAAAATCCTTGTTGGTAGGTTGTTTATGGGATATTTTCCATGATGTTGTGATGGAAAAAGAATCGACTTCTTGATTATAACTTCCCAAAATTGGTAGCAATTACACATTATTATCTGCACACATCATCACATTTCTCACGAAGCACGGCTAGTAGGAATTTATATGGTTAATAGTTCACATGAAACAAAAAAATAGAAATGTATCAACCTTACTTAGGATATAACTATATAAAACATCCCCCATGCAAAAATAAACATATTTAGGAGTAAATTAATAGCCATATAGATGATGGTAAACTCATACACTAATCATCTCCCTTCAAATTTACCTTTTGTATGTCCTCATGCAAACTCATCTCTGCCTTATTCTTTGTCCAAGTTGTTGTGCCATGTCATATTCCTTGAATTGGTCTACATATTGTTTCTTCATTCCTTACACCCCTGAGTGCCCAAGATAATCTCTTCCCATGTTGTAAAGCTATCATGAGATTGGGAAGCATTATTCTACCAGGTAGTCATGGGACTCAAGATAAGGGGTGGTCTCACCTGCATTCCAACCCACTCATCATTGTACTCTTTTTCACTTTTCTCTAACAACAATCGAATGATTTCAACAAGTGTATTCCTCCTTCCTCATGCTCCAACTAAGGTTTTGGGGAGAGATCACTTCCCTTCTTTTCAATGGTAGGCTCAATGTATCCCACCGTTTATCACAAGCTTATAGTGCTTCACCAAAATGTTGTTGATTGTAAACCTCAAAATCTTGAACACATTTTGCTAAATCCTTTGAAGTATTCTTTCTTATGCCATCCTCGTAGTAAAGATACCTAAAATATTTCTTCATAGACAAATTGTTGTGATGGGTAGGCTTGATGTAGAAACCTATAATTCGGGTTGTCTGATTGAAAATTTATATTCTCTCACCCCATCCAATTTGGTTTCAAAGTAATTATTGAAATTTTGTTAATTGAAATTCCTCCACAAACAAATTAATGAATAAATCGAGAACATTAGTAACCAACATATTGTGAAGGTAAAATTCACACAATAGATTCTGAATCTCAGGAGTACTCTTTTGATATATTTCCAAGAAAATTTTCCATCTGGGGCCTCATAGGGTTCTCTACTACACATCATCATCATTTTCCGGCATAAAACTATTCTTGAATAAACATACTGTAAACAGAGGATAGTTTCCTATAAATAGAAGTTTGCATGCCATAGGAAAAATAGAGTCCACAATAGATTCTAACTTATTTTTATCACTTGTATTGGCCTCAATCTCTTCCCTAAGTTTCTTATTTTCCTTTTCCAATTCTTTATTTTGAAGAGATAATTGGTCAAAATGAGTAGATAAATTGTTCCATGCTTTGAGACCAATATTCCTTTGTCTTTTGAGACTACCAACTTCTACCTTTAAAGTAGTAATTTCCTTAACCTTCTCTACATTACAAATTCATTTTGTAAAGACAAATTAGTATATTCCATACCTTTCAAATTTTCTTTCAAAGAGAAAATTCATCCTGGTAACACCTTAGCAATTCATCTCCATGTGGTTCTCTGACCACCAATCTCCATTGCAAAAATTTATGGAGCTTTGGTCTATATTTCCAATGTTGCACACATTTCCAGAGCTTTAGGATCATTTTTGGAGCTACAAGAATGTCTATCATATCATTATGTGGAGTTACATGAACATTTGGCATATCATCATGTGGGTTATTTTCCTCCGGAATTGTTGTTGTAAACTCATATACATTTGACTGATTTTGCAAGGTATGAGGAATATAGGTTTGATAATCTCTTATACAATTGGGGTGAAATCAACAAAGGATGGTGTAGACTGAGGAATTGCATGTTTTTAAGAAGCACAAGCCCTTCTTGGTCTGGATGAAGTAGTAGCAGATGCAATTGGGGTAACCTTTTTCTTCAAAATTTGAGGGTCAGAGGACCGTGGCAACCTGGCTTCTAGATTCTTCTAGTACCTATGTCACACCCACATTTTGTCACACAAATACAACAGTAAAAATACCAAAATATTTTTTATTGACTTACATTGCTCACTACACAACACCACAAGGGTTCTAAGTAAAGAAACTCAACAACACATAAGACACTTACATAATTCATCGACTCACATAGACACATGACAACACCATATACATGTCGATGCCACACTTTCCCCAATGAATGAATACTAGAAATGACCCAACCACAAGAAAGGGACCCAAGGATTGACAAACCCACAACACATCATTACCATAATTACATCTTAGTTATGATTAACATTCCAAGAAAATTACTATGTAAGGATAATTTTATCCTTTTTCCACCTACAGGTTCTTAAATTCATTTCACATTCAATTTACTGATTCGACCATTTAAGTTTCTCTTTATCCCTTCTAAAATTCTCCATAACTTACATCATTATTTTCCATCGTTCAAATTACATATATAGTTCCTAATTCACTCGTTCTTAAGATAATCTTATGTTTCTCAAACGTTTATTCAAAGTTAAATTTTTGCCTTACTACATAATTGCATCTAACGTGATGTCAAGAAATAAATCTTTGGATTTCAGGGAAATTTATATTCAAGATGCCTTTTTCCACAAACATTCTTCGATCATGGTATCCTTATTTCCCTATTGTAGTAAATAAATAGTTTAATAACTTGTTGAATCCATTCACCATTTCTACATCAAAAATTTATATTTAGGTTTATATGTATGTGTGTGTGTGTGTGTGTGTGTGTGTGTGTATCTTTTATTTTTGCAAAGTTTGATCTCACCGAGGGCAATTCATATTCTTTTAACACAAGAAAATGTCAAATTGAGTTATAAGGACTCCAAGAGTGACATTAATCCTAACCTCAAATATCATTTTACTCTTATATGTTTTACTATTACATTGCACTATGGTCTCATTACTCGACATCACTTTATAACAAAAGGAGTTACGAAAGTACTTTTCTATCATCTTAAATAAGTACATGATTGGAAGCATTAGAACCACACATGAACAACAAGTGATTTGTTTTCCAAGTGAGATCCCATGTTTCCTAATTTCACGATCTTGCATGTGAAATTTATTTTATTCTTAATGTCATAAACAACACAACAAGTAATTCTTTTGAACCAAGTTTTCAGTTTCCTAGTTTCTCTTAAGTCAACATCTTTTAAATCAATTTCATTTGCAAAGAGTTACTTAAAATTTTCTACCCATAAGTTAACATCCTAATCAATTAAATTTTATTTTAATTCCAATTTACACTCACGAGATCTACGCCCTATTATAGATCAGATTAAGGTGTAAAAACATATTTACCATATAAACCCTCTGTAAAATACCAAGACTCTATATTGTCACTAGACAAAGTAACACATTTAATAGTGAAGAATGAAGAGATCATTAACAAGAGTTTAAGTCATGATACAACTATTTCACTAGGTCCATTTGTGTCATCTGGGACCCACAAGGAATTCATTCGATGATGAAGAAAATTTCTAGATCTAACTTCGTAAGACTTGGTAGTCGACTAGGATACGTGTTAGCTCTACTTACTCCATATATGGTAAGGTTACACAACATAGTTGTTGCTTCGAACAATGACTCTTAAGTTATAGAAATGAACTAATGAATACATTTCTTAGGTGTAGTACCATAAATTTTAGTTGTGAGGATTAATTATCTCTTAGGATGATAGCGTTTTGCAAACTAATGTGGCTAGAATGAGAGGGAGGGTGTAACAAGTATTAAATATTAACTTCATTAATAATCCCAACTGCTAAAGGTTACTTTCAAGAGTAGTTGGTGATCTCTGTCACCTAACACATAATTTGGACCTGAAGAGAACACATTCTCCTTACTACACACATGATAACCAATCCTGGAAGGGGACCACTTACTATAGATAATGTTTAATCATGTCGTTCTTAACTGATAGTTTCATGATGATGTTGCTAAACATAAATTCTATTGCATAACTCAACTAGGGATCTTATTTAGTTAAGATAGAAGGTGTCATTGAGCATACAGGTTTAAGTTCATTCTAAGGTTTCAGTTTTCTATGCAAAAAGAATAACATAGGAAGGTTAGTTATACACAAATTTTGTACTAGGGTTGACTAATTTGCTTAGATTTCTTTATTGCATTTTCAAGGTAAAGAACACAACACACCAATTAATTAATCAACTATTGCACACTGGAAATGCACTACAAGATATTACATTCAAATTCATTTAACATATCCAAATTTTTCCATATGCAAATCTAAATCAAAATGGTACCTATGATTAAATGCACATTTCCCAAGGCATTCCTAAAACTAGCATCTCATACATATTACCAAATTTCAAATATAAATTTTTGTAACATGGCAATACATTACACATATATACATTTTTCAATAACCTATATAAATTACAATAATAAACAATGAATTACACCACGCCTTTTTGCCATCTCACTTCCATCCTACAAAACCATGTGAGCATGAAATCAACGATAAATCACTGGCATGGTATCCACCTAAATATAACATAATTAATGTTTTCTTTTTTCATTTACATAATAATAATAATTTGCATTCGAAAGGAGAGGGTTAGAGACACATATTTATTTCATTTCACTTCACTTCATTTTTTTAAAAGAGAGAGAAGAGATAGGGAGAGAGAACCACTATTTGGTCAAAGTTCAATTTCACACAAGTCACATGATAGAGTTTCAAACAGTTTATTGCAAGTGTCAACAAATTTCCATGGGGATTTGATAACTCGACGGGGTTCCTACAACTTTCTTTTTACATCTTTCTACTAGCTACAAAATGTTCAATTTAGGCTCGGAGGCTAAGAAACCACTTTCAAACATTGTCTTCCGGTGAGCAAACATACCACGGGTAAGTTTCTATGTGTCTTCCTATCAACCAATAATTCACAAGAATTGGCGGAATTCATGACTAGCGACGGTTTACGATTGGCGGTCAATTTTTCGAGGCTATCGGTTGTAATTGACCTAGTTGAAAATGATCAAAAGTTAGCTCGAGGGATCATAAAACCACGTCTAAAACTGAAATTCGATGGACGAACACGCAACGAGAAACTTCCTATGAGTTCCCCTATAAATGGAGAATTCACCGGGGTCGACGAGACTAGAAACTAGGAAATGGTTTTCAAACAGTGACATATTTTCTAGAGCCATCAGTCATAATTGGTCTAGTTTGGGGTCAAAGCACAATGTTGTGTCCCACTTTGTGTCCCAAAAACGTGAGTAAGAAGTTGGGCGGGATCGGAAATCGAGGGTGTTCGCGCGAACACCCCTTTCGCGTGAACCCCCTTCGCCTGAACTGCCACGTAGGACAAACAAACTAGTTCGTGCGAATGGGGGTTCGCGCGAACACCCCTTCGCGCGAACACCACGAATTCAAATAATTTTGGCGGTGAAGAGTTATATATATATATTTATATAGTTTTGGGCGGCATATTTAGGGTTTAGGGGGTTCGCGCGAAGGGGGGGTTCACGCGAACCCCTTCACGCGAACCCCCTTCATGCGAACCCCCCTTCACGCGAACCCCCTTATGTGGCACCTATGTGGCACATTTTGGCGCCAAATTCATTTGGAGGATAATTTTATGTAGACACTTAAAATTGGTTACTCAATTTAGTGTCCTTCTCATCCGTTTACTTGCTTAGGTAACTTTGGGGCACGTTTACGTCACCAACTATCCCCTTGGGATAGTTTTCCAATTTGTGATTTAATCACTTACTCTAAATTTAATTCATCACATCACATCTTACCCATGAGTAATTAAATATTAAATATTTAATTACGCTTCTTCCCATGCATCTTAATCACTTATCTACCCCAAATTTATTCTATCTATGCATCACATCCATTTTTAATCTTCCCTAAGCGGGATATTTCCCGTGGTCGGGATAGGTCTTGTCTTTCTCGAATCGATCATTTTTAGCCATCTCGGGAGTCTTCTCCGCGATCGGCGCCGACCCATATGGTCGGCGCCGATTTTATAGGAGCGGCGCCGATTATAAAAGCAGGTCCATAGCTCAGTTCGAAGGACCGAAAAAGAGACTAACGAGCAAAAGAAAGCACTTACGCACGAACAGAGAGCGAGAAAGATACGAGGTTGCGAAGGAGAGAGATCTTTTTAGCATCAATTGTCTCAGTTAGGGCAGATCCTGTCCTAATCAATCCCTGAGAGGAGCACCGTTACTCTGCCGTATCATATCAACATCATACACCACCATCTATCATCCGGTGACTCTGTTCAGCGTCTCTCCATCTTGGCACATCTTGCAGGACTACATTCACCTTCCATCCCGAATCTCATCACACGGTCCACGATTGGTCGATCCGCCTTGATTGACACTGATCTTATCCAGTCGACGCCGATCAGTCCCAGTCGACGCCGATCACATCAGTCGCCGCCGATTCTACCCAGTCGACGCCGATTTCACTGCAGACAGGTAAAAGGTCACAGGTAACACAAATCCAGCATTATTTCACAGTTCCTGTTTTACGTACTTTACATCTGCTTTAGCCTGATTCTGTTTTATTACTTTGACGAATCGAGAATCTAGTCTTTATTTACATCTTTTATCATGTATGCTTCTTTTCTTTATTGAAAACGTGGACTGACATCCGCCAAGGAAGCTCATCGCTTCCCGGACCCGCTTCTCGGGCAGTCCACCCAAATATCTTCTAACGCCATCTTTTTCTGTCAAGCATCGGTGTTTTGCAGGTTACTCGGAGCTATTGTGCAAATTGCTCGTGTGCGCCCGTCTTGTCTACATCAGCTTCCTCATTCGTCTACATCTTCATCAGGTATCGATTTCATTGGAGTTTTTCAGGGTTTTTGTGTTTAGTTTGGTACATTAACTTGGACAGGTAACAAGCGCAAAATTCTTGATCTACATTCTGGCACGCCCGGTGGGACCCAACCAAAGTCCCTTATTGGTAAGTTCATTTCTTTTCTAGTTTTGAACTTTGTTCCTTTTCTTCACTGATTTCTATCAGTCCTATTTGAGCATTTCTGTTCATCATTTCAATCTTGCTTTTAGGCGAAATCATTATCTTGAAATTTTTTTTTTTTTTTTTTAATTTCCTTTAAATAGAAATTTTTCGTTTCACCACTATCTGGATGTATCTTTCCGGATCTTGTTTGTTGTTTGCTTGATCTTTTCTTGCGGAGCACTTTGCTTGATCGTGGGATTGTTCGAGGGGAAGAGCTCAACAACGCGCTTTTTGAAGTCCACACACCTTGGAGAGCTAAATCTACGAGTATTCCTCTTTTCGGTGTTTTCTCCTTTTTAGGATTTCTTTGTTGGTTGTCTATCACATCCAAACACTTCAATTTTTGGTGCTTAAAAGGAACTTAATCGCATTTGGGAAAGAACTGTTTGACTTGTCTTCATCGAAATCAAACATTTCGTTTTAAGTGCTTAAAAAGAACCTTTTCTTTGTCATTGCTGCATGCTTTTTCATCTAGTTTTAATTAGGTTGGAGAATTGATCAAAATCGGTAGTGACACTATTTGATTTTTATTTTTCACCCTTGCACACAAAGCCAAAATCACTAGGTATAAAGCATCTAAACAAAACTCCTTCCACAGCCTCGCCTACTTGGAAGTGATATCCAAGAGGAAGAGCCTACGCGGTACTCGGGCGCACTTTATAAATTCACGGAAGATTTTGGTATATATTGGCAAAGCACCCGACTCCCTTATCGCAGCGGTGTGTGAAGTGCGGGGGTAGGCCCCTATATCAAGCCACGTACCGGTCTTTTACTGAAGTGCCTTCGGGACTCCTCACCACACATTACCCAAACCATCCCTAGTTTGGCTATCTGAGTAGTTCCTGTTCTAAAAAGCCTTCCCTAACATTTTTCTTTTCTTAAAAGCATCAAAATTTAAAGGAGATAATCACTTGCGTATTTGCTTGAATTGTTTGTGCATTAGCTAGGACAATCTTCTTTCTTGCTTGTTTATGACGGTTATCACCCGGTCACAATCTAGGAAAATGGCCCAACAGGTTCCTTCTTCCTCCAAAATCACCACCAGCGTGGATGTTTCGGCACCCCTCCAATCTTCCTCGGGACCGCTGTTAGTTGGTTCCCCCTCATGGTCGTATAATCCTTTCCATCAAGCCAAAACAATCCCATCACGTCCAGCTTCTCCTAGTCCATCAGAAATATCTTCTGACTCGGAGTCTATTCCTCGCGGGGATCCTGAATTTCAGGCTCTCCTTGATCGCAATCCGGTAGCCCTCATGGACTACCTAGTACACAAGTCCATTCGAATATCTGACCAAGACCCACCAATCCGACAAGTGTACGATTATCCTCGTGGATCATCCGGGCCTTTTAAGAGCAGTTTGCACCATCTCTCTTGCCTCGAGCCACGGAGAAGTGCGAGGCCCCTATGCCTCCCTTTTCTCTTCCACCTACCATGTCGACTAGTTCTCAATTAGTCTTACCTATCCCTAACACTGCAGTTACCTCGAATATTCCACAACCCATCTCTGAGAGGTCTTCTGCCCTGGCTATAATGAATGCGTCTGCACACCCGCACATTGCCGTCAATTCGTCTATGCCCTCCATTGTGTCTCAAGGTCAGTACCTCTTCATGAGCCAACCCCCTCCGGCTAGTCAGTTGGTTCCTACTTCTCGTCCTCCAGTGAATCTTTCTTCCAATATTCCAGCAACTGCGACCTTCGCCCATCCCCTAGTATCGGCACCCTTGGTACCAAATCCGGCGGTAGAAGGTCCCTTTCAGGTCTTGTTCCCCAACATGTCCAATCTAACCAACACCCATGTTCCTCAATCTGTCCCTATTCAATCAACAAACATAGGAGTCCACCAATCACAAGCTCCACCCGTCACCCAACCCTCATTTTCTCATCCACTCATTATCTCACAGCCTACCTATACGCAAGCTACTTCACAACAAATACCCCACCAAGTGTCACCCAGAACCCCTGGTTATTCCTCTTACCACCCCACCAATCAACAGATAAATCCCCCATTGACACCTCACCAACATCCACCATCTACTTCTTATGTGCCTCCTCCCCAATCCGACGTAGTTCAAATTCTCTTCAAGAAAATTGCAGACTTGGAAGCCTCCACAAAAGGAGCCCGTCCTTCATACTCCTTTGAAGAAGTGTGCAATGAACCCATTCATCCTTCGGTGGCTTTTAAGCCTTATCCTCCCCAATGGGAACTTCCCAAATTCTCAAAATTTCATAGCCGGGAAGACCCCCAACAACATCTGCGAGCATTCAAACATGCTTGCTACCTTATCGTCCAGGATCAGGAACTCATGCTCCGTACCTTTCCTATGTCTCTAGCGGGTCCCGCTTTGGACTGGTACAATAACATCCCTCAACATTCTTTGTTTTCCTTCTCTCAATTGGCCCAGATGTTTGTTGAAAACTTCTCAATAAATATCGCGCATAAGATCTCAATCACAGATCTTTATAACATTCGCCAATTCGACGATGAGTCTATAGCAGACTTTGTCGCTCGTTGGAGAGGGATAATCAACCAATTGTCTTTCTCCCTTCCTCAATCCCAACAAATCGAGTTGTTCACCCGATCTTGTGCTAATCACATTTCTTCCACTCTAAGGATCCAAACTTTTCATACCTTTGAAGAGGCCTTTACGATGGCACGCAAACTTGAATCTCGCGCCATTGAACAAGGAAAGTTAAAACTTCGCTCCAAATCTAAACCAGATTTCTCTCGGTTCACCAAACCAAATTCTTTCCCTCCTAAAGATAAGAATCAAGGGTCCACAAATGCTATCGTATTAAAAACATCAAGAACCGATAGTACTCCTAATCAACCACCACGAAGAGATTCCTCATCTTCTCGGAAAGGGGCTTCATCATCACGATCCTTCGCTCCCTTGGGGGAATCATACGCCTCTATCTTAGAAAAAATGTTGGAAGTTCGCATGATCGAACTTCCACCCATTAGGGATATTGATGAAAGTCGAGAACGTCCTTTCTGGTATAGGGAAAACGATTTCTGTCATTATCACAGAACCAAAGGTCATGACATCGAACGATGTCAGACTTTCAAAAATCTTGTCCAAAAATTCATTGATAAAGGCGAGCTCATTCTGGATAACCCAAATGCTCCCCCAAATCAAGCACTGGACGTTTTTAAACAACCTTTCCCCAATCATGCCCCAAATCATAATTCTTCGGAATCTCAAAAACCAAACACCCACACTATTAATTTCATCTCTACCGAGGACTCTTCTTCTGAAACCAATCCATCTGCAAACACATCAATCGAATCAGATCCTCCTTCCTCTTCATCAATCACGGGAGTTCCAATATCTTCAGATAGTCCATCTTTGAATATCCCTACATTATCAAGCACGGAGTTATCTCTCTCCGCTCCTTTGTCTGACCTTCCATCTATACCCGAGACAGTGTCATCCTCATCTGTCTCATCATCAGACATTCTTTCAATGCTCGAAGCAATCACATCCCTCCGAGTTTCCACTACGGACACATCCACTTCTGTTGCTCCCATTCCCGCTGCAACTATGCCCTTGGTGAACGTACCTATCATTGTGCCAACTTCAACGGAAGCGTCTTCAATTTTGACCCTTCCTATCTCTTTTCCTACAGTAGTTTCACCCATGATTACTGCATCAGAAGTAGTCCCTTCGCTAGGAACTGCTTCGTCATCACCCCCTTCTTCCATCACCAATGTTACTTCACCTATTCAGGAAAAATCAAAAGAAGTAGCACCAACATCTATACGCTCGATTCCTCAACCTAAACCGAGACAACCAAAATCTAACATTATACCATCAGTACCTCCCCACTTACTTCCCCCAAAAAGGTTACAATCACCTTATGCCGTTGAAGTCGTTACCATCCCTGAAAAAGGAAAACCCATATTTCGAACCATCAAGACCCTTGGTGCTCTTCCACAAAAATCTCTCCACGCCTCATAAACGATTGGATTTGCCCGCGGAGAAGGCGTCTTCTTCTACACATCCATCAAAGCCATCATCTTCTTCCACAACACATTCTTCATCAATACCCTAAAAATAGACTTACCTACCAAAAAGATGCCACCTCTTCTATCGGGATCATCATCTTCATTACCAAAACCAAAGCACCCAAGACTGCTCCTCCAAATGTCCAAACAAACAAGAGGATCCCTAAAGAGACCGTTAAACCTAACATGCAAGTTCTCTTACCTCGGCAGTCGATTAAGGTAAAAGAACCATCTTCATCATCTCTATCCTCCTCTTCGTCTACCGGATTCTATACCGAAATCCTTCATCAACTCATCCAATCTTCATCCATAACCCTTCCTCCGATTAAACCTTATAATCCTAAAGGAGTGAAACCTACTTGGTTTAACTCTGATTTGATTTGTGCCTACCACCGTACCCCGGGTCATGACACTGAGGGGTGTAAAGCTCTTCAAGCCGTTATCAAGAACCTTCTGGAAGAAAGTGACCTTTTGCTGGAGGAGGAACAATTACCTCCTATCATCTTAGCCCCATCCAAACCTCAACCATCCACTCAGACCTCTAGTGGTTCCATCCCACTTGATCTTCCACCTTCCCAAATTGACACAATTCATATCGCCACTAGAACCCAACACTATGATAACCCATCTTCATCTTCAGCATCTAGACCACGGGTTGTCATTTCTGCAGCCCCTGAAGGCGTGTCTCCTTCCTCATCAGCCCCACGACCCAAGGTCTCCATTCGTGCTCCACCTCGGACTCAAGTTCCCGTGTCTGTTGAGGAGAGTGTCATGAAGCAACTCACCCAAGCTCCGGTCAAAATGTCTCTTTTTGACCTCATCCAATCCTCTCCACAACATCGCCAAGCTTTGATTGATAATCTGCGTCGCATCGCAGTAAATTCCGATGAGCCCCAGCCCTTCGAGTTGGTTGTTGGACTGAATAGACCATCAACTACCATTTCTTTTGAAGATTCGAAATTCCTTCTCTTTCTTCCGAAGATTTGGAGGCTCCCCTCTTCATCACAGTCCAAATCAATAACACTACCTTAAAACGTGTTATGATCGATAGTGGAGCTGCACTCAACGTCATCTCCTCGCACACATTCGAACAACTTAAGTTACCAAAGAATGTGGTGTCACCCCACCCTTCGCCCTTCGATCATTTAACGATCAGCTAGCAGTCACTCTAGGAACTGTGGTCTTACCCATCCGAGTAGGTAAGAAGCTGCTCCATGAACTCTTCTATATTGTCGAAGGAAAATTCCACTATAACATGATCCTCGGACGCTCCTGGATTCGCGCAATGCATTGTGTCCCATCCACCCTCCATCGATGCCTAAAATATCAATATGAGGGCAAAATATATACTCATCCAGGAGATCCTTTTCCTTCCGCACAATGCGACATGACCACTAGGTCTGCCCCTTTAAAAGAAAATACATCTTCTCCAGATGGGGCCTCATCTTCTTCCATACCTGCAACCAAACTACCGGATTTACAAAATCTGGAAGAGACATTGCAGCGTTTCTCACTAGGGAGCTTCCTCTCTTATCTTTCGATGCCCATCTCAAACCTAATGAGTATGGTAGACCAGACAAGCAACCTGAATATCAACCAGGTCTCGGTCGCATCGTCACCATTGGTCTGCCCAATCAACAGACCAATTTCATCTACGGTGGTCTTGATACGCCTCATCATCGCCCGGATTCTCCTCCTAGAGCCAAACCTTACCTAACAGGGTTTGATCACCTACAGAATCCCACGTTTGCAAAGACTTATCTACATCGATGCGCGTGGAAAGGTTTTGGCCTTGGAAAATATGAACAAGGTATACATGACCTCAAATCCATTCCTACTCTCATGCCACATCAGAAATTTGGGTTAGGATTTAAACCTCTTTCAAAGGCCACTGTCACTATTCTTGATGAGTCTCTTCCTACTGAAGAACCATCTTCCCCCACCAAGTCAGAAGCATCACTTGATGTGGACGATGACATTTCCATCCCACCTAACTTTTTTTTTTTGATCAATACCATTTCCTTAGGGCCGTTGGTCTATGAGACTAACAATCGGTCCGCTTCTATACCATTAATCTTCCCTGAAATAGTTGGAGATGACTCTCCTACTATCAACACTATCCACTGTGCGGATGATGATTCTGTCCTCACCTATCTGGGGGCAGAGGATTCATATCTTCCCAAGACTATTCCTTCTGACACGTCTACCCTTCTCAACGAAGCCACTATCGACCTTAATATAGGGACTTCTGAAGACCCTCGCATCATCAAGGTCGGCCAATCCCTTAATCCACAGGAATTAGGGGACTTTACCGCTTTTCTTTCCAAACATCGTCAAGCCTTTGCTTGGTCATATGAGGATATGCCAGGACTCGATCCCGATATTGTGGTCCACAATATCGTTACTCTTCCCAACATCAAACCAGTCAAGCAAAAATTACGTAAAATGCACCCTAGAGTAGCCCTTCTTGTCAAAGAAGAGTTACAACGCTTGCTCTCGGCTAGCTTCATCCAACCCATCGATTATCCGCAATGGGTGTCTAATGTAGTACCAGTAACTAAGGCTACTGGGAAGATTCGAATTTGTACCGACTTCCGGGATCTTAATCTTGCCTGTCCAAAGGATGATTTTCCTCTTCCTCATATCGACCAACTCGTAGATTTAACTGCGGGTCATGAGATGCTTTCTCTTATGGATGGTTTCTCTGGATATAATCAAATCCTCATCGCACCAGAAGACCAACATAAGACCTCCTTCATAACCCCTTGGGGGACCTTTTGCTATCGTGTCATGCCTTTTGGCCTTAAGAACGCAGGGGCAACCTATCAACGAGCAATGACATACATCTTCCATGATCTCTTACACAAAACTGTGGAGGATTATGTTGACGATCTCCTCGGCAAGTCCACGCGCCGTCAGGATCATCTTTTCATCCTTGCACCTCTCTTTGAGAGGCTTATCCGCTTCTGTCTTCGTCTAAATCCAGCTAAGTGCGTGTTTGGCGTTCTCACTGGTAAACTTTTAGGTTTTATCATTTCCATCAGGGGTATTGAAGTCGACCCCGCAAAAATAAAAGCTATCCTTGAGATGCCTCCCCCGTCTAACTTAAAGCAACTCCGCAGTCTCCAAGGACGTCTTCAATCGGTGCGTCGTTTTATCTCCCAATTGTCGGACCGTTGTCAACCTTTTCACCATCTTCTCCGTAAGAATGTTCATTTCGAATGGGATGAGCATTGCCAAAAGGCCTTTGATGATCTCAAAGCTTATCTTCTTTCTCCACCCGTGCTTACACCTCCACGCGAGGGGGAGCCTTTCTATCTTTATATCTCTGTGACTGACCATGCTCACGGGGAACCATTATTTCGCATCGGGACACTTGTGGTAAAGAACAAGCTGTCTATTACATCAGTCGCACCCTCCATGAGTATGAAACACGTTACTCCGAAGCTGAAAAACTATGTTGTGCTCTCTTCTTCGCAACTTCTAAGCTTCGTCATTATCTCCTTAATCACAAAACTTACATTGTCACAAGTGTCAATCCCCTCAAGACAATCCATGCAAAACCTTATCACAATGATCGCATCACTCGTTGGCTTATGCTTATGACTGAGTTTGACCTCGAGTTTATCCCGCAAAAGGCTATCAAGGGTCAGGTTATTGCAGATCAATTAGCTGATGCTCCTCTTCCGGACACTCAAGACCCCCTTGCTCAATTTCCCGATGAGTATATCCAACAAATTGATTTTGGTCTATCTCCATTTAAAGTAAAGCTCTTCTTTGATGGATCCAAATGCCAGCAAGGGGGAGGTGCGGGTTTTGTGATGATTCCTCCTTGGGGTACGCCCATCCCAGTCGCACACAAATTAAACTTTGAGTGCACCAATAATATGGCTGAGTACGAAGCTCTTGTCTTAGGTCTTCAAAATGCCATTAATCTCGGCGCTCGTCATATTGACATCTTTGGTGATTCTGAACTCATCGTTAACCAGGTCACGGGTGTCTATCAATGCAAGAATGATATCCTTCAGAAATATCGCGACATCGTTCTTGCCCAACTCCAATCTTTCGATAACTTCACTATCCAAGCCATTCCTCGTACTGCAAATCGATTCGCGGATACCATGGCTTCTTTAGCCTCCCTTATCCCGCCTTTTACCGAAGACTCGCGTCTTTATGTGGCTGTGCAACGATTGGATCAACCATCTCATCTTGGGCAACTAACGTCAATCAATGCTGTCACAACCCATACTCAGGATGAGTGGTATCAACAGATAGTTGATTATCTATCTCATTCGGTCCTTCCTCCAGATTTGTCTCCCAATGGTAGAAGGTCTTTTGTCCAACGCGCCAATCGCTATACTATCCTAGGCGGGATTCTTTACAAACGTGGCTTTGATGGTATTTTGCTTCGATGCCTCAAAACCCATGAATCATCTAAAGCTATTCAGGAGGTCCATGACGGTATTTGTGGTGGACATTTTAGTGGCTTAGCTGTAGCCAAGCGCATCTTACGTTTGGGATATTATTGGCCTTCTCTTAATCAAGATTGTTGTGAATACACTAAGAAGTGCGTCAAGTGTCAGCAACATTCCAATCTCACGCACATCCCTAGTCAGGCTTTGCAACCTGCGGCGGATTTGTGGCCTTTTTCGCAGTGGGGTCTCGATCTTATTGGTCTCATCAATCCTCGTTCTTCACAACGTCATCATTCTATCATTACCGCCACTGAGTACTTTACTAAGTGGGTAGAAGCTATCCCTCTTTCTTCAACAAAGGCTAAACCCATAGTTGATTTTGTCTATCAACACATCATTTGTCGCTTTGGCGTTCCACACAAGCTAATCACAGATAATGGTAAGTCTTTCAAGAACGCTGATTTGCAGAATCTCTGCAATGCTTTCAATATCAAGCTCAGTTTTTCTTCTCCATACTATCCTCAAGCTAATGGTCAAGCCGAAGCTTCCAATAAAACTTTGCGTAATATCCTCGCAAAGGTAACTAGTCGAGCTGGTAGGGATTGGCATCTACATATCCCTTTTGCTCTCTGGGCTTATCGGACTAGCATTCGTACTCCTACTGGTGCTACTCCCTTCTCTCTCGTCTATGGGTCTGAGGCTGTCCTTCCTTTGGAGGTCCAAATCCCATCTCTCCGTGTTTCTCTCAGAGAATTTGTCTCCGATGAGGATTATCGTCAAAATCGTCAGCACAACTTGAATTATTAGATGAGCGACGTCTTAACGCTCTTGAGCATCATCAGGTCTATCTCGAGCGTGTCAAACGTGCTTATAACAAGCACTTGCAACATCGTGACTTCAAAATTGGTGATCTTGTTCTTAAGGAAAATCAAAATGTCACTACACTCGAAAGGAGTCAACGTGGTAAGTTTGCTCCCAATTGGATGGGCCCCTACATTATCACTCATAAATATGGGTCTGGGGCTTATCGTTTATCTTCCATGGATGGTATCCCTGAAGCGGAACCTCTTAATGCTTTGCATTTACGGCCCTTCTCTTTGTTAAAATCTATCTTACACAAATCTAGTCGCAACACGATCTTTCATCCGTCCTAATAACCTGTCATCTATCTACTTTCGTGGTGATTTGAAATTGTGTGGTTCTCCACCTATTGCCTCACTTACCTTAAATATGAGTATCGCGGCTCTACTCATTGCACGTTTCTTTTGGATATGTTCCTCCTCATGGTAGGAATACCTTAATCACCACTTCATCTGTCCCAAGTACTTATCTTCATCGGATCTACTCGGGTCATGAGTGCATGTTCTTCTATGTTCTCTTCCCCTCCATCTGATCTATCTAGGTCTAAACTCAGCTTCTTTCAAAAAGTTTCAAAAAAAAAAAAAAAAAAAAAAAAAAGAAAAAGATGCTATCCAAAAAGATAGACTGATCCCTCGAAGGACAGCTATCCATACATTATCAAGTGAATCAAAAAGAAAATAGACCATACCCTCGAAGGATGGCTATCATTAAAATTCACAATACAGACCGCTCCCTTGAAGGACGGCTGTTTCTCAAAGAAAAATTCAAGGCTTCTTGTAATTAATCGGCCTTCCAGTCAGTTTATAGCATCACTGAAAGACTTCCCGCATCGATCAGTCTTTCCATATCAAGCAAACTTCCCGCATTGATCAGTTTGCCTATCTGTCAAAGTCATGAAGCTGAGATTTAGGACCTTTTGTCGATCATATGGAGAATCCTATTTCCCCACTATGGACATGTATTCTGTCCCTTGTAGGTTCCGACAAGATACTTACTTTTCTTTCCGTTTCTATCCTAGATCTGGTTTGCGACTAGTTAGTGTCAGATTTATTTTAATCTTATATAGGGCCTTGTATGCTTGGTCTTTTGGTTCCCTTTCTGGATTTTATCTATGGTCGGTTGGAAGTCCAACTTATCATTTTTCTTCTTCTCCGAGTATCTTCTCTTCTAAGTCACGGTTGTTTCCGCTTTCATCTTTGGCTCTTGTAAGGAGTATTCCTCATTTCTTTGTCTTGCATCCTGTTAAATTGGCATTTCACATGTTAATTCAATCAAAATTTATCTTCTATCAAAATTCATCTTATCTATCAAAACTCCTATCTGTATTCATTTCTCCTTATAATTACATCCATATATCCAACACATTTATCTATCTATCCATCAAAATATCGAAAAATACGTACATCTCAGGTACATGACATCTATTTATATCTAATCCATACATCAAGTACATCTGTATATCTATCCATCAAAATATTTAAAAGCTATGTCCATCCAAGATACATCACATCTATCTATCAAAATTAAATCAATCTATCTAATCACATCCATCTATCATCTATCCGTCTATATCTATCCAATCACATCTATTTTATCCACATTTCAATCTATCTAATCACATCTATTTCCATCATCCATCAGTCTATATCTCTCTAATCACATCTATTTTTCTATATCTATCTATCCATGTATATCAAAATCAAAAAGGCATGAAGTACAATCATATGACCAATAAATCTATATATATATACATGTGTGTTTGTACAAAAATGGGTGGCTTCCAATCGAGCCATCTATACAATGCCTTCCAATCGAGGCTACATCACTATACAAATACAAAATCTATCCAATCTCTATATGGTAAAATCGGAAGCGTGGAGGACACTATCTCCTCCACCCTCCTCTGCACCCGGCTGTCTCTCCTGGCCGCCGCCTACCGAGCTCGATGCACCTGCTGCTGGAGGTCTCGGCCCACCTCGATCTCTCCCAGTGCTCCCTCCGCCTGAGGCTCCGCTCGCTGTAGCCGTCCCTGCTCTCCTCCTCGCCCCATACCGAGGCACATCTGGGGCATGCTGCGCTAGAGCATCCTCATAATATCTCACCTCAGCAAGGAGAGACTGGTATGTGCTCAGGCTCACCATACCCGGTGCTCGTAAAGGTGCTGCTGGCGCTGCTGGTGGTGCCCCACCTAGAGCCGTGCCCTGTGTCCCAGACTCTGATGTGGCACTAGTCTCTCCGTATTTGGCCCTAAGGGCCTCCCTGTGCCGAAGGTAGCGATCCCTCTGCTGGATCGCTGTATCACGCTCCTGACGGGCGGTGTCTCTCTCCACAATCAGGGAATCTCTCTCCTCTGTCAAGGCCCTGATCTCCTCCAGAGCTACCTGATGTGTCTGTATCAGTGTGGCATGCTCTCCCTCTAGCCTGTCCAGCGTAGCAGCTATGTCCTCCTCATCAGCATCTATAGAGGGCGGGAGGTGTCGTGGCAACTCTGTATCGTACCATGCTGCGTAGCCCTCATCCACCCCCGCGTCATCATCACTGTCCGTGGAGGGTGGAGCCTCTCTCAATGGGTCTGCCGGGATCAAAATCGGCAAATCTGTCTCTCTGCTATCCCGCCTATATGGCGTGTATGTGGCCGGTACTGTCTGTACTAGGCCAAACTGTCTCAGTATCCGCATGAATGGGACCCGCTCCCACATATCCGGCCTGCGACCTCTGACCACTCGGCTCCGTCTCAATGCTACCAAGTGGGCATCCTGACCAACCCATATCGGAAATGCCCGATATGGTCTCCAGATAACCTGATCTGGTGTAAGCGTCCTGAAACGCTCAGAGTACCACTCGGCCGATCTACCTGTATCTCCTGCAGCCATGTCAGCCCGCCATCTCCGAAATCCATAATCCACACCCCCCACTGCTGCTGGCATCCAAGGAAGCCCGGATGGCCTGATCACTGCTATGTGCTCGTATGCCCAGCAATGAAGCACAAAGCTGACATCGATCCCTGTCCTCCGACCAGTGGTGTACATCCATAGCTCATAATATACCTGAGCTATCAGGGCATCGGCAAAGGCAAAAACCTGCACTGCGCAAGATGTCGCACACGCAGTCTAATAGTAGTAATGGGAATCTCCCACCTCCCGAGTGCGCGAGGCAAAATAAGATATAGCCATCGAATCAAGGCTATCTCGCTCTGCTCTCGAGGGCTATCCTGCTTGTACTGTGAGGCTATCCTCACTGCCCCAGATACTATCTCAGAGTCATCTGCTCTGTCTCTGTATAATCGCACGAGGGCCCTCTGCTGCTGCTCCCGAGGTGTGATCTCAATCGGGTCCCCGTAATCGGTAATCGGAGGATCCTGTATACATCCTCATGGGTGATAGTCATCTCACCCGTCCTAAACCAAAATGTGCACGTGTGGCTGTCCCACCGTCGCACTAATGCCCGCATGAGCTCCACATCCCGTGGCACTCGTCTGTAATATCTAAAACCCCCGAGCCCGGCTAGCTCTAAATGCTGCCAGTCTGCATCGGTCACGTCAGGAAGGATCGTCTCCAATAACTCAGGGATGGCATCCCTCATATGAAGAGCCTCTCGTGCCTGCATCCACGACATCAAAAGCATAATCAGTCTCTCTGTTCCATAAATCACATCTTCCAAAACCATAACATCCAAAACTAGAAGGAAATGCTAAAAATCTTTCAATCGGCGTCGATTTGGTAAATCGGCGTCGTTCATTATAGTCGGCGCCGATTACTACCAATCGACGCCGATCCAAAAATCGACGCCGATTCTACCAATCGGCGCCGACTGCCAGGCCAGGCGTAAACCAGACCCTGGCCTCCCATACGCATGAAAAATCAAACAAAAAAAAAATAAATAACGACAAATGGGTTCACCAGTGACTACTTACCCCAGGTCGTGTCCTCCTGCGCTTCTGTCCGCTCCCAGAGGCTTCCATTGTGTTCAAATCTCAAATCTATCTCTCTCTGAATCAATCGTCACGTTGCAAATAAATCGTTTACGTTTTCCGTTCGCATATTTATATGCGTCTGGATTGGTCGGCGCCGATTTTTTGGGTCGACGCCGATTGTCTTGGTCGGCGCCGATTATTTTGATCGCCGCCGATTTTTCATGTCTGTTTGCCATAGTGTTGATACTTGGCTTTCTCATCTATCTGATCATTGTTGTGTGCTGAATCTTGCCTTTTGGCACATCTTTTAGATGTCATTGTCTATTTCGGGTTTGTTCCCTTTGCGTGGGACACTCGTATCTTTCGGCAGCTTAGAGTTAAACGGGTCTGTAGGCACTAACGTCGTCTCATGAGGAGACCGTCTAGTTGTCCCTACCAATGTGTCTCTCTTTAGATGCTGGCTTTTTTTGCAGTTCTCCTTGCACTCATGGGTCTGTAGGCACTAACGTCGTCTCACGAGGAGACCGGCTAGTTTTCCCTACCAATGTGAGTTCCTTAGGTTGCTGCCCTTGTGTTTATTTTTATGCGCCCTCAATGATCAGTTCTACTCCAGCTATCCGACTGGGGCATCCTGCATTTTCATCTACCTCTTTCAAACTCGGGATCGTCTGTTCTATTATCCATCCCATCCCTAGTTTGAGGGGGATCACATCACCACAAATTCTTCTCTTCTTCCATCCCTTTGTTTTTGTCTCATAACCTTGCTTATCGCAAGTTACTTGACAAAAAGGGGCAAAATGTAGACACTTAAAATTGGTTACCCAATTTAGTGTCCCTTCTCATCCGTTTACTTGCCTAGGTAACCTGGGGCACGTTTACGTCACCAACTATCCCCTTGGGATAGTTTTCCAATTTGTGATTTAATCACTTACTCTAAATTTAATTCATCACATCACATCTTACCCATGAGTAATTAAATATTAAATATTTAATTACGCTTCTTCCCATGCATCTTAATCACTTATCTACCCCAAATTTATTCTATCTATGCATCACATCCATTTTTAATCTTCCCTAAGCGGGATATTTCCCGTGGTCGGGATAGGTCTTGTCTTTCTCGAATCGATCATTTTTAGCCATCTCGGGAGTCTTCTCCGCGATCGGCGCCGACCCATATGGTCGGCGCCGATTTTCTAGGAGCGGCGCCGATTATAAAAGCAGGTCCATAGCTCAGTTCGAAGGACCGAAAAAGAGACTAACGAGCGAAAGAAAGCACTTACGCACGAACAGAGAGCGAGAAAGATACAGGTTGCAAGAAGGAGAGATCTTTTTAGCATCAATTGTCTCAGTTAGGGCAGATCCTGTCCTAATCAATCCCTGAGAGGAGCACCGTTACTCTGCCCGTATCATATCAACATCATACACCACCATCTATCATCTGGTGACTCTGTTCCAGCGTCTCTCCATCTTCGGCACATCTTGCAGACTACATTCACCTTCCAATCCCCGAATCTCATCGCACAGTCCACCGATTGGTCGATCGCCTTGATTGACCGACACTCGATCTTATCCGATCGGCGATCAGTCCCAGTCGACGCCGATCACATCAGTCGCCGCCGATTCTACCCAGTCGACGCCGATTTCACTGCAGACAGGTAAAAGGTCACAGGTAACACAAATCCAGCATTATTTCGCAGTTCCCTGTTTTCTGTACTTTCTGTCTGCTGTTCAGTTTCTGTTTTATTACTGCAATCAGAGAATCTAGTCTTTATTTACATCTTTTATCATGTATGCTTCTTTTCTTTATTGAAAACGTGGACTGACATCCGCCAAGGAAGCTCATCGCTTCCCGGACCCGCTTCTCGGGCAGTCCACCCAAATATCTTCTAACGCCATCTTTTTCTGTCAAGCATCGATGTTTTGCAGGTTACTCGGAGCTATTGTGCAAATTGCTCGTGTGCGCCCGTCTTGTCTACATCAGCTTCCTCATCCGTCTACATCTTCATCAGGTATCGATTTCATTGGAGTTTTTCAGGGTTTTTGTGTTTAGTTTGGTACATTAACTTGACAGTAATGTTGCAAAATTCTTGATCTACATTTTATGCCAAAATGTGCCACTTAGGTGCCACGTAATTAGGGTTAACAAATGAATAAAATTATAAAATTTTAACACAAAATACAAAATTTTATTAGCTTTCTAAAAATATAATTTTCATTTTTTAAAAATATGTTTTACTATTTATTTTTTATATTTTACTAACATATGGTATTTTAGGACAACCAATTGTACACAATCAACCCAATTTGAAAAATAGCAAAAAATATCAAAAAAATTTGAAAAAATTAAAATTACTATTTATTGAAGTCTTCTTCTTACCTGTGAAAAAAAAATTCAATTTTGATATAAATCTTAAAAGTTATTGGCATAAACATTTGTACGCCATTTATTTGAAAATATTTTCACTAAATAATTAATTAAAAAAACATATAAGTCCAAAAAATATGAAAATTTGACAGCACCTCAAAATTCAAATCTTGAACATATATCTAAAATTTCATGGTGAAAAAATAAATTTTCATTCAAGAAAACCACCCGAGGACAGTCATTCCTCTTTTAGAACATAAAAATCAATGTATGAATAAAATTAAGAAAAAGACCATTTTTTTTGAATTTTTTTTTTTAAAATTTGCATGTATTCTACACTCTAAACACAACATTTCATTAGTTTGTGGAATTTCATGAATGTGTACGGTTTTATGGCTATTACCTTTAGAAAGTCAATGAAACTGAAAATTCATGTTTATAATGGTACAAAACATACCAAAAAGTGGGACATTTTATTGTGCTTTTACCCTTTGACCTTTTAAACTGTGATAAGCCTACAAAATTCCTTTTCCAAAATATGAACAAGAGTGTTTTTCCCCAAACTGAAGGTTCTAAACAATTGTCTAGTAAAACTACTAGAGGTTTACAAAGGCGGATAAGAATTTTGTTGTCCAAGATTCAAACGAAAATGAAACCCAACTTTTCAATTTTAGCAACTTCCTAAAAATGCAAAATGAGATAACATGGCTCCTAGAGGAGTATAAAAATTAGCACAGATGATCAATCATGGCCAATCTACAACTTGAAGTGATTCCTCGCATAAAAACAAACACAGAAGAAACTTAACATTTTTTTTCAAAGTTTTGAAGTTTGTTTTGTGAGTCTCTGAAATTTATGTTTTTCTAACTTGCGAGGTAGGAAAAAATGGTTGTTTTATGTGACGAAATCTACTAATTCTCATGAATTTCGAAGGACACGATTTCCCAAAGATGACACCTTGGGTTTAAAACTTATGTGTTCATGGGAGAAATCCCGGTTGATAGTCAAGTGTAACTTGGTTACGCAAATCACAAGGTGGAATTTAGTTGTTTTAAACTATTTATTTTGGTTAAATATCCAAATGTATAATTATCCATTAGTTTACTATTTCTGTTATATTACAAATGAAAGAACCAAAATATAAAAATTATAAAATATTTTGGTAAAGAGACCATGCCTATGAATTGAACTGGTGAGGCGGAGATCGGGAAGTTTGACATTGCACCCATCGATTGCACTTTCTTGCGGTGGTCGAGGTATATTAAAAGCTCCAACCCGAGTATGCCTTGCAATTAAATTATTCCATGGGGCCCATCTCTTAGAGGCATTCAAATGAACGGTTCACTTTTTGTTATATTTTCATCATCAAAATTTGAAACATACGTAATTCCAAGTCCAAAGTTGTGAGAGATATGGTCATCGAATAATGCATATCTTGGTGCAAAGTCTTTAGTTTCTATGCAAGAATGTAGGAGTTGCATAAAATATTAATGTCCCTCCCCACCATAAATATTTCTTGATTGAGCCACCCTTTTTTATTAGCTATCTCATTTTTATCTCCATAGTCATTAACAGAGCTAGAGGATAAAATCCTTTCTCCTGAGAGTGTGGCGAAAGACTTCAAATAGAAATGATCTTTCTCTAGCTTCATAAGTTTATCTAAAGTTCTTTTTTCACATCATTATGTTGTCTAAACTGAAAATAATTTTCCACTGAGTCGTTGTAACATTGCAAAGGTCATAAGACCAAGTGTAAATTGAGCTAAACACAAATCCTCCCTCAAGCTATTAGAACTATCACGGTTTCTTAGTAGCTAGATCTAAAACAAGTGTATTGTTCTCTTCAGTATCTTTCAATTCTCTTCTAGATGAGACAGTTGGCATATAAACCTTCACAGCTTTCTCCCTACTATTAAAATATTAAAATTATTTGGCCCCTGAGTAAATCATATGATTTTCCCAGAGGGAGATGCCAATTATTTCAACATGATTCGTTTAAAAAAACAACTCACATACTGCGTCCAAGGTTTCAAAATTTGGCTTGAACGTACCAACCGTGGCATCCACACGTAGCTCTCAAGCTCCCTTTAATAGTAGCTGAGAGGATGCATCCAAAGTCTTTCCTGAAACCACAAGCACTTGATTATTTGTAGCAACTCTTAAATGTTCACCTTTCATCTCACATATAGGAAGAGCTTCTCTAAATGGTTGCATAGAAAGCTAACGTGGAAACAAGAACTTGGTCATGCATCTCTTCAAGGAATTTTTCAAACAGTTCGTGTGTCATGTGTATGCTGCAATGTTTTTTATCCATCTCTACTAGATCATTGTAACTACAACATCTGACAACATTTCTCTAACTTTAAAGCTTAGACATATGTCCATACCTTGTTCTAGTGCACCATTTTAGACGTCTAAACTTACAATGCTTTTGTGGGTTTTTTCATGGTCCATGTCTTTAGATCATAAATAAAATCTAATTATTTTATGCGAGGAAATGATAGGTTTTCAAGAGGCCCATGTGTTTTTTCGGAAGACCACATGCCTTCACGTGGGGGTGAGGGGGCATGTCACCTCGCTCCCTTCACATCCAACTCCATACATCCCACCTTCTATGTCTTTTTCTAATTTTTTATTATTATTCTTTTGTTCTTGGGCACTACATTTCCCTCCCCTTATAATAGCATCATCCTTGATGTGACATAATTCCAAGGGTAGCAAAAGTGATAAGCAATGAAGAAATCTAATGATGACAAGTTCCGTCTAGGGATAAGATCTTTGCCATTAGAATATGACCACATGGAAGTCAAGAAAGTTTAACAATTTCATTAACTCTTAATGTTATGTGAAGATTGGTATTTTTCAGTTTACATTATTACTTAGTTATTCTTCCTTTATAGTACTTCTTAATCTCAAAAACTTAATACTCATTGTTTAGAATTTTCAATTTTTTTATGTTTGTGGGTGCCCAACAGTAACTAACATCAAGATGTCACACAAAACTTAACACAACACAAACAACCCATGAGACATCTTGTTACATACTTTCACGAATGTATCACATCACAAGGTCTTTAATTCCACCATGGAATGACAAACAAGTAGTCCACATAACCAATAATTTCCAACAATTATGTCATAGGCATAAACCCAACACACACATGTGACTAACAAACCATGAATCATGACGTTGATACAAATACAACTGGTATAACATGACCCAAATACCATGAATGTACCCACTTAGTGCCAAGACAATATACAATAGTCCATACCAACCAAGGGGGGCATCAAGCCTCAAACATAACAATGTCTAACAAGACTCACAAGAGTACACATAACTCACTATACCAACTCCACACATCACAAGACATCAAAAACAATCTCCATATATCCCCCAAAGCATCACAAAAAAATACATATACCTCCCAAGAATCACAAGACAACTCCATATACCTCCCAAAGCATCAATCACACCCACACAAATATCTTATGCCTCCCTCAAGTCTCTTATGTCTCCCTCAAGTCTCTTATGCCTCCCTCGGAAATAAAATAAAGATAAATTTTCCTTTTCCCTCCCCAAAGAGGTCAATCATCATTTGGCCCTAGGCACATAGAGTCAATACACCTCTAACCCAAGTGAAATAATAACTCATGGTTCAATAACCCGCTAGTTATCTCAGTAACTCCTTTGGGCATACCCCTATCTGAATGAAGTGGGTCTATAGGTTCTACCACTCCATGGTGAATCCCGACCTTATTCCAACATATTACGACATTAGAACCATCATAACAATCCATTTCAAATTCCAAGTGGCAAAAATCCAAATCCTTGGGCTAGGATATAAAAATTTTAAACTTGGTACTTAAATTTAAGACTAAGAAAATAAAATGGTTAGTTAGCCATAGGAAGTGGTAAAATCCACATGTTAGTGCAACAAACTAGTTAAAATTCCCAAAATATAAGAACACATCAATAAAGAAAAATGCTAGTTCTTATAAGAAAAGAAATAAAAATGTTGAATTTATGAATAATATACATATAGTGAAATAGCACATCACAATAACTATGTGGCCTTATACAGCCACAAAAGGGGTACTCAATGAGTTTTGGCACTTGGACATTGAGCCTCAACTCGTAAATAACATATAAAATAATATAACTGTCATCATATCTGTCTAAATCATCCCTCCACCGCTTCCACAAGGCTCAACATAGTCGTAACTACACTTAGGTTGAATCCATACGATAACCATATAGGGAGAGAGAAAGGAGTACAAGTCACCATCTACTGAGCCTAAGGTGTCCGCGAAACACAATATGCATGACACCCATTGAGCAAGTGTCATACATACCAAACAAACAAAAGTGGGTTTTCACCTATGTAAGACTCCACTTCCTAACTCCTACGTGGATCGAGTGACTGTCAACGGTACACATTTCTTCACTCCAAACATACACCTTTTACCGATTTCCCTTAGGTTTGGTTAGTGTAAGGTCCATAACATAACACATAACTACATCACTAACACAATGGTGATTCACACACATTAACCATAGCGTCTTACACATGGTATATATACAGGGTATAACACAATCATTACTTTCATGGGTTGTAATACATCACATTACCACATACTACACCCAAATTGTAATCACTGTACAATAGGGATCATACACACACCATATGCCCCTAAATCACAACATGAACCATCACATATTACATGAATTATACGTATGAGGAACACAATGTCTAACATTACAACATATAGTCAATTGCAATTACAACATGGTGACACACACGATTCATCACAACACGGTGACGACATCACGATACAATCCAATTCACTTTACAACAATTTTTTTCATGCAATACATTAAAACACCTTCATATCACATAATGCCAAAAATTCTCCAACACTTCGCAATCAAAAATAACATTCGTTTCACACACAACAACGCAAGTACATCGGACATAAACTCTTCATAGAATCCATGAAAAGGAGAGAAAATACTCTCATCACAAGAACATTACCTTGATATAAAAAAATACGCACTAAGTGACATGAATAACATGTGCGTTCATAATATCACAATTACAACGATGTTCACATTACAACATATATCACATTACTCATCCATTATCCACCACCATAATGTAACATCATCATTACTCTAATATGTCCTAGAGTTTGAGAGCATGAACCTCCGCTCTGATACCAAATATCACGCCCACATTTTGTACACACAAATACAATAGTAAAAATACCAGAATATTTTTCTATGACTTACATTGCTCACTACACAACACCACAAGGGCTCCAAGTAGAGAAACTCAACAATGCATAAGACACTTACATAAGTCATTGACTCACATAGACACATGAAAACACCATATACATGTCGATGCCACACTTTCCCCAATGAACGAATGCTAGAAATGACCCAACCACAAGAAAGGGACCCAAGGATTGGCAAACCCACAACACATCATTACCATGATTACATCTTAGTTACGATTAACATTCCAAGAAAATTACTATGCAAATATAATTTTATCCTTTTTCCACATACAGGTTCATAAATTCATTTCAAATTCAACTTACAGTTCGACCATTTAAGTTAGCTCTTTATCCCTTACTATAATCTCCATAACTTACATTATTATTTGTCATCTTTCAAATTGCATACAAAGTTCCTAATTCGCTCGTTCTTAAGATAATATTATGTTTCTCAAACGTTTATTCAAATTTAAATTTTTCCCTTACTACATAAGAGAATCGACGTGATGTCAAGAAAGAAATCTTAGGATTTGAAGGAAATTTAGATTCAAGATACCTTTTTCCATGAACATTCTTCGATCATGGTATCCTTATTTCCCTATCGCAGTAAAAAAATTAATAACTTGTTGAATCCATTCACCATTTCTACATCAATAAATTCTATTTAGGTTTATATATGTGTGTGAATATATATATATATATATATATATATATATATATATATATATATATATATCTTTTGTTTTCGTGAAGTTTGATCTCACCAAGGAAATTCATATTCTTTTTAACATAAGAAAATTTCAATTGAGTTATAAGGACTTCAAGAGTGATATTAATCCTAACCTCAAATATAATTTTACTCTTATATGTTCTACTATTACATTGCAATATGTTCTCATTACTAGCATCACTTTATAACGAAGGAGTTACGAAAGTACTTTTCTATCATGTTAAAGAAGTACATGATTCAAGCATTAGAACCACACATGAACCATAAGTGATTTGTTTTCAAAGTGAGATCCCATGTTTCCTAATTTCATGATACCGCATGTGAAATTTATTTTATTTGTAATGTTATAAAGAATATAAAAGGAATTATGGAACCAAGTTTTCAGGTTCCTGGTTTCTCTTAAGTCAACATCTTTCAGATCAATTTCATTTGCAAAGAGTTACTTATAATGTTCTACCCAAAATTTATCCTCCTAATCAACTAAGGTTTAGTTTAATTCCAATTTGCACTCAGAGATCTATGCCCTATTATATATCAAATTAAGGTGTAAAAACATATTTATCCTATAAACCCTCTGTAAAATACCAAGGCGCTATATTGTCACTTGAAAAGTAACACATTTATCTTTGAAGAACTAAAGAGATCATTAACAAGATTTTCAGTCATAATTAAACTATTTTACTAGGTCCATTTGTGTATTCTAAAACCCACCTAAATCTAGCATAATTGATGTTTTCTTTTTTCATTTACATAATAATAATAATTTGCATTCAAAAGGAGAGGGTTAGAAACACATATTTATTTCATTTCACTTCACTTCATTTTTTTAAAAGAGAGAGAAGAGATAGGGAGAGAGAGAACCACTATTTGGTCCAAGTTCAATTTCACACAAGTCACATGATTGAGTTTCAAACAGTTTGTTGTAAGTGTGAACAATTTTCCATGGGGATTTGGTAACCCGACGGGGTTCCTACAACTTTCTTTTTTATGTCTTCCTACTAGATGTAAAAGCGTTCAATTTAGATTCAAAGGCTAAGAAACCGCTTTCAAACGTTGTCTTTCAGTGAGAAAAAATATCACGGATAAGTTTCTATGTGTCCTCCTATTAACCAAGAACTCATAAGAACTGGCGGAATTCAGGACTAGCGAACGGTTCATGATTGGCGGCTAGTTTTTTGAGGCCATCGGTTGTAATTTACCTAGTTGAAAATGATCAAAAGTTAGCTCGAGGGCTCATAAAACCACATCTAAAACTAACATTCGATGGAAAAACATGCAACAAGAAACTTCCTACGAGTTCTTCTATATAGGAGAATTCATCAAGGTCGACAAGACCGAAAACTAGCAAATGGTTTTCAAATGGCGACATATTTTCTAGAGCCATCGGTCATAATTGGTCTAGTTTGACCTAGTCAAACTATGACCAGAAGTCTACAAAATGTCTTTTCCGAACTATCAACAAGATTTTTTTCCCCCAAATTGAAGATTCTAGACAATTTTCTAGTAAAACAACTAGAGGTTTGCGAAGGCAGATAAGTATTTTGTTCTCCAGGATTCAAACAGCGAGCCGATATGATACCCAACTTTTCAATTTTAGGAAATTCCTAAAAATGGACAATGTCGTAGTATGAATCCTAGAGGAGTGTCAAAATGAGAACAAATGATCAATCATGGATGATCTATAGATTGAAGTGACTCCTCACATAACAAGGAACAAAAAATAAACATAACATTTTTTTTTCGAGTTTGAAAGTTTGTTTTGCGAGTCTCTCAAATTTACGTTTTCTAACTTGCGAGGTAGGAAAAATGGTTGTTTAATTTGAAGACATCTACTAATTCTCACCAATGATGATGGACATGAGTGCCTAAATATGTCACTCTAGGTTAAAAACTTATGAGGTCATTGGAGCAATCCGGTTGATGGTCAAGGTGCAACTTGGTTATGCGAAACCACAAAGTGGAGTTTGGTTATTTTAAACTATATAGTTTGGTTAAATATCCAACTATATAATTATCCATCGATTTACTATTTTGGTTATATTACAAATAAATTAACCAAAATACATAAATTATAAAATATTTTGGTAAAGAGACCATGCCTATGAATTGAAATGGCGATACAGGATCGGGAAGTTTGACATCGCACGCATCGATTGCACTTTCTTGTAGCGAGCCGAGGTATATTCAAAGCTCCAACCCATGTGTTCCTTACAACTAAAGTAGTCCATGGGGACCATATCTTTGAGGCATTCAAATGATGGTTCACTTTCTGCTATATTTTCAGCATCAAAATTTGAGAAATATGTAATTCCAAGTCCACAGCTGAGAGAGATATTCTCATCAAGTAATTTTCTCTTGGTGAAAAGTCTTTATTTTATATGCAAGAATTTAGGAGCTACATAAAATTTGAATGACTCTCCCCACCATGAATATTTCCCGATTGAGCCACTCTTTTTAATTATTTATCTCATTTTTATCATCATAGTCATTAACGAAGCTAGGGGATAAAATCCTTTCTCTTGAGAGTGTGGCAAAAGACTGCAAATAGAAAGGATCTTTCTCTAGCTTCATAGGTGTATCTAAAGTTAAGATGCCTAAAATGATAAGACTTTACTAAGGTGAGTCTTTGTAACATCACGAGAGGTTACAAGCCCAAGTGTAAATTAAGCTAAACACAAATCTTCCCTCAAGCTGTTAGAACTATCAGTTTCTTGGTAGTTGGATCTGCAACAAGTGTATTTTTCTCTTCGGTATATTTCGATTCTCTTCTCGATGAGATAGTTGGCATATAAACCTTCACAACTTGATCCCTACTAATAAAATATTAAAATTATTTGGCCCCTTATTACATCATATGATTTTACCAAAGGGAGATGCCATTTATTTCAACACTAGTCATTTAAACAAATAACTCGGATAATGCGTCCAAGGTTTTAGAATTCATCTTGAACCTACCAATTGTGGCATCCACACATAGCTCTCAAGATCCCTTTAATAGTGGTTGAGAGGATGCATCCAAAGTCTTTCCTAAAACCACAAGCACTTGATTATTTGCAGTAGCTTGTAAATGTTCACCTTTCATCTCACACACAGGAAGAGCTTCTCGAATGGCTGCATAGACTGCTAACATGGAAACAAGAACTTGGTCATGCATTTCTTCAAGGAATTTGTCAAAAATTTCATGCGTCATGTGTATGCTCCCATGTTTTTCATCCATCTCTACCAGAGCACTATAATTATAACACCTAATAACATTTCTCTAACTTTAAATATTAGACAGAAATCCATACCTTGTTCTAGTACACCATTTTGGCATAGCCGGGAGTGTGTAGGCAGATGCAAACTAACCACGTTGGAGACTATACATACCCAAAATTATAGGGTACTGCACCACCGAAAGATGTTACACATACCCCAATGATGATACAGGTCTCCTTGCAAGGTGTTCGGGATCCAGAAAAGCTCACCAAGTATACATTTGTATCCCACATGCCTCACTCGGCCTCTACATGCTTTGTTTTTCCCTCTGCCCCCTTTTTCCTTGCATTTTGGTCTTCAATGATGAGACTGCTGCCTGCTGTCTCGTGACCGCCGCCTGGAGACAGAGCAAAGGGTCCCACAACCACCGCCCTTGCACAGGTGGCAGATCTATTTGTGTTTTCCATAAAGTTCCAATGATCGTGTCAAACATAAATCTTCAATTTCTACCCACATTCTTCATCTAATTTTATTTTCATTTATGTTTTGGCCACCCTGTGAATAGTGTTTTCACTTTGTTTAATGGTAAAAGAGTTCAATTCCAAGTTACCTTCTAATGAATGCATTTGCTATAAATAACCATCTTGTTTTCAAACAAATGGACCCTCTCCTTCTCTATTTAATCATTCAGTCTTTGAGTTTCTTTCTTACAATTCTATTAGTTTCATGTTTTGCATCCATTGTTGGTCTTTCTTTGTTGTTTAGGGGTCATTCAATCTTCTTGTTTCATTCTTACCTCATTGTTGTTCCATACAAGCCAGTTTAAAATAAGATAGTTTCATTCTTAGATTGGAATCCATTTAAAGTTGCAGGTTTTATTAGTCACAAAAGATAGCATCTAAAAATCTCGACGATTTGTGTTGTATTCCCACAATAAATCCTGCTAGGAATTGCATAGTCAACCTCTATTCACTTGCATTGTCTCTCTCTTACTCGCATTGTATTCGGTCTATGTCCAAAAGTTGCCATTGTTCAAATTCCTTATTCTGCTGATACTATCATATACATGCTTTTCTAGATTCAAGAGAACACGAAGGAAATGAGGAGATCACACTGAGGGGACAAAGTCACACACAACTGGATTTACCACTGTTCTGTAAACGCTAGGTTTGAGCTATCAAAGTTCTAGTTACAACGTATCAAATAGAGTAGTGAATTATTTTATTTCAGTCAAAAGCTCACTCTCGATATCGCCAAGAAAGCTGTGGGGATTGATAGTTTCTAAGAAACTGTGATTCATTCCTCACTTCTGAGGTAAGATCGAGAGTATTTCAATTTAAAACAAGTATTTGCTTATATATTTAGGATAAATTCACAACTGCACAAGAAAATAGCCACACCAGGGCTATTTTGTTTGTTTTAATTACATTACTAGATTAGTTGTCTAGTTTCTAAATATATAGAATAGATGCTTTGAAATTTTGTTAAAATACTTCATCGAAAATACAAAAATAGAAGAATACATGCATAGTATAAATACATCTTTCGTAATTAGTTTATTAATTTTAGTTAAAATTTGAATCATTTTGCATGACAATCACGGGACGTAGAGAGCCCAGAGAATATAGATTTGAACCAATAGTGCCTCAACCAAATCTACCCATAACACTAGCTGATATAGATCAATACCTTAGAATACGAGTCTTTCGAGTAACGGAAAACCTACGAGCAATTAGTGATCAACTAAGAGAGTTAAATATCGAAGACGACAAGGCATACACATTCTCGGTCGAATCATCCTAACTATAGATTGCCCGATAGAATGTTCTACATGACCATACAAGAATCTGAAAAGAAAAAATATTTGGCTATGATCCATTAGTCCCACAAAGATGCATGAGACCTTTTCTTATCGACATAGACACGAGTTACATATAAAATTTTCCGTAACCCCATAACGTATTCTGAAAATATTACACAACTCCTGGTACTAAACATAGAAGCTGAAAAGGCTTATGACCATTGGATAGTCGGAAGAAGGGATTGATTCTTCACATGACCATAATAGGTCCACAACAACCATGAACTCACGGTTGTGATCCCCAAGTCCCACAACCCAACGGGCCTATAAATCAATTAAGTATTGACATCGGTTTACGAATGCTTTGGTATTTAGATCCTCACCACTCCCGCCGGATATCATAACGCAATTCTCCATATTAAATATAGAAGCCAATCAATCTAATATTTTCTGGACTAGACCGAAAATCACCCATAGTTCACTACAAATCCATTACACCTCCTATCACCATTTTCATGACCTTGTCTGGAAATATATACGAAGCTCCTACAGGTCACTTCCCACATATCCAACAACCAATAAATAGGATCTTGACAGAGCTCAACATTGATTGGAGCCTCCAAACAACTATTATATCTTAACAAACCATTACACCAATTCAGGTTAGGAGGGCCTTCTTCGCCTTAGATCTGCAGGTTCCATTATTATGTATTGAGGATATAAGATTACCCAACTAGTTTGTCTACATCCACATATATTCCACTTTCATCGGTCGTCTCGGCACGACCTCGGGAGGTCAGGTAAGAGGAAGAGTTATTTGTAGATTCCCATGCTCACATGTCACTTTTCCATCATACAAAACTGGTGAACCCGACATGAAACAAACAAATATTCCCCTTTTATTTTTATTTCTTTCATCCACCTTCACTCTTTCCCATTATTCTACGGGTATTCATATACCCCCCGAATATGTCGGGATACAACACATATGGTAGATCTCTCTCAGGTCTTGAAGCAAGTTATAGTCAAACAAGTAGACAACCATCACCCTCACTTTCTGCATGGGTTGATAACTATTCAAGTAATTACTTGTCATCTCAAACTCCCCTCAAAGAACTAGCTCCAGCTTCTTTGTTCAATTGAGGATTTTGACCAGCTTACACAAACACAACACCCAGATCCCTCAGGGTCTAACAATATGATGTTTACTGGAGAATCCACTTCATCTCCTTAGGTCTTGTTTAGACCAAAAATCAGTAGACAATCAGACCCACTTCCATTTTTGGATGAGGAGTACTTAGCACGTTATGCTAGAAGTGAACAACGTTTCCAAAACATGTATCCACCTATAGGGAGTTTACAAATACAATATGATACCCTAATCCAAGAAAACACCCCCATTCCTCCACCTATGGGAAATGCCCTCGGTGAAGCTTGACAGGGTAACAATCGATTCATAGCAGGGTATCATACCCCTTTACAACCTCAAGGTATACAACAAACGTCATTAAGGAAAAACATTGTGTCTTCACCAATAGAGGTCATTTCAGCCTTATTTGAAAAGGTTAGAGAGATAGAACTTGCTCAAGAAAACCAAAATTCATATTATGGTCTTGTTAGCATAATTTAGCATAGGCATATTTATTGCATTTTATTGCATTGTCTTTTATTTAATAATGTGCAACATGTGCACTCTAGTCTAGTGACTTGCATTCAATATTGTTATGTTGGATAACATTCAATATTGGTATTAGTAGTAATTACATGTGCATGTGAGATGGGTCTTATCATCTCGTAGTTGGTGCCTGATAGGGTGTCATGTCTATCCATATGAGGTTGTCTAATATCTATAAATATTACAGCTCTTGCATTGTTATGTAATCTGATTTCATGATCAATAATATTTGTGAGGCTTTCGTCCCTCTTTGGTCATTGCAATCTTATTCTATTCTATCATTTGGTATCAAAGCTATACCATTATTATCATTTGGTATCAGAGCTATACCATTATTATCATTTGGTATTAGAGCTATACCATTATTATCATTTGGTATCAGAGCAGGTTCTATCCAAGCAAGGTTGAAGAGGAGCACTATTGGAGAGGATCCATTGGAGAAGAAGATCTGCATCAAAGGAGAGCCATTGAAGCATCCATGTAGCCTCCATTCCTTCCAAGCATCCCTCAACTAAAATTTGACCTATCCACTTATTTGGAAGGTAATTTTTTTTGATTAGTCATTGGCATAGCCAATTGATCCAACATATTGGTGGAATATTTCAGATTTGGAGATCTTTAAAAAAAAAAAGATCTTGAAAAAAAAAAAAGATTTGTGAAAAAAAAAGATCTTAAAAAAAAGGAGAAAGATCTTGAAAAAAATTGCAGATCTAAAAAAAAGTGAAAAAAAAGATCAGATCTAAAAAAAAAAAATCAGATCTGAAAGTGGAGGTGTGAAGAATTCGGGAGCAAAGGTTGAAGTAGTCCCATCAACAAAATTCCAGCAGATAGCTCTTAGAAAAAAGGATGTAACTTTTTCATACAATGTCAGATTGATGTGCCATTTTTTTTTGGAAAGATAAGAAGGAGACGCACAACTTTTAGTTTACATCATCTTCAGATTCGGCCTCTACATGTGATGAAAAGTTTATACAAGTCGGATCATTTTTTCTAAAAAAAATCAGATCTAGCTGGTAAATTGGTAAGATCTCAAAAAATAAGATTCTGATTCTTCTAAAATTTTGTGGGTTTCAAGAAAAATATTGTATGATGCTGCTGTCAAAATTTTAGAAAAACCCAGATCACGGTTTGTGAGAAAAGGTGAAAACAATATTCAGATTGTTTGTTTGGATCTTGGGAACAAACAGGTCAGCGGTTCAATTCCCACTCTCTCCATATTTTTTATTAAATTATTTTTTTTAGAAAATTTGGAGAAATTACTAAATTTTGGGAGATTTCTAAATTTAGAAGCTCACCAAACACATTTAGAGCCACTAAATTTAGCGGAAAAACACCTATTGGGGGTAAAAATATTTTTGGCCTAAATTGTGTATTTTGTGATTCTAGACCCTTTTTTTCTAAAGAGGGGGACACAAAAAAACTTCATTTTGATGTACTTTTGGAGCATTTTGTACTAATCTTGGTGCATAAAGTGCAAAAAAAAAAAAAAAACAAATTTTTTATTTTATGTTTGGTTCTATCACATGAGATCTTTGATCTCATAGCAACGTTCGGTATATACGGTGCCTCTGGGAAGTGCTTACGGGTGATGCCATCACGACTACTACACTTAACACCTAACACAGCTGCCTAAACGTTGTCTGGGCATCGACCCTATAAAATCGATGGGGAGTAATAAGGACACAATACACACACATTTGAGCCCTCCCATCCGTTTGTGCTTGCACAAACCCCTCTCCATACTGTCTACGTACCACGTACTAAATTCTTTCACGTGCGTTAACACCTCTTTCCATACTGACGGGTATATTGAAAGGGTGATCTTCTTCCACGTACCGATGGGTATATCGGAAGGGAGCGTATATAGAAAGGTTTGGTATATCGGCCTGACGGTATATTGAGAGGGAGACCATAAACCTGGAGTGATAAGAGCCTTACCCTTTGTCAAAAATTCAGAGTTTCAAAAATTTAGATTGCAGAAATGGGTGCACAAGCACCAAAGTTCTTCTTGCCAGATTCACAACTACTTAGAGGAGACAACTATGCTTTGCATGGAAACCGAAGATCAAGATGTTACTTGAGTTTGAAGACCTATGGACAGTTGTAGATGGAACAACAACAAGATCACTTGATGATGGAAGACAACAAGTTCAATTTGACAGGGCCAATCAAAAGGCCAAGTTGATCATCTTGTTTGGCGTAACGGACGATGTGCAACCCCACATTAGAGATGCCACATCGGCCAAGGATGCATGGGATAAGTTGAGCACAATCTATGAGGCAAAGAACAAGAATGCCATCCTCAACCTACTATCACAACTGCATACTCTCAAGTTCAAGCACAATGAGAAGGTTGAAGTTTTTTGAGATGAGTTGCTACTTTGAGGGCATCTCTATTGGCATTGGGAAAAGAGATAAGTGATGAAGACCTCGTACCAATTGTGTTGCGAGCACTTCCTCCTTCCTACAGAATCTTTGTGACAACTATCAATATGAGTGAACACACAGTCACCTTTGAGAAGTTGGTCAATCTACTCCAACAAGAAGAGGCAATGAACAACAAAGATCATGAAGATGAGCAAGCACTATCTTCCAATCATAAAGGAAAGGGAAATTTCAGTCCAATCACAAGAAGTCCCAACAAAATCAAAGTCAACAAAGGGACCAAAGTCAACGAGACAACACCAAGAAGTGTCCCATTTGCAATAGAGGGGGACATGACATCAAAGATTGTTGGTACAATTCCTACAAAAAGGGTTCATCAAGCAATTCAAAACCCAACAACCAACAGGGTAACAACAATTCAAATCAAGGGAAGTCCAACAACAACAACAATCAAGGGTAGAAAAATGGTAATTGGCAAAGAAAACCCAAACAACAAGGGTACATTGCCGAACATGAGGATGATTCAGATGAAGGACACCACATGTATTCTGCTCAATTTGATGAAGAAACCAAGTCCACACAAGATATCTGGTATGTTGACTTCGGGTGCAACTCGACACATGATTGGACACAAGGATTGGTTCTACACACTACGTGACTCACCTAACAAGAACCATGTGTCATTAGGTGATGACTCATCATACAATGTCAAGGGTATTGGAAACATTTCACTACCTCTTGGAAAACATGACTACAAAATCACAGATGTATTGTATGTACCTAGGTTGACCAAGAATTTGCTATCAGTTAGTCAACTCCTTGATCACAACTTGAAGTTGGATTTTGATAGTAATAATGGAGAAAAAGTGTGCTTGATAAGAGATAAGTCAAGAGGTTCCAAGATTGTAGCAAGAGCCTCCAATGTGGGACGCATGTTCCAACTTGATTTTGTCCACAAGGATGATCAAGCTCTAGTGGCCAAAGACACACAATCTGCAGAACTATGGCATCACAGATATGGTCACATCAGTTTTGGCTATCTCCAAACACTTCAAAAGGGCAACATGGTGAAAGGATTGCCTACACTCAAGCACAACACTAACAAGTGTCACAATTGCCTAGCTGGAAAGCAACACAGAGTACCCTTCCAGAAGAACACATATAGAGCTAAGGGAAAGCTTGATTTGGTGCACACCGATCTTTGCGGGCCCATGCAACCAAGTCATTCTGGATGTCAATACTTCATGCTTTGTGTTGATGACTACTCAAGAAAGATGTGGATATATTGTCTAAGAAACAAGAGTCAAGCCTTTGAGACATTTCAGAAGTTCAAAGCACTTGTTGAGAATGAAGTTGGTCGCAAGATCAAAACTCTCCACTCAGATCGAGGGGGGGAATTCACAAGTAATGAGTTCAAGACTTACCTAGAAGCTCATGGGATTCATCGACAAATGCCTCCTACTCACACACCACAGCAGAATGGTATAGTTGAGAGAAGGAATCATACTATCATGGAAATGGTGTGATGTATGATTGATGACTCAGGTTTAACAAAGACATTTTGGGCAGAAGCTATAAGAACTGTAGTCTATTTGTTGAACAGAGTGCCCACAGTAGCTCTTGAAGGAGTGACACCTCAAGAAGCATGGTCAAATCGAAACCATCAATTGCACACCTAAGAGTATTTGGGTGTAAAGCTAGCATGCACATACCCAAGAAGAACATGAACAAGTTGGATATGAAAGCTGAGAAACTGATATTCATTGGATACAGTGAAGAAGCACTTGGGTACAGATTATGGGATCCGAAAGCAAAGAAAGTATACACAAGTAGGGATGTTGAGTTCTTTGAGAAGAAACAAGCAGATGCTCCACTCAACGACTCAACAAACATGTAGAATACACCTCTTGTGAAGATAGAATTTGATGTTCCCACTGAAGATGACAGTGATGAATTGGATGATGGTGAAAACTTGGATCCACCACAAGCCAATGGAACAGCTAAGAAGTTACCTAAATGGTATACTCAATTAATAAGAGATGTAAATTTGGATGAAGCACCTAGCACATCATCCAATCCTGGACCTAGAACTCACAGTCAAGCTCGTGAAGAGGTCAATTATGCCCTAATGAGTAGAGTTGTTGAAATAGTTGAGCCATCTACAGTTCAGGAAGCCCTACAATCAAAAGCTTGGAAAGATGCCATGGATTCAGAGTATCAGTCAGTGATGAAGAACAACACATGGCAACTTGTCGACCTTCCACCAGGGAAGAAACCCATTGGATGCAGATGGATATTCAAGACTAAGTACAAATCAGATGGGACTATTGACAAGTATAAAGCAAGGCTTGTAGAAAAGGGGTATGCACAACAAGAAGGCATTGATTATGAGGAGACATTTGCTCCCACAGCCAAGATCAAGACAATCAGGATGATCTTTGCTCTAGCTGCACAATTTGGTTGGAAAGTCCACCAAATGGATGTGAAAAGTGCCTTTCTTAATGGAGATTTGCAAGAAAAAGTCTATATGACTCAGCCAGAGGGTTATGTAATACCAGGAAAAGAGATGATGGTATGCAGACTCATAAAATCTCTATATGGCCTAAAACAGGCACCCGGGCATGGTACATCAAAATTGATGAGCATCTCATAAGTCATGGATTCGAAAGGAATCCTTATGACCCCAATCTCTACCTCAAAAAGCAAGGGGGGAGATTGTCATTGTGGTTGTTTATGTCGATGATCTAGTCATTACAGGTAGTTCTATGAAGATGATCGATGCAACAAAGAAGGATTTTAATCGATCGTTCGACATGACAGATCTCGGGCTCATGCACTATTGTCTTGGGTTGGAAGTATGGAAAAAGAGAATCATATCTTTGTGTCGTAGTTGAAATACACCAAGACAACACTCGAGAAATTTAGGATGATGGACTGCACTCCTATTGCTACACCTATGGAAGCGAGACTTCAGTTATCTCGTTCCGATCCATCACCACCGGTGAATGTAACTCTCTATCGGTAGTTGATCGAGAGTCTCATTTACCTGACATATACTAGACCAGATATCAGCTTTGCAGTCAGCTATTTATCACGCTTCATGCAAGAACCAAAAATATGTCATTGGAAAGCAGCAAAGAGAATATTGAGATATCTAAAGGGTACAGTTGACCTTGGTCTAGAGTACAAGAAGAACGACAACTTCTTCTTGACAGGATATTCAGATTCAGATCATGCAGGAAACATGGATGATAGGAAGTCAACATCAGGCTTCATCTTCTTTATGGGATCTGGACCGATATCATGGGGAAGCAAGAAATAGAACTTTGTTTCTCACTCTTCTACAGAAGTAGAGTATCGAGCTGCAGGTGAAGTTGTTTGTGAAGCAATATGGCTACGCCGAATACTGGAAGGAATTGGTCTACCACAATAGAAATCTACTCCAGTATATGTTGATAATGAAGGAGTTCTGAAGCTTGTTCGCAATCCAGTATTTCATGAGAGAACCAAGCATATTGAAGTACAGGTTCATTTCATACGCGAGCATGTCTTGAAGCACAACATACAGCTCCAGTTCTGTCCTACAACTGAATAGAAGGTAGATGTTTTCACTAAGTCACTTGCACGTGACAAATTCACACTGTTCAGAGAGTTCCTCTCCACTTCATTGGAAACTATGCAAAATTAAGGGGGGGAATGTTAGCATAATTTAGCATAGGCATATTTATTGCATTTTATTGCATTGTCTTTTATTTAATAATGTGCAACATGTGCACTCTAGTCTAGTGACTTGCATTCAATATTGTTATGTTGGATAACATTCAATATTGGTATTAGTAGTAATTACATGTGCATGTGAGATGGGTCTTATCATCTCATAGTTGGTGCCTGATAGGGTGTCATGTCTATCCATATGAGGCTATCTAATATCTATAAATATTACAACTCTTGCATTGTTATGTAATCTGATTTCATGATCAATAATATTTGTGAGGCTTCCCCTCTTTGGTCATTGCAATCTTATTCTATTCTATCATTTGGTATACCATTATTATCATATATTAGAGTCAAACCTAAAGGCAACATGCCTCAAAATTTTAACTTAATGATCCACTCCCAAACCATTCTAACTATAATAGGCTAGATCCTAATAGAACAAACAAGGGTGTTATAATAGGAAACAATGATCATGAAGCCTCAACTTCATTAAATCCACCAGTCGCACCCCAACTAGGAACTCGACCCCAAACTAAGATAGTTGGCCTGGTGGAGTTAGATACCGAGCTACCCATAGAAACCATAACAAGAACACGGGATTATTCTTCTCAACCAACTCCAAGTTATCCATTGGAACCAAACAACATTCAACAAACATTGGTAAAACCCATAGGCACCTATGATTTAATTAATGACTTAACTAAAACCTTCTCTCACATCTCCTTTTTGGATTTGTTAAAAACTCTCCCGCCCATAGGGCTGCCCTCTTAGAAGCATTAGGCCTTGGTCATTTAATCAACATCACTCCTCCCCCAGAAATGTAAGTAAACCATGTAGACTTTGACATCTATCCTCCAGGGCAGCCAGATAGGGATACTGAGTTTATATTTGATATAAGCAAAATGCCAACAGACATTGAGATTGCACGAAGAGGCGACCCAGCTTTACATTTACAAGTATGGGTTTACAATAATTATGTTAAATGCACAATGGTTGATGATGGGGCATCGTTAACATAGTCCCCTTCACTTTTCTTCAAAATTTAGGATATGGAGAGACAAACTGTTCCACAACACGAAATATGTTAAGAGGATATGATAGCCTCAAAGCCACTTCAATTGGAACCATAGTTTTACTAGTCACTTTAGGACCCAAGACGGTCCTCACCGAATTTTATATTATAGATCGGAAACCAACTATAATATGATCCTCGGTTAGCCATGGATACACCGTATGAAGGCAATCCCTTCCATGTTATACCAAGAAATAATATTTCCACACTTAGGGAAAATATTTGTGGCACAAGGTGACCCAAAACCCTTCGATATACACCTAGCCGATTGAAGAAAATGCCAGGCATTCACTCCGAGTTTAAACTCCCAACAAATCAACTCATCAAGCCAATTAATTCAAAACCAAAAGATAAGTTGATACCCACCACAAAATTGGAAATTACAAATCTAGCCGAAGACATTCCAGTACTCAAGAATGAGATCAACGTTATAGAAACAGTGTCACTAGGGACTACGGCAAAAATTGTCAAGTTGTTAGAGAAAGAATTACCTATTCTCCTACCATTTGATTCTATGGGTATGGGACGCACCCTGGGAATTGCTTCTCTTCCATTAGATGATTTTTTATGGTAGAAGTAACTGAAGCAAAAGAAATAGATATGAAAAATACCCCAACATCCATTTTTCCAAGCAAATATTGGACTCTCCACTTCGATGAGGCTAGATGTCGCTTTGGAGCTGGGGCAGGAGTGATCTTTACTTCACTTGAGGGAAAGATCCTACCTTTCGCCTTTAAATTAAACTTTGAATGTACAAACAATGGGGCCGAGTACAAATCTCTCCTCCTCGGCCTCATCCTAGCCAAAATAATGGTTGTCGATGACATTAGAGTGCTAGGAGACTCGCAACTAGTTGCAAACCAAGTCTCCGAGGTATATGAAACTAGGGCTGAACATTTACAACTATATAAAATAGTGGTGTTAGATCTAAGCAAGGGATTTAACTTCATATCAATTGAATCAATCCCATGAGAACAGAACCTTCTTGCAGACTCGATAGTAACCTCAGCTTCTGTTTCACTCCAAACAATGAGTTGGAAGATACAAATTTCACAGTATCACTTCATACCGAACCATTAGTGCGTAAAATACCAACAAACTCACTCCTAACTCATGGAGAAGCTGAGAATGATTTTTCTATCATGGATCACTTTGACAATGATAGAGTCACTCTCGAATATCTAAACACCTATGCGGAACTACACCTTGCTTACCGCATGGTAGATCTTTCCTTAATACCACATTCCTCTTCCTATTTTGGAAATCCCATGGTAGAGTCTCCTCCATAGAAGGATCTCGATATCTACGAGATAGAAGATGGAGAAAGCTTGGAACTACCTCCAGCCCCACCTAAATTTGAAGAAGGTAACACTTCTTTAATAGAAGAAACCATTGACATAAACATTAGAATGGAGGAAGAACCAAAATTTTGATGTTGGGATCCTCGTTAACTCCAAAGGAGATAGAAATACACACCCAAATCCTCAAAGAACATCAAAAGGCTTTCACATTTAATTATAAAGAAATGACGGGCATTGCACCACACATCGCGGTACATAACCTTGTCACTAAACCAGATGCAAAACCAATTAAACAAAATTCAAGACCAATGAAGCCAAAAGTGGCTCTCATGGTAAAAGAGGAAGTAATAAAACTTCTCCAAGTGGGATTCATCAAACCCATTGACTATTCACAATGGGTATCTAATATCGTCCATGTTCTCAAAAAGAATGGGAAGATACGCATTTGCATAGATTTTCGGGATATTAACAAAGCTTGTCCCAAGGATGATTTCCCGTTACCATCCATTGACGTTATTGTTGATGCAATAGTTAGATTTGAACTATTGTCCCTCATGGATGGGTTCTCAGGGTATAATCAGATTAAAATATCTGAGCAGATCAAGCCAAAACTACATTCATAACTCCTTGGGGAACTTATTGCTATGTTGTCATGTCATTCGGTCTTAAGAATGCTGGCGCTACATATCAACGGAAATGACATACATATTCCATGATCTTATCCATAAAATCATGGAATCCTACGTGGATGACTTATTGGCCAAGGCCAAGAAACGTTGTGATCATCCAAAAGTACTTTGTATCATCCTCTTGCGATTAATTGAATATGGTGTCACATTAAACCCAGAGAAGTGTCTGTTTGGTGTGACAGGAGGCAAACTTATGGGCTACATTATATCTTCACGAGGGATTGATGTCGATCCAACCAAAATATGCGCTGTTCTCGAAATGATCCCACCATCGGATGAGTCTCGGGAATTAGATCATTTCTTGGGAAACTTGGTGCAATCTAAAGTTTTATCCCATTTAATTTTTGTCATTCATCCAATTAACAATCTATTAAAGAAAGATTATAGCATTGATTGGGTGAAGAATGCAACTAGGCCTTCAAAGCGCTTAAACACTTCTTGTTGTCTCCACCTACACTAATGCCTCCCAAACTAGACCGCCCTTTGATCCTATACTCACGAGCCACTCATGTTTTGCTAGCTTGTATGTTGGCTCAAGAAGAAAATGATAAATGAGAACGTGTGGTCTATTTCATCATCCGAACATTGCTCGATTATGAAACACATTATACACAGTAAAGAGAGAATGCCTTGCCATAGTCTTTGCAACAAAACGTTTAAGACATTACATGTTAAACCAAGAAACAAGGGTCATTGTAAAAATAGATCATTTACGAACATTCCTCATGTAAGGGTCTTTATCTAAAAAAGTTGGGTGTTTCATAACCTTAATGGGAAAATTTGAGTTAACATTCGTAAACCAAAAATCCGTTAAGGGAAAAATCATTACAGACTAGTTAGCTAACAATCCACTAGATGGAGGTGATCTGGTAAATCTAGACTTTCCTGATGAGTGTATATACTTCGTCGAAACCAGGCCCCCATCTCTACATGTCCCTGGTATACTGATATCATCAATTTTATCATAGACCACACATACCCGGAAAACGTGACATCACAACAAAGAAGGCGGTTATGTATTATCACTGCTAAATATGTTGTTTTAGAATAGGTACTCTATTGTAAAGCCTTCGACGGCATGCTTCTAAGATGTATCGACACAGAAGAATCTAAGAAGATTCTTTATGAATCCCATAGTGGGATATGTGGAGGCCACTTCGGTGGTCACGCCACCACTCGCAAAATACATCGGATGGGCTATTTTTGGCCCACTCTCGAACATGATGTAGTAGATTTTGTACGTAAGTGCCACAAATGCCAAGAATTCTCTCACGAGATTCACATGCCAGCACAATCCTTGCAACCAATAGCGACCCCGTGGCCCTTTTCCACATGGGGTCTAGACTTGATAGGGAAATTCTCTCCCTCATCAACCAATGGCCATAACTTTATAATTATAGCCATGGAATATTTTACCAAGTGGGTAGAGGCCATGCCCCTCACCACCGTACCAGGTTCAGTAATTGCCAAATTCATTCTAAACCAAATCATTTATAGGTATGGTGTCCCACAAGTCATTATCTCAGATAATGGCACATCCTTTAAAAATGATGAGGTCCGTGAGTTATGTAGCAAATTCAAAATAAACCATCACACGGCCTCTCTTTACTACCCTCAAGCCAATGGGCAAGCCGAAGTGACAAAAAAAACATTAAAGGCTATTCTCCTCAAAACAGTTAAGGAGAACAAGCGAGATTGGCATTTAAAACTATATCCAGCCTTGTGGGCCCATCGAACCTCAATAAGAACACCAATAGAGCAACCCATTTTTCACTAGTATTCGGGGCAGAAGCAGTTCTCCCACTTGAGGTAGAAATACCTAGTTTTCGCATCTCATTACAAGGGATTTTGGATGAAGAAGCTTATAGGGAGGCACACCTCTCTCAACTGAAATCCTTGATGAGGCTAGGCTAAATGCCGAACAATGGCATAGAGCCTATGCTAACCGGATGTATCGATAACAAAAAAATATGAGTGAGAAATATATGAAGGAGATCTAGTTCTAAGACTAGAAAATTGGATCGATAGGAAAATGGGTGAAGGAAGTTCTAACCCAAGTGGTTGGGCCCATACCAAGTCATGAAAGACTACGAAATGGTGTGTATCTCTTATGCACACTAGAAGGTGAGGAATTCAATGAAACTGTCAATTCCTTGCATCTTAAATAGTTTTACACATAAGACATCATGATCACCACTTGTACATTATGGCTACCTACATTGCATTAGTCATTTAGCTGTTTCATTTTTTCCACTCATTTCATAAATATTGTAGTCCAGAACTTACTCTTAAACAATCTATTACAAATTTCTGAAAGTATTGGCAAAAGCATTCAAATCACATCTCCTCAAACATCATCAAGTAATTTCAAAATCTTCTCATCAAGTTTGACAGACAAGTATTGACGAAAACCATACCAAGGCCTGCATACTTGGTTTTGCTCTTTCTTTCTACTAGGTGAAGTTGTCCTTACCAATGGTCTATTCTAGAAGCTTCTTGGTGTCACATCTATCCCTCTTAAATCTCTTTGAAAGGAAAAAACAAATGGAATCAAAAGTGCCGAACAAATAGAATATTTTATTTACACACTTCTTTGCCCCACCAACCTTTGGTGATAAGCCCGCATCTCGTCTTGGTGGTGTGAGGTTGGGAAAGGAAAGAAGTGCCATTACTCGCCTATATCCCGCCTTAGGTGACAAGCCCGTGCTTCTTACTAGTGGCATGAGGTAGGGTGTGGGGGTCTGTCGACACTAAAATTTTCCTCCGTAATTTCTATTTCATTAATGTATGTATTAGGAATAGGATGTTGTTAAGTGTAATTAGTAGTAGCGTCTGATAGAAGATAACGGCGCCGTCAGTACGGTGCCGCCAATAATGTAGAGTACGGTAACAGTCAAAGTACAATAGGAATGTTGTAAAAAGTAAATATTTGTCGTAAGTGGTCCGGTAATGTTAAAATGTCAAAGTTGGGATAAGTAGAGAAGTAGGGTCTACATGATTAGGAATTAGAAATATTATATTGGTAATAAGGACAAGGAGTGAGGTCATAAATATTTTGTGTATTTTATTTGTAAAAATTCTAAAAATGTGGAACCCATGTGAAATGATAAGGTTTATCTTATCTTAAAAGATAAGCTTACATGTACAGATAAGAGTTAAGGTATGGAATATGATTCGTCAGAGTGGATTTCTTATCCTATCTTAGAGATAAGATGGATAAGCCTGGAAGTTCTATAAATAAAGAGGCCACCCCCCTCATTTAGCATAGAAGGAAGTAGTGAGAAATATTGTATGAAGTGTGTAAAGGAAGCCATCAGTTTAAAGGTGTGTTGAAGAAGCCATTAAGAGGTGTAATTGTAAAGTTTCTCCCATAGTATTGGTGGAAGGCAAGTGAAGTCAATAACACTTGAAGTACCTCATGGGTGAGATTGTAACAATTTCATGTTAATATTATAATTTACTTTGATATTTCAGATTTGTCATCATTCCGTCTTATCATAGTTGATGGTATTCTTGTGTTATGTTTGTTGTTTTGTTTCCAAATTACATCCACCAAACTAAAGGCTGTGCATTAGTAAATAATCATAGCACGAGGAGTTCCCGTGAAGAATTATCATAGTGCCGGATTGGTGATGACATTTTGGTTCCATTGCCGAGACCATTCCTCGTGGTGGATTGTCTAGAGAGATATTCCCACTTAGTCAAAAATCAATCGGAGGGTAACCTTTTTTTACAGGCATAGTAGTTACCATGGTAAAGTCATTTTTGCCGTGAATAATAGTTACCATGGTAAAGTCATTTTTGTGTGAATAGTATTTACCACAAGAAAGTCATTTTTACCGTGAATAGTATTTACTTGTGAATAGTGTTTACCACAAGAAAGCCAGTTTTACCACAAAGAAAGTCAAGTTTTACCATAGTTTACCTTGGTCATTTCTATTTTCTATTATAGTGATTTTAATTATTGGTGCACATAAGTCTTGTTGATTGTACTTTTGGGTTGGTATTTCACTGTGGTTACTTTTGAAAATGGGGAAGATTACTATTTTTTCAGCCCAATCTAATGAAGATGCTTCCTCTTTCATTCAAGAGTTTAAACGATCTTGTATTTGTAATGGCCTTATAAGAAGGGAACAATGGACTGAATTTTTTCCTACCTTTTTGGATGGTTTAGCCCTTAGGTGGTTTGAAACACTAGGTGATAATGTGAAAAACTCATGGGATTTATTAACTGAAAGTTTTCTTGAAGAATTTGGTGAACAACAGAGATATGCAGATCTCATGATCGATATCACAAAGCTAACCCAAGGAGAGAAGGAGAAGATAAGGGATTATCATGCTCGTGTTCTAGAGCTAAGGAGAAAGCTCAACGCCCAGATCCGGAAGGAAGGATTAGCGGATGGGTTGATGAATGGCGTGGATAATATCCTATATAAGCACTTCATTCTTGGGATGAAGCCAGAGATTAGACAACGAGTGAAGTATGACCACCCAATACCATTGAACAAGCAAAGGAGATTGCAAGAAGGCAAGAAGAAAGCATGGAAGAGGAGCCCAAAGAAATTGTTGCTAAAGTAGAACCTACACCAAAGACCTTTGCTCCGTAATCCACAACCACTCTCGGTGAGCACAAATCTTTCTCCTAGTATATCTACCGAGTATGAAGATCTGCTTAAAAGATGGGTCGATTAACTATTAATCTTCTTCAAGGAAAAGAATTTAGTTCTCGGGGAGAGATAGAGGTCCAAAAAAAATATTTCTGAAGTTGTATGTTATGGTTGTTATAAAAGGGTCATTATAAGTATAATTGTCCGATAGAGCTTCTACATCTCGGTAAAGGAGATAATGATAAAGGAAAAGCACCAGTGAATTCTTTTGATGTAGTAGATAAGAGCAGAAATAATGAAGTAGATGTGTTTGTAAAAAAAAAGAAAGAAAAAGATAATCAAGATGGAAATGATCCTAAGAAGATGAAAGGAGAAACTAGTAAGAAACATAGGAGAAGAAAGTTGGGTGTGTAGGATTTTCTGATTTCACAGGGGCAAGGACCATACTCCATCTTAGAAGATCTGTCCAAAAGGCCTGCAAATATTACATATGGTCAACTCTTGGCTATGTCTTCTAAGAAGAGGCGAGAGCTGCGAAGTGGACTCAATGCTCGACGAAGGAAGGAGGTTGAGGTCCCTATTTTGGAGGCAGAGGCGGATCCCTATGCTCCACAAGCTGAGGTATTATGTAATGGTATTTCAATTCATGATGTCTTAGTTGATGGAGGTGTTGCATAGCTTAATGTAATGACCGAAGTCTCAGAATGAATATGTTGGGTTTAAAAATTGATCGCCCTTCAAAACTTATGTTAAGGTCATTAAATAAGGGAAAAACTAAACCAGAAGGTGTAGTTTCAAATGTGGCAATATCTGTTATGGGTGTTGTATGTGTGGTAGACTTTCAAGTGATGAAAAATGGTACTGTTGCGTACCCAATGTTGTTGGGAAGACCATGGCTAAGGAGAGTTCATGCAAGAAACTACTGGAATGAAGGCTTCATGACACTTGGACGTGGTAGAGAGAGGGTGAAGATAAATGTGATCCCTCAACATCATAAGGCAGAACCTGTGGATTCAAGTGATGAAACTAATGATTGGACATCCTCTGATTACTCTAGTACCAGTGAAGTGGACACTGAAGATGAAGAAAGTGAGGTTGATGTTTTAGTCATGGATATCCTTCCAGTCACACCGACTCATGACCCCATAAAATTATTTGAAGAAGAATTTGATGATCATCTCCAACAAATAAAGATTGGTGATGCTGTGATGGAGAGTGAGAAGGAATCCTACCTCCAGCTCTTTCGAAGGTACATACACATATTCACTTTTGATTACAAGGAACTCCATCAAGTAAGTTGGGTAGAACATTCTATTGATCTGGTAGATGGTGTTAAGCCTATAAAGCAAATGCCATATAGAATGAATCCTAATTTTTCCAAGACTATAAAAGAAGAAATAGATAAGTTACTTGATGCAAGATTCATATTTGTTGTGGAGAATTCAGAATGGGTTTCTCCCATTGTGATCTCAATAAAAAAGAATGGGAAGCTACGCATTTGTGTTGATTACAAGAAGCTCAATAAGGCAACAAAGAAGGATCATTACCCTCTTCCATTCTCAGATCAGATCTTGGACGAAGTAGCTGGCTAGGAGTGTTATAGTTTTGCTGATGGATATAGCAGATACAACCAAGTCCGTATAGCGGAGAAAGATCAGCTGAAGACCACGTTCACCACTCCTTGGGGAACGTTTGCTTATAGAGTTATGCCTTTTGGGTTGTGTAATGCTCCAAAACATTCCAAATTTGATGAATAGGGTGTTCAACCCTACATTAGGACCTTCATCGAGTATTTCTGGATGATTTTTGCATCTATGGGAGCAAGTTGGACCACCTGCACTAGATGGAGACAACATTTCAAAGGTTAGATGAAGCACAAGCCTCACTAAACCCTACAAAGTGTGTCTTTGGATGTTCTAAAGGTGTTTTGTTAGGGCATGTTGTATCCAGAGAGATGGTATTGGTACTATCCCGATAAAGTTTCAAAATCAAAGATTTACCATTTCCTATGAATAGAAGTAAGTTGAGATCATTTTTAGGCCATGTGGGTTACTATAGAAGGTTCATCAAGAATTTCTCAAAGATTGCACAGCCACTAACCCAGTTCTTGAAGAAGGATGTTACTTATGAACCAGAAATAAGGCACATGAAACTTTTGGACAATCAAGGAATCCCTGTGTCTTCACCGCTTTTTAAAGAATCTAGATTGGAGCAAGCCATTCATTGTGTACACTCGATGCCTCGATGTAGCACTAGGAAGTACTTTGAGCTAAAAAGATGAAAATGGGAATGAACATCCAACTTACTTTGGGAGCGCATAAATGAGCAAAGTCTTGAGGTAAATTATACCGTCAGAATCAAAAAGAGGCTCTAGCTATCATTTTTGTAAAGAAGTTTAGAAATTACTTCTAGGGCAGAAATTTATAGTTGTAATGATCATCGGCTCTAAAATATATTGTCAATAAACCTAACCCATCGTGAGGATAGCAAGATGGATAATTTTGCTACAAGAATTTGAATTTGATATTATAGATAGGCCAGAAAGAAGCATGTCAATGCAGATGCACTCTCTCGAGCCTATGATGGTTTAGGATCATCTTGTGATGATGATGATTTCCCCGATGCAACCTTGTTATCCCTTGACACAATCCCTAGTGAATACATATATATTTGGAATTATCTCGAATGAATTAAAGTTTCATGATGGTGCCAATGCAAAGACTAAGAGAAAGATTACTCAAGCCAGTCGTCCATATTCTATTCTGTATGGAGTATTATTTCGAATAGGACTTGATGGATAGTACAAGAGGGCAGTTGGATGTGATCAAGGGAAGGAACTGCTAGAAGAATTCTACAATGGTACATGTGGAGGGCACTTCTCTGGACAACTTACAGCAAGAAGGATCTTGGATGCAGGTTATCACTGCCCACTCTTTTTAAAGATTGTTATAATTATTGTAAGACATGTGATATTTGTCAAACACATGGTAACCGTAAGACTTCATCAGCTCCATTATGTCCTATTCTTCCACTTGGTCCCTTTGAAAAGTGGGGAATAGACATTGTAGGTCCACTTCCAACTACCTCATGCCAAAATAAGTATATTGTAGTTGCCATAGATTATTTAACCAAGTGGGTTGAAGCAAGGCCATTGAAAACATCTTCCATGGATGAGGTGGCAAGGTTCATATATGAACGCATTGTCACCGTGATTTGGTTGTCCATTAGAAATTGTAGAATGATCAAGGAAGCCACTTCATTAATGAGGTAGTAGAAGCCCTAGTCAATAAATTTTCTATTAAGCACAGGAAGGAAACAACATATAAGCCAAGCACAAATGGACAGGTGGAACGAACAAATTTTGTGTTGTGTCAAATTCTAGCAAAAGATGCAGCCTTGCAGGTACATAAGTGGGATAAAAGGATTCATGTAGCATTGTGGGCATATAGGGCAACATCAAATTCAGCAACAGGATACTCCCCATTTTAGTTAGCTTATGGCGTTGATCCAGCTTCTTCCTATTGAGTTTGATATTCCCACGGTCGAGTAATGGAAACTGAAAGAATGGATGAAAGTGATTCAATAAAAGAAAGGTTGGTACATCTTCATTTGCTAGAGGAAATGAGGGAAATAGATAAGGATACAAGCTATAAGAAGAAAATGAAGCAGAAGGAATACTTTGATCAAAAGATCCGGTGGTCTCCATTTCATGTGAATGACTTGGTTCTAGTATATGATTTCATATACAAAAAAAGAAGACAGAGAAAATTTCTTCCAAAATGGATGGGGCCCTACAAAATAGTAGCTGTGCATGAAAATGGTACGTCTTGTTCGGAGGAATTGGATGGCACTCCCATTACGAAATGGGTCAACCACGACAAGTTGAAGATTTTCCAAGCACTAGAATAGTCTACTCCGAGGACGGAGTAGAAGCTAGAAGGGGGAAGATGTCGACACTAAAATTTTCCTCCGTAATTTCTATTTCATTAATGTATGTATTAGGAATAGGATGTTGTTAAGTGTAATTAGTAGTAGCGTCGATAGAAGATAACAAATACCACAAGCATGGTGCTGCCAATAATGTAGAGTACGGTAGAATAAAAAAGTACAATAGGAATGTTGTAAAAAGTAAATATTTGTCGTAAGTGGTCCGGTAATGTTAAAATGTCAAAGTTGGGATAAGTAGAGAAGTAGGGTCTACATGATTAGAAATTAGAAATATTATATTGGTAATAAGGACAAGGAGTGAGGTCATAATATTTTGTGTATTTTATTTCTAAAAAGTCTAAAAATGTGGAACCCATGTGAAATGATAAGGTTTATCTTATCTTAAAACATAAGCTTACATGTACGAGATAAGAGTTAAGGTATGGAATATGATTCGTCGAGTGGATTTCTTATCCTATCTTAGAGATAAGATGGATAATCCTGGAAGTTCTATAAATAAAGAGGCCACCCCCCTCATTTAGCATAGAAGGAAGTAGTGAAAAATATTGTATGAAGTGTGTAAAGGAAGCCATCAGTTTAAAGGTGTGTTGAAGAAGCCATTAAGAGGTGTAATTGTAAAGTTTCTCCCATAGTATTGGTGGAAGGCAAGTGAAGTCAATAACACTTGAAGTACCTCATGGGTGAGATTGTAACAATTTCATGTTAATATTATAATTTACTTTGATATTTCAGATTTGTCATCATTTCGTCTTATCATAGTCGATGGTATTCTTGTGTTATGTTTGTTGTTTTGTTTCCAGATTACATCCACCAAACTAAAGGTTGTGCATTAGTAAATAATCATAGCACGAGGAGTTCCCGGTGAAGAATTATCATAGTGCCGGATTGGTGATGACAGGTCCATTCGCACAAATTAACAAATCTTGGTATGCAAGAATTACAAATCAAATTATATTAAGAGAAAATAAATGTCTAAATTCCAAAGATATCAAATCCTCAAAACCATATTTTGTCAACTAGGTTGCCATTTATGAATCTAAGTCTAGATAAACTGGAAAATAAGTGACCTATTGAGCTTGGTGGTAGTTTTGAGTAGGGTAAGTGTGTAGGTCTAAGTTTGGTTTCTGATATTGCATTATCTATCTCCTATCATTCCACTAATCAAACTCTGAGACAATTTGTTCCCTTCCCAACTCTTGGTGTAGAGCCCTTGCATCTTACTGGTTGTGTGGAGTTAGGAATGGGGAAAATTCATCTCTTTATCACTATACATCCATCACGTTTTGCCAACATAAGAAGAAATCACGAACATTTCCCAAAGAGTTCAAAAGTTCAGTACTGCCATGTGTTTGTGTCATCTCATATCAGCATTACAAAAACATACAAAGTAAAACATTCTGTTTACTATTATTTGTCATCCATCGCATACATTCTGAAAAGCATGAAAACAAATACTCTAAAAACATCTAGTATACATGTGGAAACAAGTCACAAAATTCTAGGCACCAAAAGTCTAGATCCAAAAGAGATATATATATATATATAAGGTTTTATATACAATGCCATCATGCACTAAGCATGGTCAAAACGCTCAATGAGCCCAAAAAGTACAAAAACACTCATATAAATATCTGACAAAACACTACAAAAATAGCCTCTCAACCCCTATGGGATCCCTTAGAGGGCGTACGACCACGTCTAGGACTCCGGCTACACTGCGCTCCGAATGCACCGAGGGCTCATGCGATTCTGACCCGCAGCTTCCATCTCACTATGATAATGACTCCTCCTCATCAAGTGCTCACCATCCTATATCCAACTACCTCAAAGACGGAGAGAAGTCATGATCCTTGCCACCTGCCAAACAGGGGAAAAAACATTGGTGTGCCTACCAGCTACTAAAGGCTCTCCCACGTCCTCAGAAAGCTCAGCACGATTCTTCTCTAGGGGAGTAACAAGGTATCTATGCATACTCGGTGAATCAAGTCTTGCAACTCATCAATAATGACTACAAATAAAGGAGAAAACAAGTTAGAAAATAATCAAAAATAAAACCAAGAATAAATGAAACAAAAGGAAATAACAACTAAGACAATTCTAACTAAAAAAGTCAAGAGAAGAGTGGCAACTCACTCGGATCTCCAAGCCTCCAGGAAGGATCTCTAAGATCCGTGCCTACCACCGATGCCGCCACCGATCGATGTCCCTCTCCCATATTTGGAGTAATGTGATGGCCTGTGACGGACTCGCCATCTCCCCCTAAATCTTGAGAGGACAACTCCTCTGAGATTAGAGTCACCCTCTCTGCACTCCACTCCACCCTCTCGGCCCATAGGATATCCTGAGTGTCATGCCACTCAGAATCACTGTCATCCTCCCCACCTATCCCTCTAATCTCCATCTCCTCTGTCTCTCCCCTAGTGAACTCCTCAGACTCGATTCCATGTCAATAGGCTCATCGCTGCTATGGGTACAACCGGTGGCAATCCGAAGTAAAGGTGCTCGAGGAGCACTGGCTACCCCTCGAGCACGTACCACCCTCCTAGCCGCGATGGGGACACTAGGAGTAATAGTAGTCCAACCCCGGCCTCTAGGACCTCCCCAAGCCTCACAAACAAATCTATACATTGGCCCCGCTGGAGGAAACATGTCAATATATGGGAGGCCGAACTAGCTATGGTACTCTGTCAAAGGGGTGGATCTCCAACTTCCCCGCCCTGTCTATCAACTGACTAGTAGTTTGACAAGTAATCAATGTGACAGTATCCTCTCCCCATAACCCTACCATGGCCTGATAAGGAGTGGCCTCCATGTCTACAGTGGTCAAAGAGGCCACTGGCTGGTGAGGCACTCTAAGAATAGTCATCCCTATCCACCTTGCTGCCCTAACGGCCCTAGGATCCTCTACCTCTACACCTCTCCCATACGGAGTGATATGCTCATACACCCAACTCATGACAAGAGTGGGGTGGCTCAGTGACTATCCCTGTAGTTGGACCACCCTATACAAATCATGGTAGGTGGTCCTAAGGATGTCTGATCTCCCCAAGTGTAAACATGTCCATGGCCCTCAATCTGTGTAATGATGGGGGCCCAACAATATAAGAGGGTGTCCCCTCCCTTGTCCCCAATCAATCTCGAAGCAAGGATGCCCATAATAGCCTTGCGGAGCACAGGAATGTTTGACTCAACAATGGAGTGGATCTTCACCCCCTTCTTCGACCCCATCGAAACAACAACATCCCCCATATAAGTGGCCCACTGAACCACCTGAGATCTTGATACTGCTGTCTTAAGAGACAACCACCTCCCAAGGATCAGAATCCCCAGTATATGGTAAACATCCTCTAGGGTGATGGTCCACTCACCCCTAACTCCTGGAAATTGGAAGGTGTTCCGATCCGCATCCCAATATGAAAATAAGTCACATAGTATGTGACTAGCAGGTGCAACATGAGGGACCTGTGCAATCCTCTAAATGCCAGCCCTCTGAAGAGTATCTCGCTCTGCCTGAGTGAGTGCCTCTAACACTGCTGAGCCAATCACACTCCCTCTCTTAGCTCCATCTAATGTATTCCTCCTTCTGCATACACCCAAAAACACAAAAAGGAGTAAGTTAGTATCAAAATCTGATTGGAAAAACTATCAAAACATGTAAAAGTGCTAAAAATGCAAAAATAAGTAAGCAAAGCATTGTTTTTTTGCTTTATCGTGAACCGTCACCCTGTGCAAATCGGTGGTTCCGTAATCGCCACCTTTCTAATGTGGCGGTCCCGTAACCGTCACACTCACGGCAGGTGACGGTCCTGCCCCAAAACCGAAAATGGCTCGAAAGCCCTAAAAATGCCTAAAAACAAGCAAAAGACACCATTTTAACTAAAATAAGGACCTACCCTATGGGAGTGCCCCCCTAGAGACTCATTTAAAACTAGTATTTTCAAAAATACCCCCCAAGACAAAGATTTTATCATTTCTACATTTTAGGTTTAAAAACAATAAATTAAGGAGAACTAACCTGAGACTTCACAGGCCGATGTTTCACTCTCGGAGGCATGATCATGTTACCACCACGAACGTTTTGACTATACTCTCATCAAAAACCATCACCGTGGGTCCCAGAGCTCAAAAACTATCAAATCAATCCGCGTAAATGAATAGTGAAATGAGTTTGTTTTATATATAGCCTTTTAAAATTGATTTTGATGTCTTTCGTAGGGTCGGAGCATCGACAGGGGTAAGTTCTAAACCCCGCATAGATGGTAAGTCCTCATTTCATATCAGTTTAGTCTTATTTCTCAAATTGTTTTATCTAGCTGCACTTGAGTCCCCTTTTTCATTTTGTAGATAGTGGGATTTTGGATGGTGACTTTCCAACACACGGGCGTGTCAGGTATAACTCCTAACTCCCCATTTCGGGACCGCCATACTCAGATCCACCATTTTACACCTCTTCATGGCTAAGATGCTTCTTCGAGGGGGCAATATGTACGTACCCAAAATTGTAGGGTACTACACCACTAGAAAGATGTTACACATACCCCAATGATGATACAGGTCTCCTTGCAAGGTGTTCGAGATCTAGAAAAGCTCACCAAGTATACGTTTGTATCCCGCATGCCTCACTCGGCCTCCGCATGCTTTGTTTTTCCCTCTGCCCCCCTTTTTCCTTGAATTTTGGTCTTTAGTGATGAGACTGCTGCCCTGCCTGGGTGGCGGTCCCATGACCGCCGCCCAGGATAGAGTGGCGGTCCCAAGAATCGCCCCGCACAAAGCGGCGGTCCTGTTCGCGTTTTCCAGAAAGTTCGACGATCGCGTCAAACATAAATCTTCAATTTCTACCCACATTCTTCAGCTACTTTGCTTTGCATTTATGTTTTAGCCGCCATGAATAGTGTTTTCATTTTGTTTAATGGTAAAAGAGTTCAATTCCAAGTTACCTACTAGTGAATACATTTGCTATAAATAGCGAGCTTGTTTTCAAACAAATGGACCCTCTCCTTCTCTATTTAATCATTCATTCTTTGAGTTTCTTGCTTAGAATTCTATTAGTTTCATGTTTTGCATCCATTGTTGGTCTTTCTTTGTTGTTTAGGGGTCATTCAATCTTCTTGTTTCATTCTTGCCTCATTGTTGTTCCATACAAGCTAGTTTAAAATAAGATAGTTTCATTCTTAGATTGGAATCCATTTAAAGTTGCAGGTTTTGTTAGTCACAAAAGATAGCTTCTAAAACTCTCAGCACGTTTGTGTTGTATTCCCATAATAAATCCCGCTAGGAATTGCATAGTCAAGCTCTGTTCACTTGCACTATCTCTCTCTTACTCGCATTGTATTCGGTCTATGTCCAAAAGCTGTCATTGTTCAAGTTCCTTATTCTGACTGATACTATCATATACATGCTTTTCTGGATTCAAGAGAACACGAAGGAAATGAGGAGATCACACTGAGGGGAAAATTCACACACAACTGGATTTACCACTATTCTATAAATGCCAGGTTTGAGCTATCAAAGTTCTAGTTACAACGTATCAAATAGAGTAGTGAATTATTTTATTTCAGTCAAAAGCTCACTCTCGATATCGCTAGGGAAGCTATGGGGATTGATAGTTTCTGAGAAACCGTGATTCATTCCTCACTTCTGAGGTAGGATCGAGAGTATTTCAATTTAAAACAATTATTTGCTTAGATATTTAGGATAAATTCACAACTGCACAGGCAAATAGCCACACCAGGCTATTTTGTTTGTTTTAATTCTATTACTAGATTAGTTTTCCATTTTCTAAATATATTAGAATAGCTGCTCTTAAATTTCATTAAAATACTTCATCGAAAATACAAAAATAAAAGAATACATGCATAGTATAAATACATCTTTCGTAATTAGTTTATTAATTTTAGTTAAAAGTTGAATCATTTTGCATGACAATCATGGGACCTAGAGAGCCCAGAGAATACATATTTGAACCAATAGTGCCTCAACCAAATCTACCCACAACACTAGCTGATATAGATCAAGACCTTAGAATACAGGTCTTTCGAGTAACGGCAAACCTATGAGCAATTAGTGAACAACTAAGAGAGTTAAATATCGAAGACGACAAGGCATACACATTCTGGTCGAATCATCCTAACTATAGATTGCCCTGATAGGTTATTCCACATGACCATACAAGAACCCGAAAGAGAAAAAAAAATTTGGCTGTGATCCATTAGTCCTGCAGCCAGATGCAGGAGACCTTCTTATTGACATAGACACAGGGTTACGTATACAAGTTTCCAGAACCCCCGTAACGTATTTTGAAAATATTGCACAACTCCTGGTACTAAACATAGAAGCTGAAAAGGCTTATGACCATTGGATAGTTGGAAGAAGGGATTGATTCTTCACATGACCATAAGAGGTCCACAACTACCAAACTCACGGTTGTGATCCCTTAAGTCCCACATGCCCAATGGGCCTCGTAAATCAATTAAGTGTTGACACCGGTTTACGAACATTGGTATTTAGATCCTCACCACTCTCCTGGATATCATAACATAATTCTCCATATTAAATATAGAAGCCAATCAATCTAATATTTTCTAGACTAGACCGGAAAATCACCCATAGTTCACTACAAATCCATTACACCTCCTATCACCATTTTCATGACCTTGTCTGGAAATATATATGAAGCTCCTACAAGTCACTTCCCACGTATCCAACAACCAATAAACAAGATCTCGAGAGATCAACATTGATTAGAGCCTCTAAACAGCTATTATATCCGAACAAACCATTACACCAATTTAGGTTAGGAGGGCCTTCTTCACCTTAGATCTACAAGTTCCATTATTTCGTATTGAGGATATAAGATTACCCAATTAGTTTGTCTACATCCACATATATTCCACTTTCACCGGTTGTCTCGACATGACCTCGGGAGGTCGGGTACGAGGAAGAGTTATTTGTAGATTCCCATGCTTACGTGTCACTTTTCCATCGTATAGAAACCTATTTGTTACATACTTTCTTGTGAGGTAAACCCATGTATTCTAATCTTTCGTTGCTACAATTATCCAAATACTCCTAAACTTACAATGTTTTCGTGGGTTTTCATGGTGTATGTCTCTCGGATCTCAAATAAAATCCAATTATTTTATGTCAAGGAAATGACAGTTTACGGGTTTTCAAGAGACACGTGTGTTTTGTTAGGAATATCACATACCTTCACGTGGGGCGGGTCACCTACTCCTTCAGTCCAACTCCACGCATCCCACCTTCTATGTCTTTTTCTATTTTTTTGTTATTACTCTTTTATTCTCGAGCACTACAACCTCGCTCATAGGCTTAGGATTTGACTCTATTTTAGGTTGTGTACTTCGAGGTGGTGTTGAAGACATTGTGACAAGAGCCTTCTTAATTTTATTTTGTTTCAAACTTTCCCCTGCACTCATTTTTTCTATCTTCCTCTTATGCCCGTAGAACATCTCGATGTGCACAAATCAACTATATGATTCTTAGGTGTTTTAGAGCATCTTTACCAACTCCATTCTTGTATTTTTGACCCACTTTTATAACATCCTCAAAGCAAGATATCCTGGTCTATTAACTCTAAGTTTAGGGTTTGTCTAACCCTTCTTCAAATTAGTCAAGATTTTTAATGTAACACCTCCAATCACCGACAAATTTCCATCGAAGATAAAATATTTGTTAACCCATGTAGCTACTTCTTTCTAGTGACCTGGTAAAATCTCCCACTTAATCCCTTTTTGAATACCCTAGGGAGTGAGTATTATCTCTGGCATAGCTTCCCCTTGATCATGAAATAAAGGTATCAAATCTTTCAGCGGGGCATTTGTAACAATTTTTAATCCTGTTGGTTGGATATTTCTTTAGGCCAAAATATGAGGTTCAACCACGGTGTATGGGATCAAATCCTCCTCAAAGATAGGTGAGGCTACCTGATTATTACTAATCTAAAACACAAAGAGAAATAATATATACAATATCCACACTATTCTAAATATTGGGGTTGGGATGCAATCCCGAAATCCATATCAACATGAAATGGAGATATTACAACTTTAGAAATGAAATGGATTAGAAAGGAAACTTATTATAGATGAAACAGAGTGGAAAGGGAATGAGAGGAACATATTTTCTTTCAAGAAAACACAGATTGAGAAATACTTATACGAGTTTTAGATAATGAGTGTAATATTCAAAATGATTAAAATAATCAAGAACACTAAACAAATAATAGCTTAAGATCTTGAACGTAAGAACAATTTCTCAAGATAAATGAATCTCACAACACAAAGTTTGCAAAATAACACCTGTTCCTATTCTTCAATGATTAAAAAGAAAATACAAAGTTTTTCTTCTTCTTCACAATAGCTCTTAATATTCTAAAATCTCCCCTTTGGAATGCACAAGCATCCCTTATTTATAATAGAGAGAGCAGAGAGAAAATAGGATAAATCCTAGAAAATAGTCTTTTAACGAGAGTCCTATTTTGCTTGACTCTCACGTAGGAGAACAAGTCAAAATTTGCTTCCTATGTGATGAAACAAAAATGAAAAAGACATGACAATTTCTTGGTAGAAATGACATGAAACATTATGCTTATTCTACTTCATCATCCTTGTCTTCTTCCAACGAAAGCCTGCTTGTCTCAAAATTCTTGGAACTTTCAGATTATGCTCTACATCTCGTCTTCATCTAGCGCACTAGAATAATCACTTAGGACCTCGCAAGTTTCTTGAGTGTCACTTGCGTTACCAGGAAGTTTCTTCAATTTCTTATTGAGTTTCCTTAGTGATTCCAAAACATTCTCGATCCTTATGAACTTATCGATGGTTGCCAGATCAAAGATGGAAGTTGGTTCATGCTGAATTAATTCTTGAATTTTCTTATAGAGATCGTCAGTAGGTAGAATATTTGATCTTTCATCCAACACCTTGGTGAATATCCTATACAACTCCTCTTCTATATCATTGGTGGCATCAACCAACTGATCTCTAGATTCCCTCAATTTGCTACAAGCTTCACTGAGAATCTTTACCCTCAAATATGATAGCCTTGGCTAACTCAAAATGCTTATGCCCATGAGGAATTATTCCTTCTTCCATTAAGATCCGGATGGACCCTATTTTAGTGCATTGAGAGCTTCTAAAGTTAATTCAAGGTTCCCAACCTCTTGCGAAAATTCATCATCCATATTGTCGTCATCCTTCTTTATTTCCTCCAAGGATTTATAAACCTCCACTGTGTCATCAATGACCTCTCTTCCTTGTAGGAGTAGCCTCTTTATCCATTCTTCAATCGTTCTCCCCTTCTCATTGATCTTTTCAATCATAGGTACCGATGAGAAATCGAACCTGATAGGAGTAGGGGTAGAAGATGATGGTGTTGACTAAGAAGGATTTGAAAGATTGAGTAATACTTTCGTCAACTATTCAACTTTCTCCTTTAGCTCATCCCTACTTACCTTTGTTTCCTTTAGCTTCTAGAAAAGCACGTTCATGGCATCCTGCACATCCTATTGTGCTCCTTCTATTGTTACTTTTCCCAGATCAACCCTTGTAATCTGATAATCAATCACCACTATATCCACCTTAGTTTTATTGGCTACGGGAGTACCAATATCTGCAAACTTATGCCCTGAGGAATCCACTAAAACCCTTGAAACTATTTTGGGTTTCTTGGAATATTTAGCAGGAGAAGCCTTGAGTGAACTGAAATCAAAGGTTGGTAGGGGAACCACCACCTTCCTCTTCTTTGGTGTTTGATCAATTAACCATTGAGGTATAGTGGAAGAATTTTCCCAAATCGGAGGTGTTATGGTTGTATCTGTAGGTGGAGGAAGATTTACTTGTGGAGTGCTAATGAGTACAATTGTAGTGACTGGGCAATAGACTCGGGAATGAAGTGTGGAAGGATGAGGCATATCTATAGCCATCGTAGGTCCAGAGAGAGAGGTCGAGGTCGAGAAAAATTTTGGCCATGACCGATGAGAGTGGCATGGAAATATGAGATGAGGAATATTGGGAGAGAGGAGGTAAAGACTCTAAAGCCAAAGCTTGAGAAGTAAGAGAAAGACTTACTTCCAATGAGCAATCAAAAAAAGGAGAAACAAGAGGTTGACCAACCTCAATTTCTGAAATAATTTCTCCTTGTTCTAGTGGAGGAGGTGAATCCAATATCTCAACTATTTGTGTAGGAGTAGCAGATGATTTGACCCCTTTCTTTTCTCCTTTTCTGACAAACTTAAACTTTATTTTCCTCTTGGTAGGGCTTTTATCCTTTTCCTTCTCTCCCTTGGAGGGCCCCACTTCTAAGGTAGCTATTTTTGAAAAGCTCTTTTCCTTATAACTCATTCCCTAAGAAATGAGCCATGCCTTAGTGTGGACAAGAGTTTGAGTATCTCTTTCAGTGATAGAAACCTTTTCAGCAACAGAGCAATCAATGGTTGGGAATCTGAGTTGGTCTCCATCTGACTATTCATACCTATTGTCCATAACACTTTCATTATCCACGTGCCTTCGAGGATGTCAGCTAGATCTAACATCTGAATTTCTTCAAGTGTCAGTCTGTTGTTATCTTTTCTTTGGATGGAAACTTCATCACGAAGATCAACCCAGATATCTTCCATAGTGGGCACATGCAGGTACAAGGTTCCATATGACTTGGGACTCTTCGAATGTCAAATCCCTCCCTCATCTTCATATATTTCTTCAATTTTTCTTGAAGCTCATGTACCACATTATTTGCCTTAACCACGGTAGAACATTTATACCTTCCAATGGAAATGGGGAAGGAGACGACGGCTTTGTGCCTACTTTGTTTGAATTTGTGAAAATCCAACAATTGTCTGACTAACTCCATGAGGATCAGCTCACCTGGGAACTTGGGAAAATGGAAAGGATTACCATGGAACCTTACCACCTGAAGATAAGTAAACTTCTTCAATTGCAATAAAATGCAACTCCATTTTGACACTTCAACCCATGCTTCATCAGAAACCCTTCTCTTCCTCAAATCAAGATCCAATCTGCAAATGTTTTCATAGAAGAAGGTGTCATTCACTCTTCTAAATTGGTCTTTAGACCCTTTTATTGTCAGCTATGGGAAGTACCGATATATGTGTTCCATTGCTCGATTCCCTTTACATCTAGCCCTATATAGTTTCTCATGCCTGCTACTACATAGGTGACATATGACATCATATAGAACTTGCCGGTAGACAAGACCATTTTCATTTAGGAGTCTATCTCATCACTTATTATGCTACCCCAATCAATCCGTTGGTCATTCTTCTTTATTGCGACCATGAACTGGTATGCACACCCTTGGAATTCCTTCGAATCTAGGAGCCCAAATAACTGGCTCAGCAGGGTGATGACATCGCTGATTTCAAGGATAAAATCACTTCTAGGAGAAGACTTGGGAAACCTAGAGACAGTTGGCTTAGCCTTCATCAAGAACTTCTTGTTTACATGCTTGATGTAATCTTCCTGATCTTTTTCCCAGGCCTTTTGTTCTAGCTTAAGGTCTAAATCAACATATTTCGTAAAGTTTGGCAACTTTAGGAGTTGATCAAAGTAATATCCATCCAATTTCACTATATATTCCCCTACTTGATTTCTCACTGAGCGAGAGGCTGAGTCATAGCGGGAAGCGCAAGCCAGGATGAATTCAGGGCATTGAGCTAATGTTAGAAATCTTATTGTAAGAGGAAGACCGCTGTTAGCTATTGACTTCATCCATGAATTCTAAGAAGAATCCTCAATTCTTTTCCAGAAGTCTTCCATATCTATATTGTCGAGCTTCGTGTCCCAAATGTCATAATTGTAGCTTACATAAGAAGAAGATTCCATCTTCTAGTACTTATACTTCATTTTTCCTAACTTATCCGACTTATCCTTAGATGGGCCAGGGTCCGACATGAGGAGTCTTGAAAATGCCTTGATGACTTCTGGAAGAGCAATCGGGTGTGAAAGCTTGTTGGACAAGTGCATAAACCCACCACACCATTCAGGTTTTGAAACTTGCAAAACACCTTCAAAACCTAACAGACTAGATTGTATGTCAAAAATTAGGTTGTGTCAAACAACAACAAACCCAAAACACTAGCGAGATGTATTTCGGAAGTTAGCGCATGTTGTGCATCGATGAAAACCCGACACACTACGGAGGTAGGAGGATGTTGAGCAGGTGGAAGATCCCGACACACTACGGAACTTGATAGGTGTTGAGCACCCTGCAAAACCCACAAGGTGGAAGACACGAGATGTACAACACCCTGCAAAACCCGAAATCAATATATCGGGTTTCATCATGCCAAAACATGAGAATTTCCCGCCTTTTTCACTTATTGATTTTTAGATTCTTTTGAAATCTATAACTTACGTAAAAATTATTAAATAACCAAGGATTGAATTTCAAACAAGAACCGAGGAAAAATAGCCCCAAAACCCTAAAACATAAATGAGGGAAAAATAATGGAGTGGAAACCCCAAGAAAAATACCTCACAAATAACCCAAAAAGCTTCTAAGAAGAAATAAGAGAAGAATACCTTCAACTAGATCAAAAAAATGATCAAAGATGGATGTTGAAATCGACTAGGAAGCTCAATCGAATCTGGAGGTGGAAGAAGCATACATAGAAATCCAACGTAGAAAAACATACCGGGTAAACAAATGACATGGAAAACCAACTATTTATAATACCCTAACATTAATTACACCTCACTTGACACATGTGCCAACTACTAGACAACTAGACATTAATGACATGTCATCATGCTTGGAGCCTCTCGAAAACCTAATACAAAGGGTTTGGTTTAATTCAGGTTTCAGGTTTTGGAAAACATGAAGCATGACACATGAGATGTTAAGATGCTTCTAAGTCCCAAAATCCCGACACAAAGGCTTCATTTAGGTTTCGGGTTTCAAGAATCACACGACATGAAACATGCATTGGATAAAGCATGTTCCGATGCTTAGGAGTTCAAAACCGACACACTGCTAAGACAATCGGGTTTCGGGTTTCAGGGAACTCAGATATGTAACATGTAAGAAACATGCTTTCATGCAATGAAAACCAAAACCTAAAATTCTCCTTTAAAGGGGAATTTTAAAGGGATTGCCTAAAATTTTCATATGGTTATCTCATTTTTAGTTAGGAATCACTAAAATGAGATAACAATTGGCTCCAATTGGGGACTTTCTTTGAAACCTCAAAGGAAGAGAACTCATAATCAAAAAGCTTTATCCATTGGGCTACGGAGTCAGAAGAAGAAAAACAAAAATAAACAAACAAACAAAGACAGAAAGAAAGCAAACACACAATAGGAAATAAATTATAATACAATGCAAGAGAGCATCTTGCATTACTGATGGAACAACTTCAGATGTTGACCACTGAAAGGTAGAGGGAGCAACTCTCCATCAAGATATGATAGACAGAAGCTATTTTCACCATTCAGCTAATGGATTTTGAAAGGACCTTTCCATAAAGAATCGAACTTGTCATGCATCCCTTTTTGTTCCCTTCTCTTATCCCAGAGAAGTACTAGATCTCCAATCTAGAAATCACGTTGCTTTGATTTTTTGTCAAATATCTTTTTGACTTTGCTTTGATGATCTGTAATGTGATCCACCACCTTGCTCCATTCTTCTTCTAGCCTGGCTAGGTACATTATCCTTTTCTCAACAAAACTTTGAAAAGTTTCATCCTTAATTAATTTAGCCAACCATAAGGTGGCAATTCTACAGAGATAGGAATCACAACATCAATTACATACAATACTTGGAATGGGTACATTCCAATAGCTCGCTCAGATTAATATGATATGCCCATAATGTATTAGACAATGCTTTGTGCTATGTCCTCTGATTCTCATCAACCATCTTTCTGATTATGGTCACTAGGTTCTTGTTGCTTGATTCAGCCTGACCATTACCTTGGGGGTAATAATCGGATGAATGAGCCAATGTGATCCCAAATCCATAAAAAATTCTATCAACTCATGTGATGAGAAATTGGAAGCATTGTCAAAAAATCTTGTGAGGAATGTCGAATCTAAAAATTATATTCTCTTTGAGAAAATTACACACAGCTTCGAGGTTACCTTCTTGATTGGCGCAACTTCCACCCACTTGGTGAACTAGTCTATGGCGGTGAGCACATAATTATGACAGGTGCTAGAGGCAGGATTCAATACTCCAATGAAATCAATTCCCCATTGGCAAAAAGTTTCTTTAATTACCACAGGCTTCAAGGGAAGAGCTGCTAGCTTAGGACATTCCACGAAATGTTGACAAGCTTCACATTTGGTCACCCATTCTGTTGAATCTCGAAAGAGAGTAGGCCAATAGTACCTGGCCCGTAAGATTTTTTAAGCCGTCACGGAGGAAGAGAAATGTCCTCCACATGCTATATTGTGAAAGGATTCTAGCAACCTTATCTACTGAGACTTATCAACACAATGCAGAATACACCATCAATACCCTTCTTGTATATACCATTATCCCATAGAACGTATCTTGTGGACCTTAATTTAACTTGTCCTCTTTTATTTTTGGCTCAAATGTGGGGGACATTCACCATAAGTTAAAAAGAAAGCGATGTCTACATACCATTCATCGGTTGTGCTTACAAAAAGCACCATGGGCAATTCTAAAGAAGTATCTTTAGTTTCTTCGCATTCTGTCTCAAACTTGTTTTCTGCAATCAATTGGCACAGGCCTCTTCCTCGTACCAACTTGGTAGGTCTGATGTCCAAGTCATATTCTTAGACTTTGGCTATCTAGTTACCCCGTTGACTACCCAACTCTTGTTGAGTCAAAATGGACTTAACTGCAAAGATCGTGAACAAGAACGAGAGTGTTAGAACTCAACACAATACCAAACGCTTCACCACTCTCACCACTGCATAAGCATGCTTTTCAATTTGTGACATCTTCAATTCATGTTCCTTTAATGGGAAGCTCATGAAAGCAATGGGAGCTTCGATTCCTTCTTTGTTTTCATGCATAATGATGGTCGATCTCAGTATGTGTGGAAGCGTAGCTGTACATGATGAAATACTTCGTGAATTTTGGGCATACCATAATAGGAGCATGAGAAAATTCTCTTTTGACTTCTTCAAAAGCAAGCTTCCCTTCAGTGCTCCATCAAAATGGAGTTTTACCTTTCATCATCCCAAGGATATCCTTGGTTTTATCGACAAATTCTGCTACAAATCTTCTTAGAAAATTGACCTTTCCGAAAAAGGAATGCACCCCAATTTTTCTTGTAGGTAGGGTAAGGCTTTGGATGGCCTTCACCCACTTTGGTTTGATCTTGGTTCCTTCTTTAGTCATGATATGACCTAACAACTTTCCTTCATTACTCCGAACATGGAATTTTTAGGATTTAATGAAATCCCATGACACCTACACCTTAAGAGTACCTACTCTGTAATTGTAATGATCACTTTGCTTCTTAGAGAAGACCGTCAAGTCATCAAAATATACAACTATGACCTTTCCCATAAAATCACTGAAAGCTAGGTCCATATCTCTTTGAAACATGGCTCTAGTGTTAATCAAACCAAAAGGCATCCTCCTGTAAGCAAAGGTCCCCCATGGGGTGGCGAATGTTGTTTTATGTTGATCCTCGGCGGATACCTCGACCGATTATACCGAAAATCCATCAAGCATGGATAAAATTTCTGATCTAGTGACATTCTCAGCAATACTTGGTCTATGATAGGAAATGGGTAATTGTCTTTCAATGAATACTGATTAAGGTTCCAAAATTCAACACAAATCCGGATCTCCCACTCTTTTTCGACGGGGACAATGTTAGCAACCTGTGGAATGATAGATTGGAAAGATAATCCTTGCATCTAACATCTTTTGAATTTATACAAGGATTGTCCCTGATATCTTTGGGTTGTAATGCCTTTGCTTCTGCCTATAGGGTTTAACCTCAGGCTTCAAAGGGATGCTATGTTGCACATCCTTGGGCTTGAAAGACTTCAGATCTGCATACGACCATGCTAGGATGTCCATATATCTCTTCAGGAGTGAAGTGAATCTTTCTTTCTCCTCCGAGAATAGAATTTCCCGATGTTTACCATCTGTGGTTGGTCAGAAGAGCCTAGATTAACTTGATCTACCTCTGACGAGGAAGCACCTTTAGCTTTCCTTTTATCCTAAATGAAATGGTCATGCTTATCAAATAGACCTTCCAGAGAAACTAATCCCTTCGAGAATCTTATTTCCTTTGAGCTAGATGAATTCACCATCAATCTCTTGATATGAATTCGAGACGGACTCATGGAAATCCGATTCTGATCCTTCAAAATAAAGCTCGCTAAAATTATCAATTTTTTCAAGAAAAGATAATAGTGTTGACCATCATTAAACACTTGCCAATGTGTCTTGAATTATCTCGGAACACTTTCGATGATACACAATCTCAATGGTATACTTGTCCTGTTTGAACTTTGGTTGAGAAAGGAGAAGAGATGCAAATACATGGATAAAGAATCAACTTTATCATTGTGATCTCTCAAAATTCCTTAATGGAAAAAGCATCAAAGCATTCTACGTTGTCCCACACCTTGTTCTGTAATGCCTTAGGCAATCATTTTTACCTAATATATCCCATTACTTGATTCATAATCAACTCAAAGATCTCCCTACACATTGAGATTTCGATTCCTTTTTGCCTTGCCATTTTTATAAAAATCTTCGTATTCAACCGTGTTATTATTATTGTCAAATTGTAACTTGAAGGTGAAGGGAAAAATCTTGAAATCTAGAGATATAAGAACCACACCAGCACCCACCCAAAGTAGTTGAAAAAATTTCATCAAACTCAAGGATCCAAATGGCATTAGGATCTTCTTCCTTAAATTCTAGAAAGGCACCTCGATGTCATGAAATAATTTCCCAAGCCTTCATCATCGAAGAGAGTTTGGGCCTTGGGATAATCTGATTTAGTGACCAGGTACTTTTCCTGTGCTTCAGGTGGAGGACACGAGGAACTCGATTTACTATAATTTTAGCTTTGGTTCAGTCCATATTGATTTCTCCTCCAACATCTTTGCAAAAACCTCTTCCTAATAGAATAGCATAAGCAGCTAGGATATCAAAGAACCGGGATAGTCATTTTTACTCTCTTTTCGGGAATGCAACAAATGTAAACTATGCATCCTTGATTTGGCCAATCAAGGGGACTTGTTTAGTTTCCATGTAGTAACACTTCCCATAAGATTTAGTCAAGGTAAGTCTAAGGGCATGGGATAATTTTGCGGGCATTACGTTATCAGAGGCTCCTAAGTCAATTATGCAATTGCTGAGTTTAAAACCGTTTATAAGAAAGGACAAATAAAATAGTTCAATCTTTCCCAAAGAAGCAGCAGAGGTCATATTACTCTGAGGTAAAGGTTGAGTAGGGCTAGGCAAAATGCCTTTTGAAGATGAAGGGATAGTAGCCTTTCTTCTAATGAATTTGGCAAGTTTCTCAAATTGCTCAGGATTTGACTGAAGGTACTCGGCTTCCAACATTTGGATTTTAGTTTTCTTTGCATGATCAATAATGTCAAAAGTAGTATATGAAAGAATGATGGTGGGCTCAATTCTGGTTATGCTAGTCTGAGTCGAGGTACTAGCCTTGGGGGTAGGAGAAAGAGAGTTAGAAGATGAAGTTACCTTTTTAGTTGTCTCCTTTTTAGTTTGTGTTGAGATAGGAGAGCCTCTTTTAGCCATAACCATGGGAGCTTCTTTAATTTTCTCCTTAGAGCCTTCAATTAGCTTTTTGGGGTTCTGGGATTGAGATCGAGTGAAGAATGCAAATGATTGGCCATCATGCTCACATTCATCTTCCTTGTATTCCAAGTACCCAATGCTGATTCACCAACTGAATCATCAAAAGACTCATTAGCATGTCTTGAAGCTTCAAAAGATTCATGAGACTCTTGATCTTCTGGTTCTCCATCTTCCTCAACTATTTCTACTACCGCGTTGATAGGAGGAGCTTCAATGGCCAGCCTGGTGGGAGTAGCAATCAACTGATTCCTATCTCTTGCGAGGGCGCCATTGGTATTGTTGAAATTCCATCTAGGAATATTATGATAAGGAACGTTGGTCACTTGTTGAGACATTTGTTTCTTCAAAGTGATCAAGTTGTTGGCCATCCTTGAATCATAGGATTAGTAGTACTCTGAGAAGAACTCTGATTTTTAGGCTTAGATGACTCTCTTTTGATCTTTCCAACCAGAATGAGATCATCTTCTATTTCAATGGTTGTAGCTTGAGCAGTGGCCAAATCGAGGATAACATACCTTCTTAATAAGAAGCTCACATCGGAGGCTAGGAATTGATGAAGAAACACTTTTGATTTTTAAGAGTGGGAACAACTAGATCTAGAATCTTACGAATCAGCTTGTTGAATTTGGCTATGAAGTCCCGCATGGGTTCATAAGAATCCTTCTTCATATGTGTAAGTTATGCTAACAAGGCATGAGAATCTTCAGCTGGTTTGAACCTTGCTTCAAATACGGATCTCATGGTAGCCCAGTTGGTAATGCATGCATTTGGAAGATGGTAGAACCATTCTACTTACTACACCATGCAATGTTTCAATGAAGATTCGAATAGAGACATCTTCATGAGCAACCCCAAGGATTTTTCATGTGAAAAAGAATGAATCGATGTGTTCATCAGGGTGCTACTTCCCATCACCATTGAACTTAGGAATATTCATACATGACCCATGCGGTAGATCATGCAACGGAAGAGTTAGGGAAAGAGGACCAATATCTGCACCCCAAGGCACAGGTTGTTATTGATGGCGAATCACAACACCCCTGAATATCTGCAACTTGATGGGTTGATACTCTCAATGCGATTACATAACATGGAGCTTTTTCCAAGTGTGGGACTTTGTGAATCGAGAAAATCTCTCCGGATGAAGGCAAAGTTCCTATTCCTCTGTTGGCTAGATGCACACATAAAAATGTAGAGGGTTTACTCAAAAACCTAATCTAACTTGCCAAGGAGACAGAGGTAAGAAGATGCATAAAAATAAACCTAAACTAACAAAGGTGATGCCGAGGAATGAAGAACACTGTCTTGCCAATAAACACAAACCATTAAAATGCAATGCAAGATCATGCACTGAGATAACCAAATTTGCAGGTGAAAGATCGGGAGGAAGAAAATGAACATAGAGAGGGTTGAGAATCATCCACGAGACATGCATTATTTTCTCCAAATATTGATGATACACTACAAATGCCAAGAGGTAAAGTTGCATTACGCTTTAGATGGGAGGTTTGAACTCCACAAATTCACTTGCAAAGAGAAGAAGGGAGGGGAAAACAAGAATGTCCAAGAAGCCCCTCCTTATAATTTATAGGAAGAATGAGAGAGGGAAGAGAGAGGAATTCCAAATCTACCCCAACCACCTCCAAGTTGTATTTAATTCATCTCATTATGGCGGTAGGTGAGAACCCTAGCAAACCCAAAAAATGGTGAACTATATTTTGCATTTTTGAAGAACTTGTTCTCACCCAATTAAATATATCCAGTCATAGTTGGACAGAGGACCTTGTAAGATTTCCGAAAATTCCAACCTTGCATGAATCTGAGCTCCTTGTGAAAATTTATGGCCATTTGAATATCTGGGTTAGGGTTTGCTTCTGTCGGGTTCGGGGTGTCAGCGCTCAAAATGTTGCGCCTCCTAAAGGTGCACCTTGGCACATCCATCCTCACGTCAACATACTTTTAAGTGTGCCATAGGTGCTGAAAATGTGGTGTCGATGCCTTCTAATCTGCGCCAGGGGCACAATTTTTTCTATGTCAAGACTTTCTAATCTACACCAAGGGCATAATTTTTCCATGTCGGTGCCTTCTAATCTGCGCCAGGGGTGCAATTTTTCCATGTCGGTGCCTTCTAATCTGCGCCAGGGGTGCAATTTTTCCATGTTGGCACCTTCTAATCTATGCCAAGCACACAATTTTTTTCCATGTTGACACCTTCTAATCTGTGCTTTTAAGGGCGTGACTGTGGTGGTGCAAATAAATGTCAGGTTTTGAGTTTCTTTGATTTCCATATTCTTTTGTTTGTCTATATTTACCCGGGGGAGATATATACAACAATTTTGCTACTATCCTTCGAATGAAGTGCACATAGGAATTCGAGTATTAGACAAAAATAGTGCCTGAAAGTTGCAAGTTTCTTGTTCTTACGAAACCCGAGTTCTTCGAATAGGTGAAGAACTCCTTACATGGATAGATGCAACACTATTGGGGGAAAGTCTAAAATTGTGTTGTTGAAGTAGATAAAAGAATGCAATCGTTTCACCTTTCGGCTCGTCTTGACCGAGTGAAGATCTTTCTAGCCAACTTGAACTGAAAATGCATCTTCTGAAAATAAGGCAAATGCGGAGTTGCCGGACACCAATAGGTTAAGCTTAGTCTTATAAATCAGTATATCCCTAGCGGAGTCGACAAAATTTGTTGGTTGGATATTTTTTCAGACCAAAATATGAGGTTCAACCATAGTGTACGGGATCAAATCCCTCCTCAAAGATAGGAGAGGTTGCCTATTTATTACTAATCTAAAGCACAGTAGAAATAATATATACAATATCCACACTATTCTAAATATTGGGGTTGGGATGCAATCCCGAAATCCATATCAACATGAAATGGAGATATTACAACTTTAGATATGAAATGGATTATAAAATAAACTTATTATAGATGAAACAGTGGGAAGGGAATGAGAGGACTATATTTTCTTTCAAGAAAAATAGATCGAGATATACTCATACGAGTTTTAGATAATGACTTTGTAATATTAGAAATGATTAAAATAATCAAGAACACTAAATAAATAATAGCTTAAGATCTTGAATGTAAGAACAATCTCTCAAGATAAATGAATCTCACAACACAAAGTTTGCAAAATAACACATGTTTCTATTCTTCAATGATTAAAAAGAAAATACAAAGTTTTTCTTCTTCTTCACAATAGCTCTTAATATTCTAAAAATCTCCCCCTTTGGAATGCACAAGCATCCCTTATTTATAATAGAGAGAGCAAAGAGAAAATAGGATAAATCCTAGAAAATAGTCTTTTAACGAGATTCCTATTTTGCTTGACTCTCACATAGGAGAACAAGTCAAAATTTGCTTCCTATGTGACGAAACGAAAATGAAAAAGACATGACAATTTCTTGATAGAAATGACATGAAACATTATGCTTATTCTACTTTGTTGTCCTTGTCTTCTTCCAGCGAAGCCTACTTGTCTCGAAATTCTTGGAACTTCCAGATTATGCTCTACATCTCATCTTCATCTAGCGCACTAGAATAATCACTTAGGACCTCACAAGTTTCCTGAGTGTCACTTGCGTTACCAAGAAGTTTCTTTAATTTCTTATTGAGTTTCCTTAGTGATTCCAAAACATTCTCGATCCTTATGAACTTATCGATGGTTTCCAGATCAAAGATGGAAGTTGGTTCATGCTGAATTAATTCTTGAATTTGCTTATAGAGATCGTCAGTAGGTAGAATATTTGAGCTTTCATCCAACACCTTGGTGAAGATCCTGACAGCTCCTCTTCTATGTCATTGGTGGCATCAACCAACTAATCTCTAGATTCCCTCAATTTGTTGCAAGCTTCACTGAGAATCTTTACCCTGAATCTGATAGCCTTGGCTAGCTAGAAATGCTTATCCCCATGTGGAATGATTCCTTCTTCCATTAAGATCCAGGATGGAACCTGTTTCAGTGCATTGAGAGCTTCTAAAGTTAATTCAAGGTTCCCGACCTCCTGTGAAAATTCGTCAAACATTTTGTCACCATCCTTCTTTATTTCCTCCAAGGATTTATAAACCTCCACTATGTCATCAATGACCTCTCTTCCTTGTAGGAGTAGCCTCTTTATCCATTCTTCAATCGTTCTCCCCTTCTCGTTGATCTTTTCAATCATAGGTACTTGAGAAATGAAATTGAACCTCGATAGATATTTTGTTGATTGAGAAGGATTTTAAAGCTTGAGTAATACCTTTGTCAACTGTTCAACTTTCTCCTTTAGCTCATCCCTACTTACCATTGTTTCCTTCAGCTTCTGGCAAATCATGTTCATGGCATCCTGCGCATCTTGTTGTGCTCCTTCTGATAGTTACTTTTCCCATATCAACCCTTGTAATCTAATAATCAGTCACCACTATATCCTCCTTAGTTTTTTTGGCTACGGGAGTAGCAATATCTACAAACTTATGCCCTAAGGCATCCACTAAAACCCTTGAAACCATTTTAGGTTTCTTGGCAGATTTGGCAGGAGAAGCCTTGAGTGAACTAAAATCGAAGGCTGGTAGGGGAACCACCACCTTCCTCTTCCTTAGGGTCTGATCAATTAACCATTGAGGTACAATGGAAGAATTTTCCCCAATCGGAGGTGTTATGGTTGTATCTCGGGTGGAGGAAGATTTACTTGTGGAGTGGTAATGAGTGCAAGTGTAGTGACTGTGGGAATAGATTCAGGGAATGAAGGTGTAGAAGGAGGAGGCATATCTATGGCCATCAGTAGGTCCAACAGAGAGAGGTGAGAGGTCGGAGAAAATTTTGGCCATGACTAATGAGAGTGGCATAGAAATATGAGATGAGGAAGATTGGGAGAGAGGAGGTAAAGACTCTAAAGCCAAAGCTTGAGAAGCAAGAGAAAGACTTACTTCCGATGAGAAATCAACAAAAGGAGAAATAAGAGGTTGACCAACCTTGATTTCTGAAATAATTTCTCCTTGTTCTGGTGGAGGAGGTGAATCCAATATCTCAACTATTTGTGTAGGAGTAGCAGATGATTCGGCCCCTTGCTTTTCTCCTTTTCTGACAAACTTAAACTTTATTTGCCTCTTGGTAGGGCTTTTATCATTTTCCTTCTCTCCCTTGGAGGGCCCCACTTATAAATTAGCTATTTTTGAAAATCTCTTTTCCTTATAACTCATTCCCAAGAAATGAGCCATGCCTTAGTGCGGACAAGAGTCTAAGCAACTCTTTCAATGATAGAAGCCTTTTCAAAGAACAAACCAATCAATGGATGGGAATCCAATTTTGTATCCATCATTGACTGCTTCATAACTATTATCCAAAATGCTTTCCTTGTCCATGGTGCCTTCGAGGATGTCATCTAGATCTAACATCTGAATTTCTTCAAGTGTTAGTCTGTTGTTGTCTTTTCTTCGGATGGCAACTTCATCACAAAGATCAACCCAGATATCTTCCACAGTGGGCACATGCAGGTACAAGGTTCCATATGACTTGAGGACTCCTCGGATGTCAAATCCCTCCCTCATCTTCATATGTTTCTTCAATTTATCCTGAAGCTTGTGCACCACATTCTTGGCCTTAACCACGGTAGAACATGTATACCTTCCAATGGAAATGGGGAAGGAGATGGCGGCTTTGTGCCTACTTTGTTGGAATTTTTGAAAATCCAACAATTGTCTAACCAACTCCATGAGGATCAGTTTTTCACCTAGGGAACCTGGGCAAATAGAAAGGATTACCATGGAACCTTACCACCCGAAGATAAGTAAACTTCTTGAATTGTAAGAAAATGCAACCCCATTTTGACACTTCAGCCCATGCTTCATCGGAAACCCTTCTCTTCCTCAGATCAGGATCCAATCTACAAATGTTTTCGTAGAAGAAGGCATCATTCACTCTTCTAAATTGGTCTTCAGACCCTTTTATTGTCAGCGTGGGAAGTACCGATATATGTGTTCCATTGCTCGGTTTCCCTTTGCATCTAGCCCTAGATAGTTTCTCATGCATGTTGCCGCATAGGTGACGTATGACATCATATAGAACTTACCGGTAGACAAGACCATTTTCATTTGGGAGTCTATCTCATCACTTATTAGGCTACCCCAATCAATCCCTTGGTCATTCTTCTTTATGATGACCATGAATTGGTACATCCACCCTTGGAATTCCTTCGAATCTGGGAGCCCAAATAATCGGCTCAAGCAGGTGATGATATCACTGACTTCAAGGATAAAATCACTTCTAGGGACCGACTTAGGAAACCTAGAAACAATTGGCTTAGCCTTGATCAAGAACTTCTTGTTTACGTGCTTGATGCAATCTTCCTGATCTTTGTCCCAGGCCTTTTGTGTTGATTTAAGGTCTAAATCAACATATTCTGTAAAGTTGGGAAACTTTAGGAGTTGATCAAAGTAATCTCCATCCAATTTCACTATAGATTCCCCTGCTTGATTTCTCACTGAGCGGGAGGCTGAGTCATAGTGGGAAGTGCAAGCCAGGATGAATTCAGGGAATTGAACTGATATCAAAAATCCTACTACAAGAGGAAGACCACTGTCGGCTATTGACTTCATATATGAAATTGAGAAGAATCCTAAATTCTTTTCCAGAAGTCTTCCATATCTATATTGCCGAGCTATGTGTCCCGATGTCATAATTATAGCTTACATAAGAAGAAGATTCCATCTTCTGGTACTTATACTTCATTTTTCCTGACTTATCTAACTTATCCTTAGATGGGCCAGGGTCCGACATGAGGAGTCTTGAAAATGCCTTGATGACTTCGGAAGAGCAATCATGTGTGAAAGCTTGTTGGACAAGTGCACAGACCCACCACACCATTTGGGTTTTGAAACTTGCAAAACACCTTTGAAAACTTGAAAGACTAGATTTTTGTTAGAAATTAGGTTTGTGTTTAACGCCAACAAAACACTGAAACATTGGCGGGATGTATGTCGAAAGTTAGGGCATGTTGCGCATCGATGAAAACCCGACACACTGCGGAAGTAGGAGGATGTTGAGCAGGTGGAAGGTCTCAAACAATGTGGAACTTAATAGGTGTCAATAACCCTACAAACCCGACACAAGGTGGAAGACATGAGATGTACAACACCCTACAAAACCCAAAATCAATATATCAGGTTTCTGACATGCCAGAATATGAGAATTTCCCACCTTTTTCACTTATTGATTTTTAGATTCTTTTGAAATCTACAACTTATGTAAAAATAAGTAAATAACCAAGGAGTGAATTTCAAACAAGAACCCTAATGGGAAGAAGACAAGAACCAAGGAAAAACAACCCCAAAACCCTAAAACAGAAATGAGGGAAAATAATGGAGTGGAAACCCCAAGAAAAACACCTCACAAATAACCCAAAAAGCTTCTAAGAAGAAAGAAGAGAAGAATACCTTCAAATAGATTGAAAAAATGATCAAATACAGATGGAAAAATTGACCGAGAAGCTCAATCGGGTTTGGAGGTGGAAGAAGCATACACAAAAATCCAACATAGCAAAAACGTACCAAGTAACAAATGACATGGAAAACCAACTATTTATAATACCCTAACATTAATTACACCTCACTTGACATGTGTGCCAACTACTAGACAACTGGACATTAATGACATGTCATCATGCTTGGAGCCTTCAAAACCCGATACAAAGGGTTTGGTTTAATTCGGGTTTCGGGTTTTGGAAAACATGAAGCATGACACATGAGATGTTAAGATGCTTCTAAGTCCCAAAATCCCGACACAAAGGCTTCATTTGGGTTTCAGGTTTTGGGAATCACACGACATGAAACATGCATTGGATAAAGCAGTTTTAGGTTTCGGGGAACATCAGACATGTAACATGCAAGAAACATGCTTTCATGTAATGAAAACCCAAAACCCAAAATTCTCCTTTAAAGGGGAATTTTAAAGGGATTTGCCTAAAATTTTCATATGGTTATCTCATTTTTAGTTAGGAATCACTAAAATGAGATAAAAAATCCAAAATCTAGGAGACCGAGATATGGCAGCAACAATATGACTATCTATCTCAACTCTTTTACCCCCTATTTTTTAACATGTCACTTCAAAATTTAACAGAATTCATCAACCAGTTCTTCATCAAAACCTTCAAACTTTCTTATGAACTCTAACCAACCTGAGTCATGGAACACTTTTTAGATGGAAGCATCGCAGAGGATGAACTCTACAAATTTAGGTTCTAAATTTTTCTTTTGCCCCTTGGCATAGATAAATATGGATGGTGTTATAGCAAAGAGGTGTAAGTTTTATGCAAAGAAAATAGAACAATTACATGAAATATTGGTAATGGTTGTTTGAAATATACTTTAGCCTTTTAATTGTATTGAGTTGGTGCAAGTTTGGCGGTGGAAAAATTTGTGGGACTTAATTCATATGGAATGGTTTTATTCATCACACGGCTCCCATCCTCTGATTATGAATGATAATGTTACTTGTCCTTTCAACAAAACAACTTGTCCTTTCCAAAAAGTGTGACACACGTGGTTTATTTACTCATTATTATTCATTACCTCCCACTTTTTGGCATGATATTTTGATTTATGCCCACAATAAATGCATCAAGAATTGTGTTTTTATTTAATCATATTAAATAAATGCAATGGGGGAGTTCTAAAAATCTAATATCTGTAGTAAGGAAGAATGCACTTAACCTTTCCAGCTCAACTCCCGATAACCATAGAATTCCACATCCTGTGTTCACAGAATAAATGTGATTAATGTATATTTTAATAATTAACATCCCTAACCTTTATTGAAATCATGGAATAAACAAAACAAACTACAATATAAGGGGAAGAGGATCGAAAACATGATCATCTCCCTTTATTTGAATTCAAAAACAACTATTCTTGGTGGGAAGAGCTAAACTCTTCCACTGAATCCATTCCTTTGCATAACAACATATCTTTGGTGAAAGTCTCCTTATCTAGAGTATACTGATACATATTTAATCTATGTTCATTCACAAAAAGAGCTCTCTTTTCTCCATCAATCAGTAGTAGTCTTATAGAGACATTATCATAAACCTTCTCGATCTGGTAGGGTCCTAATCATCTTGTTCTCAACTTTCCTTTAAACTTCTTGTAATTTGAGTCAAATAGCAAGACCTAGTCTCCTTAATTAAAATTTTTGTACTTGATACGAGCATCATGTCAAGCTTTCCTTTGGTGTTGAATAATTCCAGTTTGTTTCTTTTTCTCCATCCTCATTTCATCCAGTTCATTCATTTACATTACTCTCTCACATTACGCTTCATCAAGCTCAATTCCAACTTTCATTGTTTTCCTCCAAGTCTGCAATTCAAACTTAGCCGGGTAATAATGGATTCTTCCCATAGACTATATGATGTGGGGAGAAACCAATATTGGTCTTCTTGGTTGTATTGTGGGCCCAAACTCCTTTTGGTAGTTTTGGTACCAAGTTCTTCCCGTCTCTGTATTGACAAATTTAGTTAAAATGTTCTTCAACTCTTTGTTTATGACTTCCACCTACCTGTTGGATTGGGGGTGGTATGGTGATGATTTTCTATTCTTGATTCCATATATTTATAGGATGGCTTCAATACTATTGGACATGAATTGAGGTCCCTAATCGATACAATGGCTCTAGGGGCACCAAATCTCAGCATAATCTTGTTGTACAAAAAGTCAACTACAACATCCTCATTGGCATGCCAATTCTTGAACTTTGGCCCATTTCATGACATAATTATTATATACTTGCAAGTACTCTTTACCATAGAATGGGGATCAAACGATCTAAGGAAATCAATACCCCACTTCTCAAATGGTCCTAAGACTAGCTCATGATTGAGGGGCATTTAAGATGATAACTTACACTTCCCCATTCTCGATTACATGCATCACGAAGCCACACATACTTCTTGACATATTTTTTAAGAGATGGCCAATAGTACCAAGCTCCAAGCACCTTTTTAATTTTCCTCTTCATTGAGTAATTTCCTCCTCCTAGCTCATCATGACAATCTTGTAGTATGTCATACACTTCATCCTCTCAAACACAACTGTGAAGAACCATATCAGACAACATTTAAATAAAATTCCATTGCACCATTTGTATGTAGCACTGTTTTAAACTAATATTCTCCATTATTTATTGGTAAAGTAAGATGGAAACTTCCTTGTAGTTAGGTAGTTTGCAAGATCAACAAACCATGGAGGTTGAGTTGATATTGCAAAACAAGTTCTTGTCCGGAAAGTGATCTTGGATTTCCTCCTCTTCTCCTGAAACATTCAATCTCAAAAGGAAATCAGCAACAACATTGGCCTTTCTAAGCTTATCAATAATAGTTAAGTTGAATTCCTGCAACAAAATTAATTGGGAAATAATTATGCCCCATACTACTTGTTTATTCATCAAATATCTTATAGTTAAATGATCAAGTATAAACAAATATTTTATATCTAGTAATATAATGTCTAAATTTATTTAGAGAGTAAACAACAACTAAAAATCCTTTTCCATAGTGGTGTAATTCCTCTCTGTGGGGGTCAAATTTTTACTGATGAAATAGATGGCATACATCTGGTCTTCCTCATCCTTTTTCCAAGAATAACTCCCATTACTATGTTAAAAGCATCAGTATGAATATGGAAAGGTTGTCCCCAATTGGGTCCTCTCAAAACTGGAGCAGTGGTTAATTTATCTTTGATAACTTCAAAATCCTACTTGACATTGAGGATACCATTCAAAGACACAATATTTTTCCAAAAAGAAAACATGGGTGCAACAATTTTACTAAAATATTTTATGAACCACCTATAATACCCTACATGTCTAAGGAAACTCTTGATATCAATCTGATTTGTTGGTGTAGGAAGTTTAGTAATTACTTCTATCTTTTTAGGATCAACTTGTATACCTTTGGTAGAAATATGATGACCTAAGATAATTCCTTGATCAACCATTATCAAACATTTTTCATGACTCAAGGAAAGTTGGTGTTGCTCACATCTAGTTAACACTTTTTCAATATTATTCAAAGATTCTTCAAAATTTGACCCGTGGATGGTAAAATCATCCATATAAACTTCGACATAGTCATTTGTAAGGTCTAAAAATAGCCAAAACTACTCTTTGAAAGGTGGCAAGGGCATTACAAAGTCCAAATGGTGGCCTTATCTTGGTTAGTAGGTGTTATACCTATTTGGTTATATCCACTAAACTCATCCAAGGAGGAAAATATTTCTTACCCGCCAAATTTTCCAAAACCTGGTTGATAAAGGGTAGAGGAAAGTAATCTTTCTTGGTGGCTTTATTAAGTGCCCTATAGTCTAAATAGATTCTCCATTTACCTTTTTTTTAACTATAACTAGATTTGATACCCATTGACTATCGATATAGGATAGATGAATCCTACCTTCAACTTTTTTCTATCTCCTTCTTGGCAATGTCTTTAAGTCCTACATTAATTCTTCATTATGGATGCTTAATAGGTTTAACATCCTCGTACAAATATGGTGTGTGCGGATGCTTGGATGAATCCCTTTCATATCAGTATAGTCCCAAGAAAGGGATTTTGAATGATCCCTAAAGATATATACAACCCTAGTCTCTTGGTTGGCTTCTAATTTGCTACCAATGGTTATCTCTTTTCCTATTTTAACAGTCACTTCTCTAGTATATTTCAAAATAGCTAGCTCTCTATCCACAAACAAATAATTCAAGGGACAAACATGAGGCTATAGCATGTGAAAAATAGTCATGTTTTCAAGGGACATAACCTTGGCTAAAGGACAATGAAAATCAGTGGTTGTATGTTCTTCATGGTAATCATAGGTCTCTTCACAATTTTCAATAGAAATGTCACTTACCAAGGTGATATTATCCATTGAGTTCAAAAAAAAAAATTTGTAGCCACGCTTTAATTTCCATAGCCATAGGTATGATTTCCATAGCCACATTATCCTCTTCATTAGACATTGTGTGTGGCTTCACAATTTCTTCCATATGATTTTTCACTGCAATGGTGGCCAGATAAGAAGAACTCATATTGTTCGTATCTGAAAAACCTACCCATACACGTTAACAAACATTCATATATGGCTGGGCAGGATGATAATGTGAAATATTATTTACTTTTTCCCATTCAAAATAGTCATTTTTCCTGACCTACAATCAATGTATGCAGCAACAATAGCTAACCAGGGCCTTCCTAAGATGACTGGGTATCCTAACTTCGAGATTTAGGTTGTAAGACCATAAAATCTACAGGATACTCCCAAGATTCAACCATGACCATAACATCCTCAATTACTCCATATGGTACAACAATAGATTGATCTACCAATTGAAGAACGGTATTGGTTAGATGCAATCTTGTTAAAGACAATAGATTAAACATATATGTTGATATAACATTGATGGCGTACAAGATCTACCAAAAATTTAGATATTGACCACCAATTAAAAATAGTAATGATTAGACTCTAAGGATCCCCATATTTTGGTAAAAGAAGTTTTCCAGCTACTAGATCAGCTAGATTTCCTTCTACTTTAATTGTTTTTGGGTACTTCCTCCTCCTTCCTAGTGTTTTTATGCAATGGCATTTAATGGTTTATTTGAACTCAAGAATTTCCCTTATTTCTCTTAGAAATGGGACCTCAATATTCTTCTTTGTCAACTCCTGAACTAGTGTTTTTTTCTTCCTCATTCTATGTTTCTCTTAATCATTCTGGGAAAGGAGTTGCATGTACATTCCTATCATTTCCTTGGTTGTTCCTAGTGGCTCATGTTTGTGGAACATGTTCAGTTTCCTTATTTTCCTCAGGTATCTCCTCATTTTCCTCTTATATCTACTCATTTTCCTAAGGTATTTCTGTGATAACTATAGGAGGATTATTTATTGTTCTTCTAGACCTTAGTTGTACATTATTAATGGCATTCAACTGTATTGTCTCACCATTTCCTGCTTCATTAATTGAATATTTTTGTTGATTTTTAGGGTTTGAGGCAGGCTGGGATAGGAGTTGAGTTTTTGCTACTTTCCCTTACTGATAATTTTGTTCTGATGGAGGTATTAAAGCTTGTTGTTATTGTGCAAACCTCCTTGGCTGATTATAATTTTGCTGAGGTGCCCATTGTTGATTTTTCCATGGTGGTATATTGGATGGTGGTGCCCAACCTTCCTAATTGTAGAGAGGCACCCATGATGGTGGTTGTGGCTAAGCCACCCAATTTTGTGGTGTCTTGTTAGGTTTTCCCCATGTTGGTGGAGGAGCCTGATTAGGCCATGACATCATCTAGCGGTTGTAAATAGGTCTTGGGGCATAAGCAGACTGTTTATTTGATCATTGCACAAAGTTTACATCTGCATTTGATTGAGTCATGGAATTTAATATCTCTTTCAACTGAGATAGGATATTACAATGATTAGTATCATGGTCAGAGACATCACAGATCAAGCACATTTTTGTGACATCTAAAGGGAATTATCTCAAAGGATATCTCTTCCCGCATTTAGGATGGTATATATCTAAATGTTCCTTTGCAACATTATTCTTTGCTTTCAACCCATTTATGGTTGAAGTTAATCAAGGCAGGATGTCTATTTTCATGTTAGCCATTTATTTGAGAAGTTTGGAGGTTTCTAGGGAATTATTTGATGTTTTGCTTCACCTTATACCTCCTCTTGTTCTAGAGTAACTCCTATATAACTTAGAAATTTGTTCCATGGTGAGTTTGTGTACATCACCTCCTCCCATGAGATGGAGGGAGTCTTTTGTTTCATCATCAAGTCCTTTAAGGAAAATTGTCTTAGTGATTTATGCATTTAACTCATAACCACTCTTATGGAGAAATAAATCATCCAGTATAATATTACATATTTTCATCTTATTTTTATTTATCTGAAGAATTCTTCTCTCCTATCTCTTCTCCCGTAGTAGTCTTGATGTTTTTTCAAAATGATGTCTCTGTGTCCTCCCATCAATGAATGGGGTTAGAGGGAAATCCCATAAACCACCTCATGGTAGATTCTTTGAGGGTGGAAGAAAAAATTTAAGTTTCTGGTTTTTCGTTTTGTAGTCATATGTCTGGAAAAGAACTTTGAATTCAAATAAGAATTGGTCTGGGTCTTCTGTGGACATTCCTTGAAATATAGGGAGAATGTATGGAGATATTTTTTTCATGGGTTCATCCTCATCTTCATTTAGGATAATGGGATAAGTAAAGGTTCTACCCAAAGGTTGGTCCTCACCATTCCCATCATCTCCCATTTCTAAAAATTTGTTCTGGTTCTAAATAAGATGATGTGGACTGTTTAGAATTACTCCTAGGTGTTGTATTAGATTTAGTGTCACTTTTAGTGTTCCCTACTTGTGCTTTGTTTAGAGATATTCTTTGAATATTATGAGGTATAAATATCCCTTGAGCATCCCGTGGCTCTGTGCATCAATGTTGGTTGTGTAAACAAGGCTTAGGACTTCTAATGGTTACATAGATTAACTTCACTAACACCCATAGCATGTAAGAATAGAATGGCATGTTTTTCTTATGGTGTCCCTAGAAATGGCACCAAAAATTATGGGTCATTGTAATATCCAATCATTTAACCAACAGATTCAATTATTGGTGTCATTATAAAACTAGGGTTATGTCGTAGGATATATGAAATGAAGTCTTATGCAACTCATTTTTGTGGTAGTTATCTTTAGGGGGTTTTAGTTCTCTTGTTTCTCCTCTAATTTACGGAAATTGAATGTGATGCTAAACTATCAAACAACGTTTCGTAATAAATTTTTTTGAAGGAAATAATTTAACTAAATTTGAAATGCACACACATAATTGAGATTCACACACCGAATTAAAATACACACACTGAATTGAAATACTCACACCAAATTGAAATAACATAACCGGAATATACTAAATCAAGGAAATAATTAATGCGTTTAGATAAACATTCAAATTAAAGAATTTAAACTTGAACTTATTAGAAATAATGATCATGCATGAAACATAAATCTTCCAATCACCTTGGTTGAGTGGGCCCTTACTCACCCTTGGGATTGAGGTACTCTTAACACCAAATTATATTCAAAACAACATCGACTATATTGATTCAAATGAGTTCCAAAACATATTTCAGATAAGACTAAAAGTAAGTACTAACTGATATAAAATTCTACTTTGTAAGATTACTATATCAACTACTATGAAAGTATTTCAAGAAGGTGTCTTTATAGACCCAATTAGTTAAAAAATGTGCCATGATTATAGGCAGTAAACTTAACCAATAAAAACCTCATTAAATCTTAATGGAATCCTATAATATAGATAAAAACAGGTTCCTTGTTGGTAGGTTGTTTATGGGAAAATCCTCCATGATGGTGTGATGGAAAAGACTCAGCCTTCTTGATTATAACTTCCCAAAATTGGCAGCAAATACACATTATTATCCTGCACACATGTCATCACATTACTCACAGAAGCAGTTAGTAGGAATTTCTACAGTTAATAGTTCACATGAAATAAAAACAAGAGAAATGCATCAACCTTACTTAGGATATAACTATATAAAACATCCCCATGCACAAATTAACATTTTTAGGAATAAATCAATAGCCATATAGATGATATAATAGGTCAATTGATGCACAAAATTTTGATCACATTTTAATTATTATTATGGTAGATGAATGAACCTATTTCTATTTTTTACATAGATCTATATATTTTCCTTTCATTTAATTCATAAACAATGGGTCAAAAACAATCAAAACAATTATAATATTAATATATAGTAACAATAATTACACTTTGAGATAAACATTAGTATCTTGGCCGTGATGAAGATTCTATATAACATCATCTTACTTTTATGTATATATCTATGTTGCTTACCCTTATAATTAGGTGGAGGAGGATGAGAAGGCACCAACAAAGAGGGAGGGACAAAGAAAAAAGCGTAGATGATACAACATGGATGTTGCCTTGGATTTTAATATAATAGTGAAGCACACACTCTTTGGTAAATCCATCCCTATCAAGCACCCTTTGTGCGGGGAGATTCTAAGGTAACACTAGGCATTTTTGTTATCGCATCTTTATTCACAATTCCAATGACCCAATGTTTTCTTGAAATAACATATCCAAGCTTGGGGCGAAGTTATAAATTCTAGTGCCTTGGTTGAGGAGGATGTGGTTAATGGGCTTGTCATTGATGTAGATGGCCATGAACCATGTGTTGGTACCTAAATAGGTCCCCTTTTGTAATCTAGTAGCATCAACAAGCTGAGTGGGATGCCTAGAGAATGATGGATCAAGATTTAACTCATTTTGCAGCTAGGGAAGGATCTCATCATCTCTTGGTCACTTGAGCTTGGAGGAGCCGGATAAGACCGTGCTGAGGGTATGACCTACCCTCCTACTTTAGTCTCTTCCTTCTGCCAAGGTGAGAGGACCCATTTTATAGTCTATATTTATAAAATAAAAGGATATATCAAGAGTACTTGACACTCCTTTATAAGGAAAATGAGAAATAACCTTTAAAAGACATGGTCAATTTAACAAATTTTAACTCTCACGAGTTATCACTCTAGACAATGTAGATGTCTCCTAAAACAAGGCTCAAACTACTAAAGACAACAATGGAACCAACTTTCTTATGCATATTTTGGCTTTAACAAGGAAAGCATGGGTAGTTCTAGTGGGATTTGTTGGTTTTAGATGTATTTGGTTGGGGAATTAAGCAGGATAAAGTTGATTATACCAAATATTTGGGAACTCTTAACAAATTTTGGAAGATATTCCAGATGAGATGATGAAAACACTTCAAATAATCAATAATGAACCTTCAACCAGAAGATGTGCATCCATGGAAGCCCAAAGATACATGGTTTCACACATTCTTTGAGAATTTAAACATAAAATCTCATGATAAAGACTTGATTAAATATCAAGGATATCTTATCTATCATGCCTAAGATACACTCATAGGATAACAAACAATATGTATCGACAAAATGGAATCATAATGAATTTAAAACTATTTAATGCAAAATGAGATGAAATCTCTTCGCACATCACAATTGTAATTACCACAATGCTACCAAAAGGATAAGATCTTGCATGATTCGGACACATTCTTAACATAATATTACAATAGGAACATGAATAGCTACTTGAAACACCTCAACTTAAAGTAGACATAACAATTCTCATGATTAACATAATTAACGCAGGGCTCATCAAATTTATCAGCAAGGGAAAGTTTCATTTATAGTCTCAATGCTTGTCAATGGTTGTACACTTGTAACCATCTTGACATGATTCAATTTGAAGGCTCAAGAAATTAACAAAGCTTTTCAAACAAGTTCCATAAAAAATGGTTTCTCTAATTTTTCACCTTTCTCTTTTAAAATTTCATAAAATTTTAACCCCCCCAATACAAGAGTGCACTGATTACATTTATACAATTTCACTCGCTCACTCATCCTCCATTTTTCCCCAAAAACATGAATCTTTGAAGAGAATATTCTTCTCTATTTTTTCCAGGTGGAAAATTTGTGAGTTATTCACGTTTCTTACCTTCATCGAATATGATTTGGGCATCATGTTGCTTCCTTTTGACAAATGTCTCAATCATTCCTTTCCTCTTGGTGTGCAAGAAACCTCTTTTTAATAACTTTGAGGTGGTTCCATATGGCTTAATGTGACAACAAATCTTATTCACCTTTGAAAATCTACCTTGAGAAATGCATACCCACATTTGTGCCTTACGAACTAATTTTCCCCACATGGGTTATATCAAATCAATCAAATGCCTTCTATCACACAAAGGCTAATTTCTCTCAATTTCATTTTTCTCACACGAGTGAGAAAATATTTTTCATCTGATGGTAATGATTTCAATCGACTTAACCTATCTGCACCATCCTCATTATAAAATCAATTCTACTTTCTCACCAATATGCATTCCTTTTCCTATCTTGAAAGTGAAGAATTTTCACATAGCTTTTATCATCAAAATGGAAAATGTGATTTTGGAAAATAGTTTGAAAGAAATTTCTTTGGAATATTTAAACCAAATATTTGACTTGCATGGTCCATATGAATCCTTTATCGAGGCTTTATTTGATATTGTAGTCTCAAGGGATAATAGAGGGCCCTTGACCTATTGTAAATTTCGGCTCGTACTCCTCATGAGATTGATCAAGATAATTCATGTCTTCCTGCCTTCCAATCCATGCATTTCCATATTTTTTGGTGGGAATGTCGAAATTTCTATAATATTTGAAGAAATTATGGATCAAAAGGATGCCTTATGTGTCAAGGAGGACTGATTACCGCTTCCTTTTTATGCAATGAAGAATTTGTGCTGAAGGAGATTCCTAAGGAGTCTTACATGATGTATGAAAAGTATTCCATTTATACAAAGGCCTATAATTTCTCACATAATGGATGAACTGGAGTGAAGAATCATTTCTTTAGAGAAATTTCAAGAGGCACCTTTTCCATTACAACCATCTACCACACCAGCACTTTCTTCAAGAAAGAAGAGTTAAGAGTCAAGCTCCCAACCTCAAATTATCATTTTAGATGGAGAAGAAGAAATGTTTCCATCTTCTTGTCACTCTAAGGTGCTAATTTCTTATGCCAGGGGACAACAAGGGGGTTCATTGTCCGATCTTCCACTCATTCAATGCATCATGCTCCTCTGATGGATTAGGAATTTTCAGGTCCCCAGTAAATTCCTTCTCCAAGAGATCACCCACCCTTCAGAAGGAGATGGATAGGTGAGTCTAGCTCAAGATATCTCATTCCACCCGGTCCCTGTGGGTATAGTTCTTTCTCTTCTAGACACCCCATACATTCTCCTTCATTCTATTCCTTATAATTCTACTCCTCACAAGGGGAAAGGGAGGATGACATTCTTCACAAGTGGTTCAGAGCTTTTGTACTGGGTGTCTTCTTGTAGGAAGAAGATCAAGCTAGAGAAAATCATGGATAATCCCATAATGACCCTTGAGTCCTTGATAGATATGGGGATGTCCTAGGATCTAGCGGGATCCATTTTGTTTGTTTAAATGACACAAGGCTCATATGAATTCATGTTGAGGAAGAAAAGGTTGTTGAACAAACTTCCTCTGCTCAGAGGAAATTTTAAAGGAGTAAGGGATAAATGATCATTTTTATCTTCTTATGTCCTTACTTCTAAACATGTATACAAATTTCTTCATCATGGGTTGGGGCCCCTATAGAACCCCATTTTTTTATTTATATCTATAATCGTTTATTTTTCTTCATTATATGAATTTTCATGATATTTGAAAACTTGAAATTTGTATGTTCGGGACCTCAGCACTTTGGCCCATCATTTGTTTGCATTCTTAGGGCTTTGATTATAACTCGCAATTATTCTAGTTTCATCAATGGTGCCTGTGACGATGGAAATGTGACAAGTGAGCGTGGGAATCTACAAGCAACTCTTCCTCGCACCCAACCTCCCAAGGTCGTGCCGAGACAACCGGTGGGGATTGAATATGCGTGGGATGCAAACAAACTAGTTAGGTAATCTAATGTCTTTGACGCGCACTAATGGAAATTGTGAATCTAAGGCAAAGAAAGCCCTCCTAACTCTGAACTGTGTGATATATCGATCAACAAGGATGACTACTCAAGGCTCTAATCAATATCGAGCTCGCATGATTAGGTCTATGGGTTGTGGAATACGTGGAAAATGACTTCGGATAGTTTCGTGTATGTTTCCAAATAAGGTCATAGGGTGGATGGTAAATATATCTGACTCTATGGGCGATTTTCTACCCTAGTCCGTAACTCCTTAGCTTTGTTAGCTACTATGTCTAACAAGGATAACTATTCAATGATGATAGGTGGAAGTGGAGTAGATTTGAATACTAGTGTACATAGGCCAAAGATCTAAATCTGATTCACCTATAAGAACGTTGGGCATTGGGATTTATGGGTCACAACTGTAGATTCATGGTTGTTGTGGTCTTGCTATGGTCATGTGCGGATTTAGTCCCTAATCCCTAGTATCCAATAGTCATATGCTTTCTCAGCCTCTATATTCAGAATTAACAGTTGTGTGATCTTTTCAGAGTATCTCATAGGCATTCGTGTAACCTGAATTCTTAGGTTGGTATCTATATCTATGAGAGTGTCTCCTGCGTCTAGTGGGACTAAAGGATCACAACCAAATGTTTTCTCTCTTTCAAACCCTTCCACAGTCATGCGGGTATGTATCTAGGGTAATATGTAGTTTGGTTGATTTGACCAAAATGTGTGTGCTTGGTCGTCTTCTATGTTTAACCCGCTTAACTAGAAACTGATTTGTTGTAAGTTTACCGTTGTTCTGAAGACTTGGATCCTAAGATTTTGATCTATATCGCTTATTGCTATGATGGTATTGGGTTGGGGCACGATTGGCTCGAATACGTATTCTCTGGGATCTCTAGGTCCCGTGATTGTCATACAAAAGAAAGTTATATAAATCTAACTAATGACAGAATAAAATAATTGTGAAAGATACGTCTATGTATATTCCTAAATCTGATATATCTATCTACTAAAAAATTGAAAGAACAACTATCTAATATATCTAGAATTGATAACTAAAACAACAAATTAAAACAAACAAGATAACCGAGTGTAGCTATTTGTCTGGGCAACTGTGAACCTATTCTAAATAACAAAATAACTCATCTAATCTATTTGAAAGACTCTTAATCCTACCTCGTAAGTGAGGAAAGAATCATAGTTTCTCGAAACTATCAATCCCCACATCTTCCATGGCAATATTGAAAGTAAAATTGACTGAAATAAAGTGATTAACTACTCTATTTGATATGTTTCGATTAGAACTTTGAAAGCTAGAACCGGATTCTGCAGTAATGTGCTGGCAAATCTGATGGTGTGTGTGATCTTGTCCCCTCAGTGTGATCTCATCGTTCCTTCATGTTCACATGGATCCGTAAAAGCGTGTAATGCTAGCATCAATAGAAGTAGATATTGGGACAAAGGCAACTTAGGATACAGATTGAATACAATGCAAGTAGGAGAGAGATAGCGCAAGAGTACAGAGCTTGGCTTATGCAATTCCTAGCAAGATTTATTACGAGTCATGCAACATAAAATGTCCAGAACCTGAAACTATCCTATTTGAAGAACAAAACCTGCAACTTTAATGGCTTCCTATTGAAAACAAACTATTTTACTCCAATGGATTGGATGAAATATCAACAACACTTGCACAAGATGGATATGTGGCTTCCTAACAACAAAACAACACTAACTAGGCATGCAATGAAAGAAACTAAGAATTCTAAACAAAATGAAAGACTAATCTATTGCAATGAGAAATTCAGAGGAAAATTTGAGGGGCCATTTGCTTGAGCACAAGCCATCTATTTATAGCATTTGCATTTACCTAAGGTAAAACCAAATTGATCTCTTAAACTATAAACAATGGCAAAACACTATTCTAGGGAACCAGAATCATTAATGCAAGCTTATGGCGGTGAAAAAAAGCTGGTAAACATTGAAATTTACGTGAGTCATGTTAAAAGAGAATTCTAGAAAACGCGTAAAGGACTGCCACCCTGAGTAGGGTGGCGGTTATAGGACCTTTGCCCGATTAGGTGGCAGTCACGAGACCGCCGCCTAGGCAGGGCGGCGGTTTTGTAACTGAAGAGAAAAAGGCCAAGAAAAGAGGGAAAAAGAGAAAAACAAAGCACATGGGGGCTAAGCGGGGCATGCGGGATGTTAATGCACACTTGGGGAGCTTTTCTAGATCCCGAACACCTTGAGAGGAGACTTGTATCATCATTGGGGTACGTGTTACGTTGTTCCGACGGTGCAGTACCCTACAATTTTGGGTACGTACATATTGCCCCCTTGGAGAAGCGTTTTAGCCATGAAGAGGTGTAAAACGGTGGGTCCGAGTATGGCGGTCCCGAAATGGGAAGTTAGAAGTCATACCTGGTACGTCCGTGTGTCGAAATGACGCCATCCAAAATTCTTGCTTCCTGCAAAATGAAAAGAGAACTCAAGTGCAGATAGACAAGATAGATCGGAAAATAAACGCTAAAATAATTGGAAATGAGGACATACCATTTGTGCGGGGGTAAGAACTTACCTCCATCGGTGCTCCAAACCTGCAAAAAAAACATTCAAAATAAGTCAAAGTCGCTATATATATGAAAGTGGGCCCATTTTCCTACTCATTTATGCGTGTCGATTTGATTGATTCTGAGCTCTGGGACCCACGGTGACGGTTTCTTATGAGAGTAGAGTCAAAATGTTCATGGTGAGATAGTGATCATGCCTCCACATGTAGATCATCGACCTGTGAGATCATAGGTTAGTTTTCCTCAATTTATCATTTTTACCCCTCAATTTTAAAATGTTAAAATCTTTGTTGTGGGGGGGTTATTTTTGAAAATGTTAGGTTCAAAAGGTCCATCTAGGGGGCGCCTACTGGGTAGGCCTTGTTTTAGTTAAAATGGTCCTCTTTTGGTGTTTTTAGGCTTCTTTTAGGGTATAAAACCCGCGTGGGTTTTCGGGCCATGACCACCGCCCTACCTAGGGCGGCGGTTACACGACCGCCACCTGCTCGCCTGTGGTGGTGGTTACACGACCGCTGCCATTAAGGCGGCAATTCTGAAACCACCTCCCCGCTCGTGGTGGCGTTTTTGCGTAGAATGCCAAAAGAACATCTGTTTGAGATTGTTTTTACGTTTTTAGCATTTCTATGTGTTTTCATCATTTTTCTAATGTCACTGGATGCTAACTTTTTTGTTTTGTGTGTTTTGGGTGTATGCAGTGAGAGAGGAGTACATTCGGTGGAGCCGAGAGAGGGAGTGTGACTGCTCCCAGCAGTATTTCTAGATGCACTTTCACAGGATGAGGAGGACATTCTTCGAGGGGTGGGATACTACGTATCTCACGCATTCCACATGTTGCACCATCCAAATCACATTCTTTGTGACCTATTCTCCTATTGGGATGTTGATCGAACACCTTCCGATTACTGTGGGTCCGCAGCTTAGTGGACCATCACTTTGGAGGATTTTTATCGTATTCTGGGGTCCCGATCATCGGAAGACGCCTTACCCTTGAGACAAAGCAGTTCGCAGCCCGAGATAGCAAGCACAAAGGGCCACTTATATGGGAGATGCAATTATCTCCACGGGTTTGAAGAAGGGGGTCGAGTTTGGTCCATTCCTAGTTTTCCCATCCCCTTGATTCATCAAAGCATTACGGATCCTTGCCTCGAGACCGATCGGGGACAAAGGAGGAGACACACTCTTATATTGCTAGTCCCCATTATTGCACAAATCGAGGGCCATGGCAAGATTTATGCCTGGGAGTAGACATACTTGGGACTACCTACCATGACTTGTACTGTAGTCCATTTACGGGGCGATCATTGAGCCACCCGACCGGTCATGAGCCGGGTCTATGAGCACTTCATCCCCTATGGCGAGAGGTGTAGAGGTGACAGATCCCGGAGTTGTGAGGGCAGCCGATGGACAGATATGCAAGTGCTTAGAGCACCTCATTAGCCAGCCTGCCTCTCCGATCACCGATGATATAGAGGCCACACCATATCAGACCATGGCAAGTGTATGGTGCGAGGAGGCTCTTACTTTGATCTCCTGCTCCACCACAGGGAAGCTTATTGACAGGGTGGGGCGAGTGGAGATACACCCCTTTGGCCGAGTTCCTTAGCAGTTTGGCCTACCTTACATGGGCATGCTTCCCCGATAGTGCCGATACTGTGCCGGGCCTCAAGAGGCCGAGAGGGGTCCTAGAGGCCGGGGTTGGGCAGCTTGTTACTCCCGGCATTCCTATTACGGCCAGGAGGGTGGTATGTTCCCAGGGGAGGGCCGTTGCTCCTCGGAACCCTTGCTTGATTGCTGTGGGTCCTGCCCATAGCAGCGATGACCCCATTGACATAGACTCCAAGTCCGAGGAGTTTACAGGGGGAGAGACAGAGGAGGAGACTAAGGAGGATAGTGATCCTGAGTGGCATGACACTCAGGATATCATGTAGGCAGAGAGGGCCGGGTAAAGTGCAAAGAGAGTTACTCTGGTTTCAGAGGAGCCACTCTCCTAGGGCCATGGTGGGGAGGATGAGTCCATTGTAGGATGCTACGTTGCTCCAGCCACGGGGGAGCACCTCAGTCAATGGCGGCATCTGTGGCAGGTGTTGACCCTAGAGATCCATCCTGGAGGCCTGGTGATCCGAGTAAGTTACCATCCTTCCTTTTAATGTTTGTTTTTAATTAGGATTTCCTTAGTTGCTATCTCTCCTTTTGTTTTCTCTTGTATTTTATCTCTTGTTTTGTTTCTAATTTGTTTTCTCCTTTTTTGTAGAGACCGTCGATGAGTGGCGAGCCCTGATTCGCAGAGTATGCACGGATACCCTGATGATCCCCATGGAGAGGACCCACGCAAAGTTGTCTGTGGATGCTGGGGAGCCCTCAGTGCAGGTAGACACACTGACATCTTTGCCCTAGTCTGGCATGTGGCCAGGATGGTATCGACTCTCCACACGGAGCTAGCAGGGTATAGGATAGCCGAGCGCCTGATGAGGAGTCATTCTCATGGTGAGACGATGGCTGCCCCTTGGGATCCCGAGCCCTCCATGCACTTAGAGCGCCGGCGTGGGCGTGCACCTTCGAGGGGTATCATAGGGGTTGAGAAGACACTTGGCTCTCCTAGATTTTATATGATAAATTCTTTTGTATATCCCAAGCTCTTTGAGTGTTTTGACCATGTTTAGCACATGATGGCATGATGGCAATTGTACAGAATTTTATATATATATATATATATATATATATATATATATATATATATATATATTCTTTTTGGATCAGACTTTTGGCATTATGGCTTACTTGCATTTCCGTTTCCTCATGTGAACTGTGATATTATGCTTATATTCTCTTTAGAATGTATGCAATGGAGAACAAATGATGCAAGTGTTTACTTTCTTTTGTATTTTATGATGCTGATATATGATAATGTAGATACAATTTTATTTTGAATCTCAGTTTCTGTAAGCAATTTTGGATACTTCATATTTGTTTTGGCGAAGTGGTGAAGGTAAGCTGGTACGATGAGTAGATAGACTTGCCCCACTCCTAACCCCACGCAACTAGTAAGATGCGAGGGCTCATCACCGAGAGATAGAAAGGGCACAAGTTGTGAAATGTGTTGAAATGATAGTGATGAAAGATAGACAAAGCTTTGGTGGAACCAAATTAGGATGCTATAAGCCTATTCTACTCGAGTGACTCCATAGTTTTGGGATGCAACTTGCTTTGTGGTTTATCTAGACTTAGATCCGTAGATGGCCACATGGTAGACAAAATATGGGTTTTTAGGATTTTTAATTCTCTTGGAATTTTGGACATCCGATTCATTTGTTTTTTACTCAAGACTTCAAGATTTGAATTGTTTGTCTATGACCTTTTACATTTTTTTGTCAAGAGGACCCCCTACACTTTTCCCCATGCTACTAGTATGAAGCATGGGTTTATCACCGTAGGCAAGGCATAGGCGAGTAAGGGCATTTCCATCCTTTCCGAACCCTACGTCACTAGTAAGAGACGCAAGCTCATCACCAAAGGTTGGTCGGGCAAGGAAATGTGTGAATTTAAAATTTTCTGTTTGATCTATATTTGACTTGTTTACTTGAGCAAAATGTCAGTGTGTTCTTATTTCCAAAGAGATATACGCATGGGATAGATTTGACACCATGAAGCTTCAAGAACATACCATAGGCAAGACACCCATCCTAAGAAGAAACCAAAAGTGAGCATAAACCCGTAGATCTTGGCATGGTTACCGTTAAGACCTTGTCATATCTAGCTTTATTTGATGAAATGATTTCGAAATAGTTTGATGATATCATGGAAATGGAGAAGTACGATTAGAGTGTTTATGCCAAAAACATCATGAGTTTGTAATGAATTGCTTTGAGAACAAATTCCTTGATCACAATTTTTATGCACGAAACAAGCAGACAAAATGATCCTAATCTATATGAAGATCCAATGTAGATCTAATTATACAAGTAGCATTAGCTACTTATGTGTAGAATCATTTGAGGTGCAAGGAATTGACTGTTTCACCAAATTCCTCACCTTCTAGCGTACATAGGAGATATGCACCATTTCCGTAGTCCTTCATGAGATCGGTGACGGCCCAACCATTTGGGCCAAACTTCCTTCCTTCGCTCGTTCTTTTTATCGATCCGCTATCTAACCTTAGAACTAGATCACCTTCATAATCCTTCTTGTTATACTTTCGCACATCTGGTCAAAGATAGACTCGTGTGCATTGTTCAAAGATCTAACCTAGCTTCATCTAGGCTTTCTAGTTGGGAGATACGTGCTTCTCTATAAGCGTCTTCATCTAGAATCCCTTGTAATGAAATGCGGAGACTGGGTATTTCAACCTCAAGCGGAGAATTGCTTCTGCCCTGAATACTAGTGAGAAAGGAGTCACTCCTGTTGGTGTTCTTATTGAGGTTCGGTGGGCCCATAAGGCCGGATATAACTTCAAATGCCAATCTCGTTTGTTTTCTTTCACCGTTTTAAGGAGAATGGCTTTTAATGTTTTGTTTGTTGCCTCAGCCTGTCCATTGGCTTGAGGGTAATACAAGGAGGCTATATGATGGCTTATTTTAAATTTATTGCACAATTCATGAACTTTTTCATTCTTAAAAGAAGTCCCGTTATCTGAGATAATTATTTGTGGGACACCATACCTACAAATGATTTGGTTCAAAATGAACTTGGCGATTACAGAACCCGGTACAGTAGTAAGAGGCATAGCCTCTACCCACTTGGTAAAATATTCGGTGGCCGTGATTATAAAATTATGGCCATCTATGGATGAGGGAGAGAATTTCCCTATCAAATCTAGGCCCCATGTGGAAAAGGGCCACGGAGTAGCGATCGGTTGTAGAGCTTGTGCTGGCATGTGAATCTCGTGGGAGAATTCTTGACACTTATGACACTGCGTACAAACTCTACTTGCATCGTGTTCTAGAGTGGGCCAGAAATAGCCCATTCGATGTATTTTATGAGCGGTGGCATGGCCATCGAAGTGGCCTCCACACATTCCAATGTGAGATTCATGGAGAATCTTCTTGGATTCTTCTATGTCGACACATCTTAGAAGCATTCCATCGAATGCCTTTCGATAGAGGACTTGCTCTATAATGATGTATTTCGCTACGATAATGTGTAACCACCTTCTTTGTTGTGGAGTAGCACCTTCTGGATACATATGGTCCATGATATAATTAATAATATCGGTATACCAAGGACATTCATAGATAGGAGGTCTGGTTTTGATGTAGTATATGCATTCATCGGGAAAATCCAGATCTACTAGATTGCCTCCGTTTAATGGATTATCAGCTAACCAATCCATAATGATTTGTCCTTTAATGGACTTTTGGTTTACAAATTTCAATTCAAATTCACCCATTAAGGTAATAAAGCACCCAGCCTTTTTAGACAAGGACCTTTGCATGAGGAAAGTTCAGAAATGTTCTATTTTACAATGACCTTTGTTTCTTGATTTAGCATGTAATGTCTTAAGCATTTGGTTGCAAAGACTATGGAGAGGCATTCGCATTCTCGCCTGTATAACATGTTTCATAGTCAAGCAATGTCCGGCTAATGAAATAGAACACGTTCTTTATTGTCATCATCTTCTTGAGCAAGCATACAGGCTAGCGATACATTTGTGGCTTGCGAATATAAAATTAACGGGTGATCTGGCTTAGGTGGCATTAGCGTAGGTGGCGATAACAAGAAACGCTTAATCGCTTGCGTTGAAGCTTCATTACGGTCTTCGGTCTAATCAATGCTATAATATTTCTTGAGTAGATTGTTGATTGGATGGATGACGAAACTTAGATTCGGGATGAATCTCCGGATTGCACCTAGTCTTCCAAGAAATTACCCGATTCCAGATTCATCCGAAGGTGGGACCATTTCGAGAACATCCTTAATTTTGGTTGGGTCAACATCGATCCTGCGTGATGATATAATGTAACCTAGGAGCTTCCCTCCTGTCACACCAAAGACACACTTTTTCTCGGATTTAGCGTGACTCCATATTCTATCATACGTGAAAGAATGATGCGGAGCACTTCCGGATGGTCACAATGCTTCTTGGCCTTGGACAACAAGTCATCTACATAGGATTCCACAATTTTATGAATAAGATCGTGAAATATATATGTCATAGCCCGCTGGTATGTAGCGCTAGCATTCTTGAGTCCGAATGGCATAACAAAGATAACAATAGGTTCCCCAAGGAGTTATAAACGTGGTTTTAGCTTGATCTTGTTCGGATATTCTGATTTGATTGTATCCTGAGAATCCATCCATGAGAGACAAAAGCTCAAATCCAGTTGTTTCATCAACAATGATGTCTATGGATGGTAATGGGAATTCATTTTTAGGACGTGCTTTGTTAATGTCTCGGAAGTCTATGCAGATGCGTATCTTTCCATTCTTTTTGAGAACCTAACGATATTAGATACCCACCGAGAATAATCGATCGGTTTGATGAATCCTACTGGAGGAGCTTTATTACCTCCTCTTTCATCATGAGAGCTACCTTGGGCTTCATTGGTCTCAATTTTTGTTTAATCAGTTTTGCATCAAATTTAGTGACAAGGTTGTGCACCGCAATGTGTGGTGCAACTCCTGTCATTTCTTTATAATTAAATGTAAAAGCCTTCTGATGTTCCTTAAGGATCTGAGTGTGGATTTCTACTTCTGATGGAGTTAACAAGGATCCTAATTTCAATATCCTTGGTTCATCTTCCGTTCCGATGTTAATATCAATTATTTCTTTGATTAGAGAAGCATTACCTTCTTCAAACTCGTGGGGTTAGAGGTAGTTCTAGTTCGCCTCCATTCTCGACTATGTATATACTTTGGGTTCCTTTTGTGGGGAAGCTCACATGGGATTCTGTAATAGGAAGATGAATGCGGGATCAAAGATAAATCTACTTTGTGTGATGGGTGAGATGTATCACCGCATAGATGTTTAAGTAATCAAGAGTGGTTATCTCACTATCAATGTGGTCTAGGATAGTAGATTTGTTCTCATCTCTATTCATTAAACAAAGGCTTGACATTTGTTTTACTAATGGTTTGGTACGAAGGGATACCATAAAATGGGTATTTTCCAACTTGCTTCTTGGAGTGAAGCGTGACGCTAACATTGCTATTGAATCAAGAGGAGATTTTGTTCTCGTGGGATTGCTTCAATCGACATGAAGTCAAACTCCTTGCTTAAATTCAATACAGCTATTTTGTAGAGCTGCAGGTGCTCGGCTTTGGTTTCATAAACCTCAGCGAATTGGTTTGCTATCAATTATGAGTCTCCTAACACCCTGATATTATTAGCACCGATCCTCTTAGCTAAGATGAGGCCAAGGAGGAGGGCTTCGTATTCAGCATCGTTGTTTGTGCATTTGAAATTTAGTTTAAAGGCAAATGGTAGGACTTTTCCTTCGGAGAAGTAAAGATTACACCTGCCCCAGCTCCATAACGACATCTAGCTCCATCAAAATGAAGAGTCCAATATTTTGCTGGGAACATGGATGTTGGGACATTTGTTGTGTTAATATCTTCTACTTCCACCATGCAGAGATCTTCTGCTGGGAGAGAACCGACACCTAGGGTGTACCCCATGCCTACAGAATCAAATGGTAGGAACATTGGTAGATCCTGTTCTAATAATTCAACAATTTTTGTAGTAGTTCCTAATGATACTGTTTCTATAGTGTTAGCCTCATCTTTGGGGGTTGGGGCTGCCTTGGCTAGGCTCATAGTTTCAAGATTTGTCGTAGGTACCAACTTTTCTTCCGATTTCGACCGGTAGGCTTATTAAGTTGATTTGTTGGGAGTTCAAACTCCGAGTGAACACCTGGTCTTCTCTTTAGGTCAGCCAGGTGTACATCGAATGGTTTTGGATCACCTTTGGCCACGAATACCTTTCCTAAATGCAAGAATCTTACTTCTTGAAATAACGTAGAAGGGATAGCCTTCATACGGTGTATCCATGGTCGGCCGAGAATCATATTATAGTTAGTTTCCCGATCTATAATATAAAACTCAGTCAGGATTGTTTTTGGTCCTAAGGTGACCAGTAGTATTATAGTTCGAATTGAGGTGGCTTTAAGGTTGTCATATCCTCTCGGTGTATTTCGAGTCGTGGAACAATTGGTTTCTCCATACCCTAGCTTTTAAAGGAAAGAGAAGGGGACTATATTAACTACGCCCCATCACAACCATCGCGTGTTTCACATAATTTTTATAAACCCACACTTGTAAGTGTAAGGCCGGATCACCTCGGCGTGCGATCTCGAGATCTATTGGCATTTTGTTTATTTTGAATATGAATTCGACATCCCTATCCGGCTGCCCCTGAGGACGGATATCAAATTCTATATGGTTTACCCGTGTTTCAGAGGTGGAGTGATGCTAATTAGATGACCTAAACCCAATGCTTCTAAGAGAGAAGCCCTGTGAGCAGGGGAGTTCTTCAACAAATTCAAAAAGGAGATGTGTGAGAAGGTTTTTGTTAGATCACTAATTAAATCATAAGCACCTACGGGTTTTATTAATACTTGTTGGATATTGTCTGCTGTTTAGTGGGTAACTTGGACTTAGCCGAGAGGATTACTATCGTGTCCTTGTTATAGCTTCTATGGGTAGTTCGGAGTCTAACTCCACTAAACCAACTATCTTTGGTCAAGGCCGACTTCCTAATTGTGGCGCAACTAATGGATTCAAAGAAGTCAAGCTTCATAATCATTTTTCCCGTCATTATGCTCTTGCTTGTCCCAGTTAGATTTATCCTATTGTTATCATGATTTGGGATCGGATCATTGAAGATCTTGATGGGTGCATTTTGAGGGGAAACCGCCCGTAAAATTATTTGATGCTGGTGACATAGGATCTGCCAAAAACATATCTATGAAAAGTTGTCTTTGTTCTTCTAGCAAGCATTGCATGAATTTATTATAGTCACGACACGTTCTAGTGTCATGGCCCCAAATTTTGTGGAAACCACAATACGAATTAGGATTGTAATTCCTATTTTATTGGTTTGGTGCATATTGTGGCCCAAAACTTTGATCAAACCGTTGCCTATTAAAGTTTTGCATTTTCTATTTTTGATTTTGATTTTGATTTTGATAACCAGTTGAGTTTTGGCTTGAACCCTGTGTAAGGTTTCACCGTCATTGTTGTTGTTGTTGTTGTGGATGATTAAAATCCACTGCATTGATTGTCGGGGTAAAGTTGTTGTTTCATTGGTTGTTTATTTGTGATGGAGTATTGACAACATTTACCTTCTTAGGCTGATCGGTTACTCCATCTCGTTGTTATGCCATGATTTTTATTAAGGATTTTAGGTCCTTGATTGATATTCTTGGTCATAGGATAAGTTGTAGTGTTCTCGGTTGGAGGTGATTAACCTCCAATTTGCTCCATATGTTTTGCGACCACTATCAATTTCCGCTTGATCTATTCGGAGAGCGCTCTCAAGTACTTCATCATAAGTTCTTAGTGGGAACTTCTGGACTTCTTCCTTCACTTCTCTGCTAAGAGAATGAAGGAATAAATCACATAGTTCCATCTGATCCATGTTTGGAGCACTTGCCAAAGAATAAAGAACTGTACGCCACCTCTAGATGAAATGGGCGATAGATTCATTGTGTTCTTGCTTGATGGGTAAGAATTCCCTGATTCCTGTTCTTAATAGTTTGTTCATGTCAAAGGCCTTGATGAACTTTGACACGAGTTGCTTGAACTAATGGATAGAAGCCTCAGGTATTCTATAATACCAATTGAGAGTGATACCTTCCAAAGTTTTGGGAAATATTTTAGCAACAACCCCATCCCATGGGAGTAATTCTCGGATGGCTATTACGTAAGCCTTGATATGTGCATTTGGATCTCCCTCACCTTTGTATTTGGGAAAATCAGGAAGAGGTCTTAGAAGCATGACGCTTCGTATGGTGAAATCTAAGGGCTCTTTCAAGTATTCTGAATATGTCCCTATCGCATAGGTTTCGACCATTGATGGTGCCTGTTGAGGGAGTGGAGGTGGAATGGGTTGTTGATATGGCGTAGCGTACATGTTAGTAGGGGCATAAGGAAACCCCTATGTTTGAGGAACCATGCCGGAGAGGAGAACATATCCCCTTGTGGTGATTTGGAGTACATGTTTAAGTATGAAGGGGTATTGTCCAAAAATGGATTATTTTGTACTAGACCGGGAGGTGTCAGAACGGTGTTACAAATGGCAAATCTTGTTGGGGTTTGTTGTGAATATTGAGGAGTCATACCTAACATGCCTATTCCTGTGAGGAGGTCTACCTGGCTAGGATGGTGTGGAGGATTAGGATTTCCTGCCTGCATGAACTGAGAATGGTGATTTGCCTGAGCAAGTTCTAACCCCCTAACTTTTTCTACTAACGTTGAAATGACTTCATTTGGTGAAGTCACGTGTTTTGCTTTAGCGGCGTTTGTTGTATATCATGGTGTTGTATAGGCATGTGATATCCTGATATGAATTGATCGCTGCCCTGCCAAGTTTCCCTAAGGGCATTTCCTATATGTAGTGGCATGGAGGTATTTCCTTGAAAAGAGACCTCGGGTTGTGTTTGTAAACCTCCTATAGGTGGGTACATACTTTGAGAACATTGTTCATTCCTGGCATAACGTACCGAATGTTCATCATCTAAACCCAGGTATAAGTCTGATTATCTACTAATTTGTGGTCTAAGTAGTACCTGAGGAGACGAACTTGATTCTCCTGTGAGCGTCATATTATTCGAGCCCGAAGGCTCTGTTTTCCGTGTTTGAGAGAACTGATCCAACTCTTCTGTTTGGAAAGATGAGTTATATCTGATCCTTGGAGATGGAGTTTATGTTGATAATTGGTTATCTTAATAGTTGTCACCCCATAACGAGAGCGATGGCGATGAATGTCTATTCAAATTGAGCGTAGTATGCCTCAAGACCTAAGAGAGGCCTACCATAAGCATCGATCCGACATATTCAGGGGATATATGAATACCCGCAGAATAATGGGAAGGAGTGAAGGTGATGGTGAAAGCTGATGAGGTAGTAAAGATGAAAGAGTTGTTTTAATTTAAAAGAACCAAATAAATCGACTCTGCACTGAAAGTAGAAATTTCACGTCGGGTTCACCAATTTTGTATGATGGAAAAGTGACAAGCGAGCGTGGGAATCTACAAGCAACTCTTCCTCGCACCCGACCTCCCGAGGTCATGCCGAGACATCCGGTGGGGATTGAATATGTGTGGGATGCAACAAACTAGTTAGGTAATCTGATGTCTTCAACGCGCACTAATGGAAATTATGAATCTAAGGCAAAGAAATCCCTCCTAACCTGAACTGGTGTGATAGATCGATCAGCAAGGATGACTGCTCGAAGGCTCCAATCAATATTGAGCTCTGGCGTGATTCGGTCTATGGGTTGTGGAATATGTGGAAAATGACCTGGGATAGTTTTGTGTATGTTTCCAGATAAGGTCATAGGGTGGATGGTAAATATATCTCGACTTTATGGGTAATTTTCTCGCCTAGTCCGTAACTCCTTAGCTTTGTTAGCTGTTATGTCTAACAAGGATAACTATTCAATGATGATAGGTGGAAGTGGAGTAGATCTCGAATACTAGTGTACGTAGGCCAAAGATCTATATCTTATTCACCTATAAGAATGTTGGGCATTGGGATTTGTGGGTCACAACCGTAGATTCATGGTTTTTGTGGTCCCATTATGGTCATGTGTGGATTTAGTCCCTAATCCCTAGTATCCAATAGTCATACGCTTTATCACCTCTATATTCGAATTAACAGCCAGTGTGATCTTTTTAGACTATCTCACAGCATCGTGCAACCCGAATTCTTAGGTCGGTATCTATATCTATGAGAGTGTCTCCTGCGTCTGGCTATGGGACCAAAGGATCACAACCAAATGTTTTCTCTCTTTCAAACCCTTCCATAGTCATGCGGGTATGTATCTAGGGTAATCTGTAGTTTGGTTGATTTGACCAAAATGTGTGTGCTTGGCCGTCTTCTATGTTTAACCCGCTTAACTGGAAATTGATTTGTTGTAATTTTACCGTTTTTCGAAGACTTAGATCCTAAGATTCTGATCTATATCAGTTATTGCTGTGATGATATTGGGTTGGGGCACTATTGGCTCGAATACGTATTCTCTGGGCTCTCTAGGTCCCGTGATTGTCATACAAAAGAAAGTTATATAAATCTAACTAATGACAGAATAAACTAATTGTGAAAAATATGTCTATGTATATTCCTAAATCTGATATATCTATCTACTAAATAGAATTGAAAGAACAACTATCTAATATATCTAGAATTGATAACTAAAACAGCAAATTAAAACAAACAAGATAACCGAGTGTAGCTATTTGTCTGTGCAACTGTGAACCTATTCTAAATAACGAAATAACTGATCTAATCTATTTGAAAGACTCTCGATCCTACCTCAAAAGTGAGGAAAGAATCATAGTTTCTCAAAAACTATCAATCCCCATAGCTTCCCTAGCAATATCAAAAGTAAAATTGACTGAAATAAAGTGATTAACTACTCTATTTGATATGTTTCGATTAGAACTTTGAAAGCTAGAACCCGGATTCTGCAAAATGCTGGCGAATCCGATGGTGTGTGTGATCTCCTCGCTCCTTCGTGTTCACGTGGATCCAAAAATCATGTAATGCTAGCATCAACAGTAAGTAGATATTGAGACAAAGGTATCTTAGGATACATGATCGAATACAATGCGAGTAGGAGAGAGATAGCGCAAGAGTACAAAGCTTGGCTTATGTAATTCCTAAGCGGGATTTATTGCAGAGTCATGCAACATAAAATGTCCAACTCCGAAACTATCCTGTTTGAAGAACAAAACCTGCAACTTTAATGGCTTCCTATTAAAAACAAACTATTCTACTCCAATGGATTGGATGAAATATCAATAGCACTTGCACAAGATGGATATGTGGCTTCCTAACAGCAAAACAACACTAACTAGGCATGTAATGAAAGAAACTAAGAATTCTAAACAAAATGAAAGACTAATCTATTGCAATGAGAAATTCAGAGGCAAATTTGAGGGGCCATTTGCTTGAGCACAAGCCATCTATTTATAGCATTTGCATTTACCCAAGGTAAAAACCAAATTGATCTCTTAAACTATAAACAATGGCAAAACACTATTCCAAGGAACCAGAATCATTAATGCAAGCTTATGGTGGTGAAAAAAAGCTGGTAAATGTTGAAATTTACGTGATTCGTGTTAAAAGAGCATTCTGGAAAACGCGTAAAGGACCGCCACCCTGAGCAGGGTGGCGGTTACAGGACCGCCACCCTGATTAGGGCGGCGGTCACGAGACCGCCGCCCAGGCAGGCGGCGGTTTCGTAACTAAAGAGCAAAAGGCCAAGAAAAGAGGGAAAAGAGAAAAACAAAGCACACGGGGGCTAAACGGGGCATGCGGGATGTTAACGCACACTTGGGGAGCTTTTCAATCCTAAACACCTTGCGAGGAGACTTGTATCATCATTGGGGTACGTGTTACGTTGTTCCAATGGTGCAGTACCCTACAATTTTGGGTACGTATAGTGCCCATGATTTTTGTTGACCTTTCATCTATCTATCTCCATTTAAATATCCTTCACTCTAATTTTAGCCACGTCTTCAATATAGATGCCTCGGGACCCAAAACTACATCAAATTTTTCCGAACACCGATTCCTTTATCTATTCATTTGGTTCTTTCATTGGTGGTGGCCACTTCGCATGACATGTGGAGATGCCACACATCCTTGGGTATTCTCTCCTACTTGATTTTTCGAATCTACGTCTAGGTGACACATGCAATCCTACGATCCCTCCCTCTTTTCTTTTACTTTTTGACCTACCTAGGCTGCCTTACCATGCCATTAGCCAAGTGGTAGATCCTCACTCCTTGAGATTCTTTAATTCTTTACACCTTTCCAATGATGTGCCAAAGGGACATGTCTCCTTAAGTAAATTTGAGTCTCACAAAGCACAAAATAAAATTAGGAGGATAAAAGGGGCCATTTTTTTAGAGGATTTATAGGGGCAACATAACTATTACATTCCTTGATCGAAAAATAGGATTCACCCCATAAAACCATGACTCACATCTATTTCCAACATGATTCTATCTTTGAGTATACATTTTGAAACATGGGTAAACCGGTTAGGGTAAAAATTTCAAAGGCATACACTGGATTCAATGGTGAGAACTATCTAAACACTAACATAGGCTCGACTCAGGGATGAGCACCCCCGTGGGTGCCGTAAGAACCACAAAACCCAAATCAAACAAAACAAGTGCCTAAAAATCCATTGGGCTATGGAGTTAAATTGAAATTTGTACGGGTCAAATAAAGAGTACTTTCCACAAAAACAGACAGAGAACCAAAAGGGAAACAAAAACAACAACAAAAGGGACAAACAAAATAAAAAGACTACATCGTACATGCTAATGTGTACCTTTTCTCGATCAATCGAGGAAATGTTTTAGGTGTCTGCTATTAATAGGAAATTCAAGTAGATCCCCATCTAGATCGCTCGGAAGAATATACGCTCACCAATTTTTATATCAATGGAGTAAGGTCCCATCTATAACGCATCAAAATTTTCATTCTTTCCTATGTTTTCATGCTTTTTATCCCAAATCAATACGAGATATCCAACGTTGAAAGCTCTAGGGGTCACCTTTTTATCAAAAAAATTCTTGAGTTTCTCTATGAACTTTAGGTTCCTCTCGATGAGAATCCCTTCTCTCTTCATCTAATGTCAATATCTAATTCATTCTTGTCTCATATCTAGGTCTATCAACCCTTCTTCCCAAGTTGTTGCAAAAATTGATATGATGATAGTTTCAAATGCAAGGTCAATACAACTTGAATTCCAAATACCAACTTAAAATGAATCTTTCTAGTGACTCTTTTAATTGTAACCTTGTTTACCCATAAGGTAAAATTGAGTGCACATCCCACTTCTTCTTGTTGACCTCCAAATCTCTTCTTATTATCTTGAGTATGTTTTTGTTAATGGATTACACTCGACCATTCCCTTGTGGATTATAATTGGAAGCATAAGTCATGTTGATGCAATACTACTGACACATACTTATTAAAGGTTTATCTATAAATATCATAGCATTTTCAGCCATAATTTTTGTTGGTACTCCAAATCTATAGATGATGTTATTTAGGATGAAATCCATCACTACTTGATGAGTTACTTTTCTAGTAGGTATGGCTTCCACCCATTTAGTAAAATAGTCTGTAGCTACTAGAATCCACTTATGCCCTGCACTTGAGGAATCCACCATTTCTCCTATGAAATACATACCCCATTATTTGAATGGAGCCTCAACAGATATTGGTTGCAAAGGAAAAGCACCAGATGATTTCATTCTTCCAGAAAATCTTTGACATTTTTCACATTTTCTAACCAATGATGTTGTATCTTTAAAAATTGTAGGCCACCAATAACCTGCTCTTAGAATCTTATGAGCAGTTACTCTTCCTGCAAAGTGACCTCCACATACACCCCCATGAAATTCGTCAATAATCTTGGGGGCCTCTTCCTCTGTTATACACTTCAACAAAATCCCTTTGGGTTTTTCCAAGCCAACCCATACTCTTTCATAACATATTTTTGGGAATTTAATTTGAGTTTCCTCCTTTTATTTTTATCCAAGTGATGCTAGACACTCTAAATTTCTAAGGTAGAATATAACATCTTTGTACCATATGGAATTTGTTAGTTTATCTTAAACAATCTCATTTTCTCCTTCAACTTCATTGATTTCCATGACATGTAGATTGCTTTCTGTCATTAATCTTGCAAGACCCAAACCCCTTACCAATTTTGTGGTCTGAATGTCCATATCATATTCTTGTAATTTTTTCATCCAATAGCATATTTTACTGGAAACCTCCATTTCTGATAAAATTTCATTGACCATAGTGTGGGGAACATAGGCGGAAAACTTAGAGCTCAAGATATAAGGCCTGAAAATCTTAGTTATTCTTACCAAAGTGAATGCCGACATTTCCATGATGGTATACTTGAAATCAACCCCGCAAGGCTTTACTAAAAATTCAATGGAACTTTCATTTCCTTCTTCACCCTTTTGCAAAAAGTACAGATGTAATAGTGTTCTCAGATGCAAAGGAAAATATCTCTAAAGCCTTCTTGTAATCAAAGGCTTCCAGATTTAAGCATTTTTCAATGCTTCTTTAATTCTAGTGAAATATTGGAGTGCTCCATCCTCCCATTTGATAATCTGATCCTTCTTTAACATTTTTATAATAGGGATAGTCATTTCAAGTAAAATTAGAAATGAATCTCTTGATAAAATTTATCTAGACAAAGAAAGACTGAATCCCTCTCCTAGTTTTTGGGACAGAAACTTTACCGATTGTTTCCACTCTTTCATGGTAAATCATGACTCCTTCTTTTGACACAATATGCCCAAGCAATTTTTTCTTCTAATCCTGGAAATGGCACTTTTTCGGACTCAACAAGATGCCATATTCCCTACATCTAATCAACATTTTCTCTACATGACTCAAGTGATCACTTCTATTTTTGGAGAATACTATCACATCATTCTATTAAACTAAAATGAAACCATTGATGTTACTTGAGAAAGTAATATCCATTACTCTTTAAAATGTAACCCCAACATTCATTAAACCAAAAGGCATTCTCACATAAACATAAGTACCCCATGGAGTGGTAAAGGTAGTCTTGATTCTCTCTGATTACTTCACAACCACCCTTTGTATCCTCAAAACCCATCTAGTGTGGAAATAAACTTATATCTAGTGACTAACTACAGCATGTTATCCATATTAGGAAATGGATAAATTATCTTTAATTGAGGCCTTGTTCAAGTTCCTGAAATTGACACACAGCCTTATGTTTCCATTTTCTTTCTAATTGGCAACAAGTTTGCCACCCATGAAGAATATCTCATTGGTTGTATGATCCCTCCATCCCTTAAATTTTTTAATTCTTCTTGCATTTTAAGAGAAAGAAGTGGATTAATTGGCCTCTACTTCTACCTAAATGGCTTTGCATAAGGCTTTATAGGTATCTTGTGATGGAAAAATATTCCCTGTATGCTTTCAACTTTGAATAAGACCATGCTAAGCAATCTTGTTACTTTTTCAGAAACTCAATGTATGATTACTTTTCATCCTTACTCAAATTACTACCTAGCCATACTTTCCTAGGTTTTTCTTAAGTTCCCAAAATATGCTCTTCCACATCTCTTAAAGCAAAGATTGTCTATGAAATACCTGTTAGCATTGTCAAAGTTGGATTCTAAAGCCATTCATCCTCCTGGGATGGTGTTTTTCTTCAATTAGATTATGTTCTTACCTACGGGGCTTCGCTTAGTAAAATTATGGTAAAACACATTCGTTTGAAGGGTATTAAAGAATACCCTTAATTCTAATTTTTACCTCTAATTATTTAATTGATAATACCCCCTCCCGTTATATTATTAGAATGAAAATACCCCCTATTTTTTCCATGTACCATACTTACCCATTTTTCCATTACAATTTTATTTACCCATTTTTATTTCTACCCTAATATATTAAACAAAAATATATCATATTTCTCACTCAATTTTATTTAGTATGCATTTTCTCTCAAAAGATAGTTTGAATCCATTCAAGACCTATTACCAATTTCCTTATAAATTTTAAGATTTAATCATTTATCAATAGTTCTTCAAATAATTAAGATGGTGAAATAATATCACTCGTGTTGAAAAGCATACTCAATCCTAGTTTTCTACCATCTTATTATTTCTTGGTTAAGAATCTCTTAATTGAGATTTCTTATAATTTAAATTTATGACCACACTCCTTAAATTGCAATTTAAAGGTATTTAGTTTTAAAAACTAGGGTTCAAATGTTATATTTTTATATTAAAATTAAACCTCCCTTTCCTTTGGCCCACCTCTCTAAGCTACCCCCAATACCTGATTCAAAATATTAATAAATTAAACCCTTTCACCCCCTCATGTCTACCAATATATTGAATTTAAATTTATTAATTTTAATTACCTCAATATGAACTCACGTGCTAGGATATTGCCTAGCTAATGAACCCCCGTGTCCTTACCAAATAGGGTATTTTTCCCATCGTACATGCGTGCCCATTGGTTCCCAAATAATGTATTGATCAAGAAATTCTCTTTTTTCTCGCAAGAACCACCGAACCTAGGAATCATTATCAAATACTTTCCAATGTTTTACATTATCAGCGCACAGATGGGTATTGTCGATATTTCAACATTGTAATCACAGTAAGGAGGGACAATGCAATTTTCAAATCTAGAGCCAATCAATGCCAACCTATTTGCTTCGCAGCATTCTGAGTTCTGTCATGGTATAGTATATTAAATGAGTTAAACATGTCAACAAAATCCCACACCACATGCTTATATTGTTTCATTCTCTAATTTTTCATAGCATACAGTTTTCTCACTTTCTTTACCACGATTTTTGAGTCTCCTTTAACAATTATATCCTTGATACCATGTTTCCAAACAATCCTCAGTCCTAAGAGTAGTGCCTGATACTCAGCAATATTATTCATACATTTGAACCTCAATTTGAAATAAAAATTAAAGGTCTCTTGGTTTGGAGATATCAATACAATCCCAACTCCATTTCCAAAACTAGAGAAAGTGTCATCGAACAAAAAATTCCAAGGGGCGCCAATTTGATCTAAGCACCTACTCTGATTAAAGGCATGATCCTTAAAATCTGCAAACCCCACAAAATTATTAACATCTACATCAACATACAACACTTCATAAGAAACATTTTTGGGATCTTCAATCAAGTGTAGCATCTTCTTCTCCCCATACAACTTGACAAGGTTCCCTTCTACTGGTATGTTGGCATATGACATATCCATCTGCACACTTCCGCCCACACTAGCAGCCCAATTTCTTGATAGTAACATACCCCATTTAGTAGGGAAATCCACAATGACTACATTCATGGTTAAACACTTACCAGATAGGTCGTTAATTGCACCACTAGGCCTTTCACATACCTAATCACTAGCACTTCCCTTGAATCCATAGCTGTGAATTTTCCAAATTTTGTTGTTACCTTGATATTCAATTCATTCAATACTTAAAGAGGCATCACGTTACATGAAGCCCCTAAATCAAATATACAATTTTGCATGATTCTTTCTTTAATGGTTAAAGTGGTATAAAAAGGATCAACATCAAGCTGAGATTAAAAAGGTACATACCCAAATATACCTCAGAGATTTACCCAAGTCTTCTAATGCTTCTAAGCATCTCCAACTCTACAATTGTAGGGGTAAGATCCACACTATGTACATCCTTTCCCGAGGCCACTCCCTCCTTTTTGAACCCTAAATACTCAAATACCCTTTTCCTATGCTCAAGGATCCTAAGCAATTCAAAAATAGATACATTTATTTTAACTTGACTCAAAATATGGGTAATATCACAAGGGATATATTCGGGTAATACTATGTTGGGAGGGATGGTAAATTTCCCTTCTTGCAATATGAGACTCTCCATGACTTGGGCATGGATAGGGTACAGGATTTATTGCAGAGATAGTTGGACCTTTGTTAATCGTATCCTTCTTGGGAGGATCTTTTGGGATATTAGTGAGAAGGGGATTTTTGGTTTGGGTTGTGGACCTCCTCCTTTGACAATTCTACTTCGAGATTTTATTCCTTTTTTGAGCTATTACTACTTCATTATAAGTTGTTTGTCCTCCTCAGAAGGAATTCCTCCATCATAATTCTTAATCATCAAAGCCCTTAAGTAGTCAAAGTCACGATTAGGCAATTCAAACCCCTACACCATATCAATCTCAACATCATCAACATAAGGAAGAGAAGATATCTCGGTGGATGCACTCCCAAAAATCTTCAATAGTCTCGAACACTTATTAATTTAGTGGAGGAAACCCCACCATGAATCATTAGGACACTTTATCATACAGACATCTCCAAAAGTGGGGTCAACCTCGGTGCTCTTCACCCACTTCACTTGGATCACATGAAATGTGGGGTAAGAAACATTTTTCACACCACTCAATGACATGTGCTTCTTTAACCATAGATACTTTTACAGTCATTGGATTAGGGACAAGTTGATTTTCTCTCGAGGCTATTGTTTACTTCCCGATCCCATATATTCCTCTATCTTCATTTCTAAGATCACCTCTTGGATGACCACAAAATCTATTCATCCCTTGAGGTTGATTATGACCCTGAGAACTCTTTCCTATTCCCTTCTCCGCCATGACAAGTTTGTTTGAAATTTCTTTTACTTCCCCTGCCAAGGTTTTAACAACTTCTTCTAGATACATTTCCTTGCTTGTTTAAGGCTTCTCGTGATTGATCAATTTAACACCCTCTGTCTTAGGAGGATTTCCTATAGCCTTTATATTATTTTTAATTTGCACCGCCATTGTGAATGCTTTCTTCAAATTTGTAAGTTCATTGTCCCTTAGATAATATGCTACCTTCTTACCAAAGGCATCACAATATTTAATCAAGCAAGACTCATCACTTCATCTCAATATTACAGAAGTCTATTTAAAGTCTTGTTGAACTCCGGTGTTAAAGTCCCGAATCGACTCATTAGGGTTTTTCTTAATATTCACGAATTCAGATAGAAGAAACCTTAAATTAGTTTTATCACCATATTGTTCTTTAAAAACAATTTTCAATACGAGTCAAGAAATAATAGAATTATCCAACAAAGATTTATAACAATCCTGCATCTTCTTCTAAAGTATGGATAAATATTTTCACATAGATATCCTCATGCTTGATCTTAAAATCATCCATAATGTTAACAAATTCCTAAGATGTTGGTCACCACTAATAGCATTGTTTCCTTGAAACTTTGGCAACATATTTCTTAGATCGTTTGGTCTTATTTGGATATCCCACAATCCTCGAAAATTTATGGGTTGATATATATTTACAAAAAGGGGGTATAGGTGGAGGTGAGCCATGTTATTGATGGGGATACTGACAAAAAGGTGCTCAAGTGGGATTTAGATATATACAAACAAGGATGTCACATAAGTTTTGACTTTGTTTGGAGTGATTATCATCTACACAAGACTCAAAATGCTATATAACTTTCCGGATGGTTGGTGGAGAGATCCCAATCCCATTCAATGGGCTCCTTTTGAAGCATTATTTATTGAGATAAGTTGATATTGTACATAGTTTTCATGCTTTCCTCTAAGTGTTTTCAACACATCTTTTTATTTTGTTTTCAATAAGTGGCTTCCCTCTTGTTGGATAGCCTTGGTAGGCATTGTATCTTTCCTCCGGATGCATTTTTGCATATGTTGTTAGTGGCGGTTCTCGGTGAGGTGTGGAGGATTCTCAATCTTGAGGATAACTTCTTGGCCTTGGGAATTCTTGGTCAATATTATATGGAGCTTTCAGATTGGTTTTCATGGCTAAAAGAGAATAGATCAAAAGGTTATTGCTTATTAGTAGGAAATAACTCCACTAAAGCCGCCAAAGATGTTGATCATTTTAGTCATCATAGTGGAAGGGAATACAAATGTTTTATATATTCCTTGTTTTCAGAAATCGAGAAAATGAGAAGACTGAAACAAGAAAGGAATCAAGTTTCAGAGTGCACATTACCCATATAGGATGTTATTCCAGCTTTGTTATCTACACCAAATCATGCATCAACCCTTATAAACTATCGGGGTGTTGATGAAGATGTGAATGACATCATACATTGCAAATAGACACATGGAAACAACAAAAGGATTAGGTTTTAAATTCTAGTTTCAATTCATAATAAAGGGTGGCTAAGTATGGAAGTAATTTATAGCTTCAAGATGATCATTATCTTCATTTATTATAGTTTTCTTAGTTTCGGATGATCATAAAAGATACAAATAGTTTATTATAAATTCACTTATGATTATATTCAAGTGTATTAATCAATTGATTTTTCAAATTTCCATTTAGTTATGCAATTAAAAACAATGTAAAAGAAACAATAGGCAACTCATTGCATAAAATATTTTTTTATATTCCTAAGGAATTTCCGTATAAGTTCCCAACACAAGCCATGTGATATAAATATGGAAACAAATGATGCACATATATATATCAAAATAAAAACATAACAAAGAGAAGGTGGCTTTTCATCTCTTGAAAGATGAATCCCCTTACTTGATGATCCACTTTTGATCCAAATTGCTCCTTCTTCAGCTCTAAAACACCCAAAAGAGAGCAAAACAAAATATTAGAGCTCATGGATCTCATCAAGCTTCAATATTTTTCAGTGTTAGATGTATTTGAATTCAAAGTGCATCAGAACTTGAGAAGATTATAGGAATTAAGTGTCATTAAGATGTGAACATGCATGATACCAAGAAAAAATGCATTGACGAAGTTTCAACCCTTTTAAAGGACCAAAACAAATATGAGCTTCAATTTTAAAAAACCACAAACAAAAAAGAGGCTCCTTCCCTCTAAGTTTTATTTATAACTTTTATTCTAAGTGCGCGGGTACATAAGAAAGCAAAGAAAGGAAACATTTTGGAAATGCCACGAAAAAGTAAATACTCTGTTTTATTTCATTTTTATTCAGATTTTTCAAACATAATGGACAATGTTGTTCTAATAAATGAAGAAACATCACATTCCAAAAGCTAAAAATGAAAGGAAAAAAGTTCATAATTATTATAAAGGCGTACATCTTCTTATTTTCATTCTTTCATTCATATCCAACAATGAGAAAGCAGAGTGCATGGTCCTATAAGGAAAAAATAGTGGAATTTTTCTTTAATTTTTACATGAAAAGGAAAAAAGTAGTGTGAAAGTATTTTTTCTTCTAAGAAAGGAGAGAAAATGCATATGACATGCCATCATAAAACTAGTGAAGTTTTCAACTAAACACATGTAATGCGAAATCGAGTTTCAAATACTGCGCAGAAGACTAAAGCTAGTGAAGTTTTTACTTACCATGGTTTCCACAGAGCCTAAGTAAATCCAAGACTAAGCTCACCTATAGCTCAAAGAAATAACAAAGCACCAAAAATACACAAGATCAAACTCAAAAACATGCCCCCAAAAAGAGAAAAACACGACCAAGCTCTTAAAGTTAATGGTCGAGCTAATCATTAGCAGTGTTCAAGCTCTAAAAACCATGGCCGAGCTAGAGAAAATAACGATGTGCCCAAACAGAAAACCAGAGCTATCTTAAACTTGTACAAACCATGATCAATCAAGAAATCATGGAAGACATACAAAAATGTCATGTTACAAAGAGAGGGAAATGGAGTGCCTCATAAAAAGAATGTAGAAACTTGAACTCTAGCAAATAAAAATCAAGTTCGTGATAATAAATCATGACCGATCCCAAAGAAAATTAGGGTAAAGGTAGAGAAAGCAATGGTTGAGTAGAGGAAACCAAAACTTGATATGGAAAAAATAATGATGTCCCAAAAGGAGAAAACTAGATCTATCTCAAACTCAAAATACCATGGCCAAGCTCATAAAACACAAATTTCAATCCCTCTAGAGTAAAACATGGTGACCGAAAGCAGTGAGAAACCAAAGTTGTTCCAAGAAATAAAAAAAATAATGGTGTTTCAAGAAAACCCAGAGCTCAAGCTCATAAGTCATGGTGGCAAAAAAAAATTCCATGGTTTTGACACAAGAGAAACCTCCAGAGATCAAAATGCTAAATGAAACATGTTTTAAGGTTTCAAACCTAATGGATAGGTCAACCCAATGTTCCCTAACCGTGGTCAATGTTTACCATGGTTAGGACCACTTAGTTTATTTAATCAACTTTGGCAAGGAACCCACGTGGATGGGGTTTTAATAATAATTTTAATTATTATAATTTTTATTATCATGGTGGGGAATTACATTCTTTTCCCAAGGTCAACATTGATCAAATAATTACCTGATATGCGCAACAAGCAAAAAGAGACCAAATCATTTCCTTAGTTTTTGCTAGAGACTAAATGATTTCCTTAATTTTTGTAAAAAGGGAGGTTAACTAAGATCAACAAAGGGTTATAATGCCATGTAAACTAATAATTTTGTCCCCTTCTAAATTATGTGCATGATAATAATCTTATGATTATTATTACATAATTGAAATTTAATTGCAAGGATAAAATAATGCGATGAGAGCTAGAATTGGATTTGTCTCCAACTAGTCACTAACTAAAATTTTGAACTCAAAGTTGACGTGTTCCATTGAGAGAGAGAGTTGAGTCACTCTTGAGTTCTAGGAGTAAAATGAGGTGAACTAGGAATAACTAGAGCAAACTGAAGTGTTGAGTAGTTTGAGCTCTCCTTCTCCTTTTCTTACTTCTCCCTTCTTTGTTCTATATGTACCCATGATTTTGAGCATTTGAGGAAACTTATGATTTTTTCATGCAAAGGATATGCCAAATTTTGTACTCCAGCACCTATTTGATTTAATAAAATACTAAATTCCTCCATTTACAAGTTGAATTGAAGTGTGTTACATGAGTTCATTGGTATGATTAAGTGAATGTCTTATTTCCTTTCCATGTTTATGAATATTATCACCTTCATTAAGATGTTTTGAAGATTTTACAAGTCATTTAAGTGTGCTTGTTGATTAGTTTGGAAGTGTAAAAGACCTCAAATCTACCCTCCCATGCTATATTAATAGTTGTTCATGCCTTTTGTGAAATTCTTGTGAAAGTCAATCAAAGAGCAAATGAAGTGATATTTGCAGGTCTTGAAGGGTCTAATAGTGTGTCTTGTGCACTCATAAGTGTCTAAAACATTGGTGTATCACCTTACTTTACATGCTTTTTTGAGTCCATGTTATTCATCTCCTTTATCCCTAGAAAAGAAACTAGTTTAGGTGATTGATCCAGGAACATGCCTTCTTTGGATATTCTTTTCAACTTGAGTCACCAACACTCTGAGAAGATCTCATTTTATCAAGTTGAAGAAAAGGATTGCTTGACTTCTTCAAATCAAGTTTCTCTTCAAATTGATAATATGGAACAACTTATAGAAATGAAAAATGGTTATAAGAGAATGTACATTTATGGAAAATTATGTGGTTCTTCCCAAATTGATTTTCCATTTGCATTATTTTTTTGGTTCTTAATTGTCTCATTTTTGGGCATGTTTTGTGCTCTCAATTTCTGACATATTTCTCTAGAATGTTGACATAATATATATCATTCAAAATTTATATTTTTTTATACATATTTATAAATATTAATTGCAATGCTTGCAGTAAGTTTAAGTGTATTGTTAATCGTGTGTCAAAGGTGTCTCCAATTAAAAGTATATGTACTCAAGGAGAAGATAAAATTGATTAATTTTATTTGAATGAATGCACCAATATTATTTGTCTATGAACCTTCTTCTTTGATTTATGGATCCAATACAATTTTTAAATATATTCGTGTCTCCATTGTTAATATCCTATAAATGGTGAAGTATTGATGTATCACACCTTAATAATGACATCCTTTAAAAATCCTACAATATTTGATTATTAATTTTAGTGGCATCATTTTCATCTAAAAACCCTTCCTTCCCTAGCCCAGTTTAAGAATCTCTTCATCTATAACCCTTCATTTCACTTTTTAATATTTCACATCTATGAAAGGTATTTGAATTTTTTTTTGGAATCTTTTAATATTGGAATTGAGAAATATTTTATGGTAAATTGTGGGAATCAATAATACCCAAAAAAGTCATTCAAATTATAAAAGTATATGTAGTGGAAGGAGATAATGTGACATTGATTAATTTTTTTAATGAATGCACCAAAATTATTTTGTCATGTCTCTTATTCTTTAATCTATATATGCAATGAAAATTTTACACATATTTACGTCTCCTTAGTTAATAGTTTATCAATGGTTGGGTACTAATCTATCGCACCTCAATAACAACCTTTCAAATCCTACACTATATAAATTTTATTTTTTTGTGGCATTTATTATCATATAAAAATATCTTTCTTTTCTACCCCAAGGTTAAGAATATCTAAATATATCACAATTCTTTTCACTTTTAATATTTCACATCTAGGAAAGGTATTTTACGTATAGTTATATTGAATATCTTTCATTTTGGAGATATTATATGGTAAATGTTAATAATTAGGAATACCCAAAAAAATTAATTCAAGTTGAAAAAGTGTGAGGGTGTGTATAAATTAGGGTCTCTTTCAAAATGAGGAATATATAATGATTATAGTTGAAATAGATATAAAATGAGAAAAATTATAGTTTAAATAAAATATATAAATCGATCATAACTAAAGCATTATCCATATTTTTAAAGTAATTGGTTATAGTGGGTGGCGTCCTTCCATACCCACCTACTACTAAGTTCACATGTTAAAATATATAAGTATAGAGATAGATTGAACGACCATCTCAGTATGTAAGGGTTTAATTGAATTTCAGAAATATGATATAATATATAATCTTTTTTAAAATTCTAATAAAAGACTTTAAATTTTGAACTCAAGGTTTCATTAATATTTTTCAATGATAAATAATGTTGGAAATGAAAAAATATATAACTTAAAAATAATGTTAAAAATGAGAATACAACTAGTAAATAATGTTACAAGAATTTATATACATATTATTATGAAGGTGTGTCCCTAAATGAAAATATGGATTGGATGTAGATAATATGTAACATTAAATTTCATATTTTAATAAATACAACAATTATATTCTAAAGTTATTTTATGCATTCATACATAAATCCAATGTAACATGACATCGATGAATTGTTCTCGCTTTCTCAAAACCGAAACCATCCTCAACACCTTACAAGTATCATATAGCATGGAAAGTGGTAAGGAAAACATGTTATATAACATCAATTATTATCAAGCTCCTTGTATTGAAAAACTTGGCTTTCAATATTGTAAACAAGACAACAAGGAATTTGATATAGTAAAGTATCCTATCCTCTAAATATTTTATATAAAATACAAAAACAAGAAATGATAGATGCTCTCTATATATTTGAATTCAACCCTTCACATTGAGATGTTGGAAACTATATACTTTTCTCTAACAACCTGAATTTTTCCTCCCTACAATATCCAAGAGCATTATATGCTTCATATTTAGATTTTATTTGCGATGACTTAGGTCATATAAACAAATTCAATCCATACAAAAATTTGGCTATTGAAAATACAAGCCCCTAATTGTACATGCAATTTATCATACATGAACCATTTCGGGACCGTAATATTTTCCCATATAATTATTCTCAAAAATTTCAGCTCACTTACTTTATGGCCATGCCGACCATATGCAAAATACTAAAATAATCATCCTACTAGAATTCTCCATCTATAAAATCCAATTGACTTCAAAAAATTTATGCACACAACAAAAACATGGTGGCATTAATACGCAACATAGTGTGCACAAACCTAGGGGCACTCCATAATAATATGAAGTAGATGTATGGTTATAAGTGAGGATCTTCTAACAAGCTTGAGCTAAATCTACAACCGTTACACGAGACATACATTGATGACTTATATGGGTAAATGAGAGACAATTCCTTTAGGTCTTCCTTTGGGGTCAAAAGAAAATAAGAGACGATTCCTAGTGAATGTGGTAATTCTACACGAGTGGTGTTAGTGTTCAAATCGATCTCACCCTTGAATCTAGTGTATGCCTTTGAAATTTTTACCATGACCAAAGTGTACCTATGTTTTAAAATGTATGCTCAAAGATAGAATCATGTTGGAAACAAATGTGAGTCATGTGTTTAGGGTGTGAATCCTCTTTTCACAAGGAATGTAATAGTTATGTTGCCCCAGTAAATCCTAAAAAAAATGGCCCCTTTTATCCTCCTGATTTTCTTTTGTGCTTTACAGGACTCAAATTTAGTTAAGGAGAGGAACCAAATGGGGAAGTTGTCCATGTTTCCCTTTGGCATATCGTTGGAAAGGTGTAAAGAATTAAAGACTCTCAAGGAGTGAGGATCCGCCACATGGCTAATGGTGTGGCAAGGCAGCCCGCATGTTTGAAAATTCAAATAAAAGAGGGAGGGCTTGCATGCTTCCACGTGTCACCCAGTGCAGATTTAGAAAATAGAGAAGGAAAGAAGACCCAAGGATGTATGTGGTCTCCACAAATCATGCGAAGTGGCCACCACCAGAAAAGAACCAAATGAGTAGGTAGAGGACTCGGTGTTCGGAAAAATTTAATGCGGTTTTGGGTTTTAACGCATGTAGATTGAAAGTGTGGCTAAAATTAGAGTGAAGGCTCTTTAAATGGAGACAGACAGTGGCGAGTCAACAAAACTCATTGGAACCATTGATGAAACCCGAAGAATTACAGAGTTGCAATCAAATCCCTTAGAATGCAAACAAAAGATGGGCCAGTGTGGGGTAATTTGAACATACAAAATTCAAGTTTTCAAACATCATGCAAACTCACATAATGAAGATAAAGAAATAGTTTTAGATATAAATCAAAAAAATGGGGTTCTATAGGGGCCCCATGCCATGATGAGGAAATTCATATACATGTTTAGAAGTAAGGACATGAGAAGAGAAACAATGCTCACCTATCCCTTACTCCATCTTTGAAATTTCCTCCAAGTTGAGGAATCTTGTTCAACAACATGTTCTTCCTCAACATGAATCCATCTGAGCCCTGTGTCATTTGAACAAACACAACAGACCCCGCTAGATCCCGGGACATCCCCATATCCATTAATGACTCAAGGGTCATTATGATATTTTCCATGATTTTCTCCACTTGATCTTCATCGATAGGAAGACACCCGAGTCTAGAAGATCCAACCACCCGTGAAGAACGCCATCTTCCCCTTCCCCTTGTAAGGAGTAGAATTATCGGTATGGACCGAAGGGTAATGTCTAGGTGGTTGGAAGAGAAAGAACTGCACTCGGGACCAGGTGGAACAAAAGATATTGCGCTCGACTTACCCTTCCATCTCCTTGTGAAGGGTGGGCACTCTCTTAGAGAATGAATTGGTTAGGGCTCTGAAAATCATGCTCCATTAGAGGAGCATGATGCAATGAAATATTGGAAGATCGTATAGTGAACCTACCCTTGTTGTCCCTAATAGAAGAAATTTCCACCTTAGAGTGACGAGAAGATGGAGAAATTTCTTTCTCTCCATCCGAAATAATAATTAGGGGTTGAGAACTTGATTCCCTCCTCTTCTTTCCTAAAGATGGTGCTAGTGTGGTGGATGGTTGTAATGACACAGTCCTTCCTAACCTTTCTCATGAGAAATGATTCTGTGCTCTAATTCATCCATTTTTGAGAAATGAAAAGCACCGTATCAATCAAAGACTTGTCATACAACCTATAAGACTCCTTGGGAATCTCATTCAGCACAAATTATTCATTGCATAAAAGGGACACCGGTAATCAATCCTCCCGACATGGAAGGCCTCCTTTCGATCCAAATTTTTTCAAATATTCTAGAGAAGCTTCTTATGTCCTCACCAAAAAGATGGAAATACATGGATTTGAAGGTGAGAAGAGAGGATTGATCTTGATCAATCTCACAAGGAGTGTGAGATGAACTTTCTGATATGTCGGGGGCTCTAGTATCCCCTATGACTATGATATCAAATAAATCCCAAGCAAATATTTGATCTATACCATGCAAGTCAAAGACTTGGTTTAAATCTTCCAAAGAAATCTCTTTCAGATTGTTTGCCACAAATCACATTTTCCATTTTTCTAATAGAAGATATGTAAAGATTCTTCACTTTCAAGATAGGAAAAGGAATGCATATTGGCGAGACAAAGATAATTGATTTTATGATGAGGATGGTGCAGAGACGGGTTGAGTCGAGTGACATCATTACCATTAGATGAAAGAATATTTTACTTATTTCACATGAGCAAAATAAAATTGAGAGAAATTGGCACTATGCGTAAGGTGTTTGATTGATGTTATATAATCCACGTGGGGACAGTCAGTTTTGAGAGGCACAAATGTAGGTATGCATTTCTTGAGGTATATTTTCAAAGGTGAAAAGAATTGCTTGTCACATCAAGCCATATGGAACCACCTGGGAGTTATTAAAAAGGGGTTTCCTGCATGCCAAGAGGAAAGGAATGATTGATACAACTATCAAAAGGCAGCAACATGGTGCCCAAATCATATCTGATGAAGGTAAGAAATGTGAATGGCTCACAACTTTTCCACCTGGAAAAAAAAGAGAAGAAAAATATCTTCAAAGATTCAAGTTTTGGTGGGAAAACAGAGGATGAGTGAGTGAGTGAAATTGTATAAATGTAATGAGAGTACTATTGTATTGTGGAGGTTAAAAATTTCTCAAATTTCAAGAAGAAGGGAGAAAACTGAGAGAAACCATTTTTTTCAAGAACTTGTTTGAGAATCCTGTTAATTTATTGAGCCTTCAAATCGAATCATGTCAAGATGGTTGCAAGTGTACAACCATTGACAAGCATTGAGACTATAAATGAAACTTTCCCTTGCTGATAAATTTGATGAGCCCTGAGTTAATTGTGTTAATCATGAGCATTGTTGTGTTTGCTTTAAGTTGAGGTGTTTCAAGTATCTATTCATGTTCCTGTTGCAATCTTATGTTAAGAATTCCTCTAAATCACACAAGATCTTATCCTTTTGGTAGCATTGTGGTAATTGCAATTGTGTTGTGAGAAGAGCTTTCATCTCATTTTGCAATAAATAGTTTTAAATTCATTCTGCTTCCATTTTTTTGATACAGATTGTTTGTTAGCCTATGAGTGTATCTTAGGCATGATAGATTATGGATTCTTGATGTTTAATTGAGTCTTTATCATGAGCTTTTATGTTTAAATTCTCAAATAATGTGTGAAACTATGTATCTTTAGGCTTCCATAGATGCACATCTTCTGGTTGAAGGTTCATTATTGATTATTTGCAGTATTTTCATCATGTCATATGTAAATATTCCAACATTTGTTAAGAGTTCCTGAATATTTGGTATAATAAACTTGATCTTGCTTAATTCCCCAACCAAATACATCTAAAATCGACAAATCCACCATAACTACCCATGCTTGCCTTGTTAAATCCTAAATATGCCTAACCAAGTCAATTCCATTGTTGTCTTTAGTAGTCCGAGCCTTGTTTTAGAAGACATTTTCATTGTCTATAGTGATATTTCATGAGAGTTAGACTTTGTTGAATTAACCATGCCTTCCTAAGGTTATTTCTCATTTTCCTTATAAAGGAGTGTCAAGCACTACTGAGATATATTTCATTTCCCTTACAAATACAGACTACAAAATATGTCCTCTCACCCCGGTGGAAGGAAGAGCCTAATGTAGGAGGATAGGTCATACCCTCATTACGGTGTTATCCAACTCCTCCAAGCTCGAATGACCAAGAGATGATGAGATCCTTCCCTAGCTACAAAACGACTTAAATCTTGATCCATCATTCTCTAGGCATTCTCGCTCATCCTGTTGATGTTGCTTGACTACAAAGGGAGGACTGATTTGGGTACCAACACCGCTTATGGCCATGTTTATGGGAACATATGTGTAAGTACAGATAAATATCGTCCTCGGTGTAATGTGTAAAATATATCTAAATACAAATTTATGATCTATCTTCAATCCTTAATATGACTTTACAAAAATGAGCTAAATCAGAATTTAATTACTTGATATTTTCCTGGTTTGAGGAGGCTTTCCATTAAATCTCACTCGACTCGGAGTAAATGTTGATAAAGGATGCTGATATTTTCTAAGTTTTGTTGAAATAAGTGTTCTGATTCAATTAGCTAGTTGTTTCAAGTTGTTTATACATCTAAGATGCAAGGTCTTAGTTGCGACTTCTTACAATCTAGAGAAATTTTGTAAATACCATAACCTTAAGTATATATTTTTGAGAATCTATTGAAAAAAAATTAGAACTGGAAGGAAGAAGGTCTCTCTTCAAGTCAAGATCCAACTAGAAAATATTTTCCAAAATTAGGGAACACAAGTCAAGTAAGAAGATAGATCTGGAAAACATTACATAGTTAGGGGGCATAAAGAAAATAAATCCCTACTCTTGATTTAGATCAGCCATTTGTTGAAGACAATTTTAGCATTTTTTATCATTATGAAATGCATAGCCCTAGAGGTAACTTACACACTCATGTTGGTGAGGAAACTTCCTTTGCAAATCATCAAGGTATTTTTCAATCCCCTTTTGTTGTTTCAGGATGAAAGGTTCATTATGAGTGGGAAGTATTAAGGGATTTATCCTTGGGGGATCCTATTCCGTTATCCCAAAAGCCCGGAGCTACCACCAACATTATCAACCCTTGACTAATATTATTTTAATCGATACAAGATAATTACATAAGAAAATGAATGCATTCCACCTTGTTAAATTAACTAAGCATAGAGAGCATACAAGCATATGAACGTAATTACATAGAGCTAATTCAATAAAGATACTAATGGTACAAAAGGTGTTTTATTTTCAACTTAGTACATATTAGCGTTCAAGTACACTACATAATAATTATGCTCAATTTCATTCTCTTGTTTTCTTTACAATACAAAATACAAATAAGAATACAATATTTTGCTAAGAGACCTAGATATGGAAGAACATAAGGATATTTATCAATGTGAGCACCATGAAGATAACACCGAGAGATCATGTCGACATGAGAGTAATGAAGCGGGAGAGGGAAAGCATCATCATAGAGATTTTCCTCCAACCACGATCTAGTTTGGTTCCCCACACAAATCTCGTATCCCGAGAGTGGCCCTACCCTTCACGAAGAAGATAGATATAAAAATTGATATAAATCTCTATACCATATGACCTAACCTAGTCATTGTGTAATATAGGATAGTGAACTGGAAAAGAATAATTAAATTCTTATTAATACTAAGTATTAATTGCTTATGGCCATAAGACTTGGATTTCAAAGGGTGACCCCCAATGTATCCTAACTCATATACAGGGCATGTCTGATAGTTGAGTCAATCTTTGGTAACCCCTAAGAAGGACCCATACCCATTCCTATTGAGTCATGGTGAAGACTAAACTAATTCCCTTATCCTTTTAGTCCCACCTTCCAATGTTCACTATACATTAACTCTTAGCTACCAATTCTCCCCATCCCCCTAACCTCATACTAGACATCAAGTGATCTCCATAAGGTAAACAAGGATTTAATAAGTGAGAAACCCATGACAGGCGCATGGGTTTTAATACATTGTATCAATGTCCCATACCATTTCATAAAGCATTATTGTCCCCACACGACATCGGGATTGTAAACTCCCAACGACTAAAAATGCTAAGGATTAAACTAGAGTTTACATGATAACAATGGATGTAGTAAGTTTTATTGCCTATTCAATTTAAACAATAAAATTAATACAAGGAAACTTAATTGTATATTTGAACAAAGTATCATAGGGTTCCTAGATGGACATGCATGTTTGGTTTCACTACTACCACTAAATGTTTACTTATTCTTACCTATGTAAAGGTGATAGGTAAAAGGAGGTGAAGCTAACCACATTAATTCAAGTTTGATATTAATAATTTTGAGGTGCCCCATCCCCTTCTATTTATTCTAAGGGAACACCATTTTTAGGACTTAGATTGAAATTTTATAACATAATTCAAAGTCTCACAAATAAATATGAAGTTTGTTTAGTATAAGCACATAAATAAGTTTATGATAATAAAGAAAATATTTTAAAAACAAATATACCTTTCTTGGGATCTTAATAACCTATTTATGATTATTTATAAAACACTTTTTTTTACATATTCAATTTTATAATAAATTTAAATATATCCATGTGGCTTGTTATTCACCACTAAATAAATTAGGCATTCTAATTAAAAATAATGAATAAATAACTAAAATCTTTAATTATGTTTCAAATCCTAAGTTTCTAACTAAAGGGCATCATATTACCAAAATTAAAAGTCCACGTAACTTAAATAGATTTAAATGGCTAACATGCCTTTAAGTTTGATAAGGGTAAAAAAATGCAAAGTTTATTAAAATGCTTAAAAGATGGAAGGTTTGGAAATTATCAAAAGTCTTTAAAGAATTATATTATTGAAGAATAAGTCATGATAAAATTCAAGTAAGCTAAAACCCTAACCAAATTTTTTTCGATGATTTTAACAATAAATTTCCTCACATTCATATTTACTTTATTAAAAATAATTTACCTAACATTTACCCAATTTTATTATTTTGTCTAGAGTAAAAGATAATTTACCTCACATTCACCCAATTTTATTATTTTCTGAATAAGAAAATTGATGAATTTAATTCACCCATCATTTACCTAATTTTATTATTTTGTCTATATATAGAATATAAAAAAATTAATGAATTTCCTTCCTCTTCTTAATAGTAAAAGAAAAATTACACTCTATTAAATTTATTGATTGTAATATTTTATTTTCAAAAGTTTGAAGAGTGATGAGAGATGTTTTAATTAAAATAACTTGCCTTTGGTTTGTAGTCCAAGCATTCAACAACCAAAAACTCTTCTTATGTGCTCATATAAATATTTGCTCCCGTACTTGCTCCCAAAATTTCCAAAAAGAAAGTGTCCTCTTCTTTTATTTGTTTCCTTATTTATAGATTTGAGGATTTTTTTATATGGGTCCCTACTTTAAAGGAATCTTGTCATTTCTTTTTCTTTTTTTTAATCACAAAGATGGGATCTCATACCAATTTCTCATACCTATTAATTGAAAGGGCACACCTTCCAACCTCATAAAGTCTTTCTTTATTTCTTTATTTCTTTTTATATTTATTTTCCTTTATTGCTCTACTCAATAGTTAATGCAATAAATTTTAAATGATGGCCCTCCATCTTTGTCAAATAAATTATTTCCTTTTTATTTTTGATTCTTAAAAAGGGGATCTTATTTAAAACCCTACGGATCCCATCATGTATTAATGCATGTAGTAGGAGACATTTATAAGTGTTCATATTATTTATTGAAAGGAACATTATATATATGTATGTATTAATTTATTTTTACGTATAATTTTAAAATAATATAAATACTAATTTATATTATAAATCACGATTATATTTTAAATGTATTAGCTGGAAAATATTGTTAGTTTAAATATTTGTAATTATTTTATGATTAAGAACATGATACATGCAAACAATTATAATTTTACAAACCTTGTATGCAGGTGGACCTATAGCCAGACCTAAGTTAATATGGATACTCGAAATTTAACAAGGTAATCTAAAACTCTACCATATTTTCACATGCTACAAAGTACTAAGGTGAATTGACGTACCAAAAAGTGTATGTAAAATGGTAAAAGTATCTTACCCCTTTACAAGCGGTATAACTACGTTATTGCTAAGGTTTAGGGGTACATATTTCCCTCTCCTTTTGGTACCATAACTTTCTATCTACTCTCCTCTCTTTGATGATGCTCTCCCTCCAGTCCAAGGGAAATATATCCTGCAACCAACTCATAACAATAACACACAAGTAGTTAACCAGATCATGATATAAATTCGACATGATATAATAGAGGAAGTGCTAATCATATTACTGTCAATGATAATATTTATCCCAAATTGCATTTAAATAAACAAAATTAAACATTCTAGCATAATAATAATAATTCATAGTTCCACATAATCAATCACATATGCCAATTATTACATCAAAATTTCAATGCTACAGAGAGGGATGTGACACGAGCTCGGATACATCGCTTTAACAAAATATTGGGGCATGGGCATTGCAAGTGAAGTTGTTATGCGAGTTGTCCAAGCAGGGTTTGCAGATCTCCGTGGGCTGAAACACATCGAATGTCCGGTGCTTCCCGAGAATATTCATGCCCGAGGGTTCTTGAAAAATTTGGGTTTACCAAAGAGTGTTTTCTTCATGAAACATCCGAGACTTTATTCTCTATAGTTACATTTTACCCCCAATCAAGTCGTTATTGTTGCCTCATCCTTGTAAGAACCACATATATATGTATAAAAATAAGATAATGATGTATAGAATCTTCATCACAACCAAGTTTCTCATGTGTATCTCATTATTATTATTAGTACTAATATTATTATTATATTTGGTTGTCGACCCACTATTCATAAATAAAATGAATGGAAAATAAATATTAGTTTTAAGTAGACAAGAGGAGGCTTCCATTGTCTATTACACAAAATAATATAGATTTCGAGTAGATCTAAGTGAAAATTTAAAACAGGTTATTCCATGTCTCTTGTAATAAAAATAAACCCTAATTACAGGTTTGAATGTGATTTGAAAGTGGTGTATAGTAGTATTAATTAAAAAAATGTTGTTTCTTAGTGTATGAGGATGAATGAATGAGAATTTTTAGATTTGTAGGATTAATTCTAAGATTTATTGAAAAGGTATATCGACTTTGGTAGATAATCGTCTCTAACCCATGCACCGTGGGTACTCTAGAGATGTATAATACCAATTTGATATGCTATGGAATAATGGTAGATTTGCTATGGAATAATTGTATAACTTTTGTGTTCACTTTCTAATTTGATACTTGAGACACTTTGGTAGTCATTGTTTCATATGGAACCTTGCTTACATCTTGATCATGTGAAATATACATTTATTTCTCTTCAATAGTTTTTAATCATATATTCATCCTATAATAAAACATCTAATGGATGTGATACTTCATATATTTTCATTGGTTCTTTTTATTTGCACTTGCTTTGTTGTAATGAGAAAACCATGCTCTAGTATGACAGCATTACTTACTTTTATTGAACTTGCTCAACCGTAATATGTGTTGCTTTCTTTGGTTTTTCTTGTTTAGCTATAATGTAAACGTATTGCTTTGTTTATAATTACTTTTACATATTAGAGATCACTTTAAAATCTTTGATGTAGTTTTGATTTCCATATCTTCCTCATTGGTGGGAGTAGGAAGGATCACTTCACTTGAACATTGATTATTTATAGTTGAACAATGTAACAGTGAAGAACCATTACCCCTACTAAGGATCAAAATCTATAAATGACCATATGTTATAAGCCATAGTGTTCTCCAATAAAAACCTCATTTTATTGTACAATTACTTATGATTTGCATAGATTAGTTTTCATAAGTTAGATTTTTATACTCGCTATAGACACTAAAATTCCATACAAATTCCTTTTAAGATTATTAGTGGGCCCCGACAATTTTTATGAGTCTCGTGAATATTCTACACATTCTTTCTTGGCTTATTTTCACTCTTCCTAGACATTATTTTGATCTATTCTAGAATAATTGATGAGTATGAAGATCATTCAAACTAGGCCCTTTAGGTTTTGATAGAGCATTAATTATATGGTAATTTTCCTGGTACTCCTCTTTTTAGTTTGTGATACGATATTTTGGGCTCATCGTTTTTGCAAATGGTATTACAATGGATCCATTAAAGATCTAGAGCTAGCCCTAATTTTATTTCACCTAGTACCATTACTTGATGTTAAGATATTTATGGGATTAGTAGCTCATTACTGTAAATTTTTGTGAGACTTATACTAGATCAATCACCCTATAACTTCCTTTCATCCTAAAGGGAATATGTTCAACTCGGTCTAAAAAGTGTGAGAAAATTTTCGTATTCTCAAGGATTGTCTCATTGGTGCACTGTTTTTAGTAGTTCCACATACTCATTTTGGCTTTTGGGTGTGCATGGATGTTTCACTAGAGGGTATTAGAGTATTTATTTTGTATGATAACTATTTGATTTGCTTCACATCACACAATCTCAAGGATTGTGAAATTAGATATCCCATTCATGACCTTAATCTTGACACAATGGTTATTTTTATACTCACACATTGGAGTTTTTTCCTCTTGGTTGATATTTTTGTGGTGAAGACCAATTTTATAATCCTCCAAGATATCCTTTTATCAACCCAATCTCAATGCCCATCAATAGTGTTGGATGGAGTTCCTCTATGAGTGTAACATGGATGTTTAGTATATCAATAGGAAGGAGAATGTGGATATGGTTTCCTTGAGTAGGATGTATCATAATCTCTTAGATTTGACCTTGATAATGGTAAGTATACATTTATTTCTCTTTATTAGATGTGTAATCATATAACTGTTCTCTGACAATAAAATTTCTAATTAGTGTGATACCTCTTGTGATTTTCATTGGTTCTTCTTTCTCTATTTTCTCGTACTCCACTTTCTCTGTTGTAATGTGAAAATTTTCTTTAGCATGAAAGGTATTACTTTCTCTCTTGAACTTGCTCAAATGTAATATGTGTTTCTTTATTTCCTTGTTCTTTCTTAGTGATAATGGAAACTTGTTTCTCTATTTTATATTACTCTATAGTAGAAAATATCACTTAGTCTAATGTAGTTTTAAGTTTCATGTATTCCTTATTAGTGGGAGGAGGAAGGGCCACTTTTCTCGAGAAATAATTATTGATAGTTGAATAAAGTAACAGTTAAGAACCACTACCCCCACCAAGGATTGACAATCTATTTGACTAGATACAAGGAGCCAAAGAATTCTTCAAGATAGATCACGAACTCAATTGATTGTATAATTAGTTGTGAATTATAGAGAATGATATTCATAAGATATATTTGTAGACTTGGTATAGACACTAAAATTTCATACTAACTTTATACTTGGGATCATCATATTTTGTAATGGTATTGTAGTGGATCCCTCAAAGATCAAATCTGTCATTTATTTTCATGTTCTCACTACCATCACTCTTGTTATGATAATTTTCCCAAGTGCACCTTATTTTAGTATGTGATACAATATATTGGGCTCATCATTTTTAGAAAGGTTATTGCAATGGATCCATTAAATATTTGAGATACCCCTGAATTTCTTACACCCAGTACTATTACTAATGTTAGGAGGTTTATAAATAAATTGGGTTCATATTCATTTGTAGTTGCACTTATCTATGGGTCTTGGGAAGTATCTAGGTGAGTGTTATCCTTGTAGGATAGAATTCTCATTGCTCATTTTTTGTGGAGGGATGCAAAGAAACTAAAATATCTCCACATTATTAGACACTCTCACATGGACGTTGGTGCGTTGTGGTGGTGTTTTTTTTATTTTCTACTAGGTATGTATGCTCATACCAGCAACCTACTTGACCCATTTGGAGATCGGTGTGTATGGATCGATGATTTATGTATTTCATTCAATCTCATCTACGGCTCGGACCTATGAAAAAAATCATATTTTCTCTCGGTCTAAATTGGATCTCAAGAAAGATCGGTTTTATGCTATGAATTGGTCTTGAAAACCTCATAGCTTGTATGAAAACCTACATTTCCGATAGAGGCTCTATTGGGACTAATCTAGGCATGTCGCTCATAATATCTCGGTGTGCTAAACTATTATTGTGAGTAGTAGTTTCAGCATACTCCATACAAATGGATTGGTGGTTTTCTAAAACATGGCATTTTATTTTAACAATGTGCCTACCTATTACATGCTCTTCCCCGAGGAAACTTTATTTTGGGTTCTCATTTCAGAAAATAGGCTATTTTTCAAATCTGTAGAAGCTTCTATAGAACTATAGCGCCTACACCAAATAGTGGATTTTCCCAAGCATTGGGTTTATTTAATAGGAAAATATATTTTCTTAAACAATATTGTTGAATGTTTTTTTGTCAACCTATTTTGAGATATTGTTGGTATCTATTTAGTGAGCATTGATTTTTTTGTTGAGCACTCGAGCTGCATGTATCCTTCTTTACAACGTCCAATGGATATCACCATCACAACCTATATAACAACTCCCTAGTTTGCAACCTCCTAAAGAGATTATTTCTCCTTTATCCGGTGTCCCTTTATCTTATGTTTCGTGCATAAGGGAAAGGTTACCTTAAAATCAAATAGGGTAAAAAATAAAATAAAAAATCCTGCAATATTCATTTTTCCTTCTATATTTTGTTATAAATTGAAAAAATTGGGTTATTATTATATCGGAAACTTATAAGAGAAGCATTATTATTGTGGGGATCAATTTGCATGTAAAAATGGGAACTCAATGTAAATATTACATAATTATAAGCATTTTTAGGGGGCAATTTTGTTGCAAATTATTTGTTTATCCATTTTAAAGGGCATTAAAGGGATCATTTATGTTTGGCTTTGGCGCGCTACCCTTGACCCCACCCTATATTGTGATGGGGAGCGTGTAAGGGATGATGCCCCTTGATCCAACCAGGGGCAATTGTACATGGACCCATGTTCCTTAGACTAGTGTTTAGTATCATCGAGGTGAACCTTTTATGGATTTTTTCATCACTCCCATATGAATAAGGCCTACGAATGAGGTCGAACCCCTCATACGAAAAACATTGTTTCTTTTCTTTATTTTCTCCTATTTTCCTTGCTTTTCCAATATTTTCTCCTTCCTTCTTGTGTCCTATCATGGCTTCATACCCTAAGTTGTTTTCCTTACAATATGATAATGCCATTCTTTTCACTAAAATTTGTGCAATTCAAGAGGACCTTGTGAAATTTTGAAAGAGAATATATCACTCAATAATAAAAAATTATCTCCTTTGCACAATATTCAAGGAAAAGATGACCTGGTATACTCTCAGAGCAAGAAAATTATAGACTTGAGAGTACTCCCTTTTTGACATACCTAATTCTATTCCTAGTCCACATACATTGATTGCATGTACACCTAGTGAATCGATTTATCGGTTATTGATCACACTTCTATTCCTACTCGCTATTGATCTTACACATCCTAATTCTTATTTTTCTCCAATTACAATTTTGCATTCTACATAAACCCCGCGAAGCTCAATCTGCATACATTCATGGGTCATTTTAGAAGCATACCACTTATTTTGTGATGCGAGGCTCATTTAGAGATAAGATCCAATTTATGTTACCAGTCATCATAGGAGGTCATTTTTGGTATTTTATATAGACTCACACTCAATGGGGTCTTCTTTAGCATGTAATAAGGTCAAATTAGTTTTCCCTTCAAAATACCAGTTTGAATATTTGAATTTAGCAAGTGGCATTTAGGGGTCATGTGTTACTAGTGTCATTAGGAGAATTTTAAAAATGATGTAAAAGGGATAATTATCTTGTAAGAAATAATTTGTAATACCCACCCTTTTCTTACCATAGTTTCTTGTTGACTCATTACTTCTAGTAGATTTTGGACATGGTTTATAGCTCTATCTGGATATTATGTGATTTCAGTTGGATCTTTTGATGGCTCATGTGATGGATAGGGTGTGAAGCACCAATCTAGTAGTGATTATTATCATAGTTTCATTTCAGCACATGATTTTGGTTTCTAGCAAGTACATGATACAGATTGATCCTATTTGACCTATGATGGATTTATGTTATCATTTCATACTTTGATAACATTGGTGTATTTTGGCTATAGCATATTATCATGATTATTGTAGTTGGAGCTCATATCTTGCTTAATTATGGATGCACGTTGATAGTATATGATCATCATGGGTTGATATTTATTATTATGTTGTTAGCATGCTAACCATGATTATTTATTGTCATTATTTATCGGATTTATATATATTGGGCAGGTATGTTTAATGTTTGCAATGAGTGTGCAAATTACAGGCACAGGAGAACATGGGTTTCAGGGCGGTAACTCAAGATGCACAAACGGCCAATTGGGTTGAGCCTTTAAGCCTTGTATGATTGATTAAATCCTTTTGTGCGTGTTTTGTGATGTAAATTTTAATGGGCACCATGAATGAATCCAAAATTTAATTTATGTAATTGTGTTTTATTAGTCTTTTATAAACTAGTTTAGGGGACCTAATGGTCCCCACTTGTATTAGATTAATTTATTTTATTTTTGGGAGGTTGGGGTTGTTGGTATCCAAATTCGTTCTCCTTTTCAAGCCGAGAAGCAACAAAGATTCGACAGGGAGCTTAGAGGTAGATAGATCATAGTGTGTGTCATTTTGTAGCCGGGGATGAGATCTAACTGGCCCTTTGTTACTCATATTTATGGAGAGATGGATAGCACCTTTAAGATTATTTGACCTGTCCTCACTACTTTAGGTCGTGCCTCTTCGACCAGGGTGAGAGGACCTTTAGGGTAACATTTGTTTGATGAAGGAGATGGAGATATCCTTCTTTTGCACAAATTCTATGAAGAAAACCTTCGGAAAATACAGTCAATACTCCATGATTTAACTCTTAAGAATTGTCACTTCTAAATGATGGAGATAATTTCAACACAAGGTTAAGGTTACTGAAGACACTAAGAAATCTTGATTGCTCTACATATTTTAGTAAGTAGATTTTGTTCCTTTGTTGATACACATGGCAAACAGGGGTAGTTTAAGGTGGATTCATTGTTTTTGAATAATTTTGGTGGGAGATGAAGTAGGATAAAGTTGATTATGGGTAAGTGCACCAAGTTGGGGACAATTAAGTGGACATCAAATCCTGAATTTTACATTAAAAACAGAAAAAAACATCAAATTTAGTCTTCTGGGACTTGAACCATGCCGAAAAGTAAAAACTATGTCATAAAAATGGTACCATTGCGTAGGGGAGACTATTAGCTTTGTAGAAATACTGATTTTAAAGTGAATAGAAGAGGATAAATATCATTTTATAATTTTTTACTAATAGTAGGTCTTTAAGACACTTTTTCCTGTGAATGTTTATGTCTACGTTTAAAACTGCAAAATTTGTTTCACTTATCAGAATGTGATAAAACTTATACCATCCCAACCATGGTGAAATTATATACATGTTCAAAAAAAAAAAAGTATTTGATTTCAATATTTTTGATGAAGTTATGGCGGGCAAACGGAAAGTGCTCTGTTTTCTTTATGTTTTCATACCACTTTCACGGAAAAAATCATAAAAAATAAAATATTACTCAAAAAAATACAAAATAAAATCCATCCCAAGATAGATAGTGGCATATAACTTCTCACCAAAGGAAAAATATATATATCAATTTTTGGTCATCCAAATTGTGGGCAAACGGACTATAATCTTATCGGCGTTTTTAAAAAAAAAAACCAAGTCATTGAATTTTGAGTGTTTAATATAGCTAATATTGTCCATTTTTTACAAAAATTAGTATTTTAGAAACTAGATTCTAGATGCTACGATTCATATTAATATAATTTTATCTAATTTTGAGTGTATGTATTGCTAATAATCCCTACAAGTTGATATTATGTTGTTATTTGCAATATGATGTCCACGGATGACCCTATATTTGTCCATCAACTTCCTGCACTTACCCTTATACCAGATATTAGAAGGGAATTCACAATAATGAACAACTCAACAACAAAAGCTTCATAACAGTTAAGAAGTTCCTTCAACCAGAAGGTGTGCTTGAATGGAGGCCCAAATCAGCACATTTTCACATAATCTTTGAGACTCTAAAACAAAGGCTCAAATTGAAATACTCAATTAAACACCAAATTCTCTGATCAATCACACCTAAGGTACTCCCGAAGACTTATAGACAATCTTTATCAACAAATGATAGTAAATTAATTTTAAATTTGTTTATCTCATCCAAGATGAAGGCTCTTCTTGAAATGAAATTGTAAATACCATTAAATTGTCATAGGGACAAGATCCTATGTGATTTCACAAAGATTTCAATGTAAGATTGTAATAGGAATGAAAGAAAATATTTGCAGACATTCTGAAACAAAGCAGACACAAATTGCTAGAGATTGGACACAAATTAATTTCAAAATTGCTTAGATTCATCAGCAGGGGAAATCTTCCAGAGAAATCTCAGTGCTCATCAATGGCTATACATCTGCAACCAACTTGACATGATATAAAATATAACACAGAAGAAAATAACAAGTTATCTTGGCTTGGTCTCTCAGGAAGACGGATTTCTCAAATTTTCTCTTAAGAATTCAACCTCTGACCATTTGCAAGAGTATTCTCATTGCATTTATACATTTTTCTCACTCAATTTTCCCCAAAAAGAAAGAATATTTGAGGGACCTTTGCTTGTTAACAATTTGCTTCAGAAAGTGACATTTAACAAATTCAGATCTGAAAGTTGCTAGGTGGACCAATTGTGAACTGATCACATTTCTTGGGCCCTCAACTAATGATTAGGATGTCATGCCATAACTTTTTGGAAATCCTTCTAATCATTCTGATTTTGTCATGCGATAAATCTTCCTTTTAATCATTTTCTAGAGACTCTGCACAGCTAGATATGACAAGTAATCCTTTTCACTCTCGAGGCAACACCTTTTTCATCTTTTGTGCCTGCACTTTCATCATTTCATCATTTTCCCTCTTTCCTCTCCAATTATGCCCCGCATCCATCGCCTCTAGTAATTCCTATTTTTGCAAGAGCCTAATTAATTCCAACTTCAAAATATTGGTCTTAAAAATCCTTAGACTCAAAATTTAAGTTTCAAATCCATTCAATGGCACTTTGTAGACAGAGATGATAAGAAATTTCATAAAAATTTGATGAAAAACAGCGCGTATTTGCATCTCCAAGAGTCTTGGAGAAAAAATGGCAAAAATAGACTCAATACATAAAGAATCATGTATTCTTCCCTTTTCCACCTTAAATCATAGTTGTCCACATGTTTCCTTAGCGCAACTACAAAGGAGAAGTAAATAGGCAAGTCTCAAACAAGCGCGGGCCTTCCACGTGCCCTTGGCCCAAGAAAAATGCCTTTTGGCCTTTGAAAAGTCTCAGCAAAAAAGGAGTGAGATGAAGCCTCCACGTGTCTCAATGGCACATTTAAAAGCAGAGACCCCAAACAAGTGCGGGCTCAACACGTATCTCAGTCTGGTAGAGTTTTTAAAAAATTTGAGGGTTAAGCGGAAGGCGCCATATGTCTAGGGTCCGAGACATTTTTCTTTGTCCGTTGAAAAGTCCAAGCAAAGGGCAGAGTGAGTGGAAGCCTCCAAGTGTCCTTGGGTGGTGCTTCTTCAAAATAAACTTAGGGTTCTAGAAGGAGATGGAGATATCCTTCTTTTGCACAAATTCTATGAAGAAAACCTTGGGAAAATACGGTCAATACTCCATGATTTAACTCTTAAGAGTTGTCACTTCTAAATGATGGAGATAATTTCAACACAAGGCTAAGGTTACTGAAGACATTAAGAAATCTTAATTGTTCTGCATATTTTAGTAAGTAGATTTTGTTCCTTTGTTGATACACAGGGCAAACAGGGGTAGTTCAAGGTGGATTCATGGTTTTTGAATAATTTTGGTGGGAGATGAAGTAGGATAAAGTTGATTATACCAGATCTTCGAAGGGAATTCATAATAATGAACAACTCAACAACAGAAAGCTTCAGAATAGTTAAGACGTTCCTTCAACCAGAAGGTTTGCTTTAATGGAGGCCCAAATCAACACATTTTCACATAATCTTTGAGACTCTAACACAAAGGCTTGAATTGAAAGACTCAATTAAACACCAAAGTCTCTGATCAATCACATTTAAGGTACTCCCGAAGACTTATAGACAATCTTTATCAACAAATGATAGTGAATTAATTTTAAATTTGTTTATCTCATCCAAGATGAAGGCTCTTCTTGAAATGAAATTGTAAATACCATTAAACTATCATAGGGACAAGATCCTATGTGATTTCACAAAGATTTCAATGTAAGATTGCAATAGGAATGAAAGAAAATATTTGCAGACATTCTGAAACAAAGCAGACACAAATTGCTAGAGATTGGACACAAATTAATTTCAAAATTGCTTAGATTCATCACCAAGGGAAAGCTTCCAGAGAAATCTCAGTGCTCATTAATGGATATACATATGCAACCAACTTGACATGATAGAAAATCTAACACGAAGAAGAAAATAATAGGTTATCTGAGCTTGGTCTCTCGGAAGAAAGATTTCTCAAATTTTCTCTTAAGAATTCAACCTCGACCATTTGCAAGAGTATTCTCATTACATTTATGCATTTTATTCACTCAATTTCCCCCCAAAAGAAATAATATTCAAGGGACCTTTGCTTGTTAACAATTTTCTTCAGAAAGTGACATTTAACAAATTCGATCTAAAAGTTTCCAGATGGACCAATTGTGAACTGATCACGTTTCTTGGGCCCTCGACTAATGACTAGGATGTCATGCCACAACTTTTTGGCAATCCTTCTAATCATTCTAATTTTGTCATGCAAGAAATCCCCTTTTAATCATTTTTGAAGACTCTACATAGCTGGATATGACAGTAATCCTTTTCGCTCTCAAGGCAACACCTTTTTCATCTTTTGTGCTGTACTTTCATCATTTCATCCTTTTTCCCTCTCTTTCCTCTGCAATTCTACCCCACATCCATCTCCTCTGGTAATTCCCATTTTTACAAGTGCCTAAGAAATTCCAACTTCAAAATATCAATCTTAACAATCCTTGGACTCACAATTTAAGTTTCAAATCCATTCAATGGCACTTTGTAGACAGAGACGACAAGAAATTTCATCAAAAAATGATGAAAAACAGCGTGTATTTGCATCTCCAAGAGTCTTGGAGAAAAAATGACAGAAAAATAGACTCAATACACATCAATCATTTATTCTCCCCCTTTTCCACCTTATATCATTGTCGCCCATGTGTTTCCTTGCGCAAATGCAAAGGAGAAGCAAAGAGGCAAGTCCCAAATAAGCGCGGTCTTCCACATGCCCTTGGCACAAGAAAATGCCTTTTGGCCTTTGAAAAGTCTCGGAAAAAAGGGAGTAAACAGAAGCCTCCATGTGTCTCAATGTCACATTTTGAGATGGTCCCCAAAATCAAAGACCCCAAACAAGCACGGGCTCAACACGTGTCTCATTCAGCGAGTTTATTAAAAAATTTGAGGTTTCATGGGAAGGCGTTATGTGTCTAGGGTTCGAGACATTTTTCTTTGGCTGTTGAAAAGTCCAAGCAAAGGGCAGAGTGAGCGGAAGCCTCCAAGTGTCCTCCTAGCGCTTCTTTAAAATAAAACTTAGGGTCGGTCCCCAAATAGGCGCGGTCCCTCCACGTGTCCCAAGCCTTTAGAAAGTTTCTTGAAAAGTCTAAGTATGGGAAGACTCGCGAAAGCCTCCATATGTCTTCATGGCGCAACTTCGAGATGGTGCCCAAGAGTGGAGACCCTGAACAAGCGTGGGCTCACCACATGTCCCAAGCCTTAGAAAATTGCTTTGAAAAGTTTAAGTACAAAGCGAGCTAGTGGAAGCCTCCACATGTCTCCCTATCACAATTTTTAAGGTGGGACCCTAAGGTGGATCCTCAAATGAGTGCTAGCCCTCCACGTGTCCATGGTCCACCAAAATTGTACCGGTTGCATGAAAAATTTGTCTAAGTCTAGGAAAAGCAGCGAAAACCTCCACGTGTCCCCCAACGCAACTCCAAGGCCAAACCAAAAGGTGAATTTTCAAATGAGTGTCATTCCTCCACATGGACAAGTTTTGGGTTGAAGCGAGCCTTAGAGTTTTTAAAGTGCCCCACCGAGCCGCATCCAACCAAAAAGGGCCACGTTTCCACTGATCTTTGAGATGTAAATTTGACCAGGAAAAATACACCGTCAAACCGTAAAATGCAGGAAAATCACCATTTGAGCCCGAAATTAATCTTTCTTCAAGGACAGAGAATTTGGAAATTTTATAAGGCTCAAATATGATCCTCCGAGCTACATCCAATCACGTTTCCACAGGTATTTGGGAAAAAAATGACAGGGACAACAAAACATGACTGTGGAAAATGGAAGGAAAGGAAAAACCCAAGTTTTATGCCCAAGTTACAGACTCTTTCAGATGGACAGAGGAATGAAAAACAAATTCTAGACCTTTAAGTGATCCTCGACCAAGGAAGGGACTGATCATGGAAACCAAATGGAGGATAGAGTCTTCAAGCACCAATACGGGGAGATAGAAAACATGACAGAGGCTACAAACTGAGGAATTTCAATGACAAATAGGGTGAGACTAATTTGAGCACCAACAGGGGTCACAAAACACCCCTTGAGTTGACCCCACAACCCCATTCTTGTGCCAAACCTGACATTGGGCTAAAAAGGGCAATTTTTGGGACCCCTTTCATCTTTGGGGGTTCTCTTTTCATGAAAAAGAGCCCTTGGACCCTACCTATAGGTAGGGGATTCATTTCTTTGGGATTTTTCTCTCCCATTTGACCTCTCACAAGTCACCATTCTTGTAAGAATGTGTCGGTGGTGTGTTTATAAAAATTTGGATGGTGTTTGACTTATTAGCAATTATAGGAATTTGGGGTTTTGTTCTTAAAACATTTTGTTTTACCCTCTTTTGAATTTTTAGAATCTTTGGTTGGGAAAAGCGAGGGTGACACATGTCACCCTTCTAAATTGGGAGGATATTTCCTTTCTTCTCTTTATATACCTCCTTATTTTTTTATTGTTTCCTATGGTTGGATCACACCTTTGGCATACTTGGATTTCTCATCCACTCTTCCCCATTGGTGGGAAAACATGGAGTTTTCTCCCCTTGTGTTTGGTGGTCCTTTTTGGTGTTTTGTGTGTTAAAAGTTGATATATTGTGTTGTGGTTGTTTTTATTTTTCCTACCCCACTTGTGCATACTTGAGGATTGCTTGCTCTCTTTTCTATGGGCTTGGAGTTTTTCTATCATTTCCTTCAAACTTTGGAGTTGGCATGTAATTAAGCCATTAGGTTTGGCGGAAATCGTACCCTATCTCCTTGTGATTTGAAATTTTATGAAGTGGAAAATATGTGGTTTTAGCGTGAAGATTTGTTGGAAAAGATTGAAGACTTTATCATGTTGACTTCCCAATTTTTGGGAAAGCTTTGTCACTTGGATCTTGCAAGATTTTTTTGTAAACTCATTTTTGAGAAGATATTTTTTTGTATTG